>JAWZYV010000576.1:272500-872500 GCA_038373885.1 Cheiracanthium punctorium | reverse complement strand
TGAAAATCATGTTCCTTTCTTTTAACCAACAACTTCTTATCCTATTATATCTCGTTGGTTTTAACTGTATTTGTTATTAAATTTATTTAGGTTAGGTTGCGACATATTTTAAGTGTCATCATAAAAGCCGGTGCTGAAACAGCAAATGGCTAAAATGTGCTTTAGCCCAATGCATGGTGACATTTTTTCGATAGGCGATTAATGTGCCAAGTATTGTAAATACAATATTTTAAAGATGTGAAAAAGTCTGAAAGATCTTGCTCTTTGTGTATTGCCACGACTTCATTAAAAGCTTGCTTAAATTTCCTAAGCTCCAAAAGTAAAGTCTTAATAAAAAAAATATCAAACATTATTAAAGTATTTTTTTTTTTCTAAATCAAATGGCATAGAGGCCGAAGAAAATCATATAGTGTCTTTGATTATCAAAGACCCAGGGTCTGTCTGTGCTGGCTAAAACAAAAAAAATGGCACAATGACGCCATGTTAGCTAAGTAATGAGGAAACAAGAAATGACTGAGAGAATACTCTGATACACATTAACAAAATATTTATTTAAACTTATCTAGAACACATCATTGTAACTCTAAAATGATGATTCAAATCATAATTCAAATCATTTTACAATTAAACTTGGTTCTAAACTTAAGGCATTTTCAACTTTTAGAAGTTAACGTACCATTTTTTTTTTTTTTTTTTTATGTGCACTGATTTTGCCGACTCAAAAATAAAAAAAGAAAGGGATAGTAAGAAAGATAAAAGAGAGAGAAAAAAAAAAACTTATCATATTGATGAGAATCTTTAGGGGGCCCCCGTTAGTCATCTTATTCAGGTCGTCTCTCCATTTTCCGAAGCCATCTTGGAATCAGCAAAGTCGTCACAAGAGTCCGAGTCCAAGCAGCTGAAGAGGACAAGAGCCAGAGAGAGAAAGATTGCCGCCAAATGCTGGCTTTTGATTCCTCTGCCTTCTCACTCCAGTATTTATACGCCAAAAAGTTCGCTTATGAACTTTATTCTTTCATCTCTTTGTACATATTAATATGTAATAAAACTAGCTTAGTTGGTGAGGTAAAGTCTAATTTAAAAGGAAATTTAACTATTTTACTGGCTATTTTGCTATTTTCGAGGTATTCAGATTTTTCATACACATGGGTTTCTTCTGTTGTGTTCTTCCGCCGATTTCGATGTCTCCGTATCGAATCTTGATTCAATCGATCGATTTATTTATATAAAAATTGATAGAGTGAAAAGGGTTATAAAAAAAAAAAAAAAAAAAAAAAAAAAGAAAAAGGCAGAATATAAAAAATTAAAGAAAGAGAAAAACTTTGGCATAAAAAAAAAAAAAAACACTTAAACCAAAACTTAAAATTTAGCTAACACATTACAAAGCCAAAATACGATGTCTGTAGTACCCAAAAAAATTATTTGAAAAAAAAATGTCGAAAAGGAAAAGTCGGCTCGATTTAAAAACCACATATAAATATTTTTAACATTAATTATTTATCAAAAGTTACGATAATACCAATACCACATCAATTAGAAAAGTTTTGTTCTTCCGATCTGGCAACCTGTTTTGGCATTAGCGCGCTTAACAACCAAAACAAACCACAAAATTGGAAGAGAAATGGGAACAGCAGTTCCGAGTGCAAAAAGGCGATCGGAACAAGATGCCGATGTCATCCATACAAGATGGCGAAAATTAGTGCAGTCCGCGCTGTTAGAAAGAAAAATAGTCGTTTGAGCAAAACAGTACTTAGGCCGGCTAAAAGAAAACCCGAATTGCACGGAACAATGCTCAAAATTAAAAATCAAATCCCATCAAGTGCCGAAACTTAGCCAAAAAAATTTTAGAAAATTAAAAAAAAAAACTTTGAAATTATGTGAACACACAAGGGGCTAGCCTAAAGGAAAGAATGGGAAAAGAAAATGGGGCAACAACTTGTTATTAAAGAAAACTGACCTTTAAGGCAAAAACAAAATAAATAAAATGAATGAAGCAGATATCATCAATTGAAAAAAATATATTTAAAGATGGATTAAAGACACACTTATAAACATGACTTAAGTGAAATACTTATTGAAAAATTGCACGGCCATTGTAAAAATATTGAAAAAAAAAACTTATTGTAAAAACACTTAAATATAAAAATAGACTGATATATATGAAATTAATTTGTTTGCTTACTCTTGTCTTTTCTTTTAACATTCTGTTTTGGGTTGGGAGGGGAAAAAATGTCTCTATATATTTATTGCTTTTCACAGCTTATATTTTGCCATTGCTATGATGGCAAAGGAATTGGTGATGATTAAAGGGAAAAAAATAATTTTTGCTCTGTGAACAGTGTACAATAGTTTTAATTTTTCATTTTTTAAAAATAATTTTGTGTATTTACCAATTTTTATGATATGCCTGAACCATTTGTTTAAATGCTTTTAGGCCTTATTTCTGAAATTTTCTTGAATGCAAATATATCTTGTTTCTAATTATGCAACTTTTTCTTTTTAAATCTAGGCAAGTCTTCATGAGCTGAATAAAACCCATGATATCATTAAGTTAATCACTGTCAGTCTTGCAAGATCCCATAAACTTGCTGCTAATGCTGCTGGTAGTGGTGGCTTAAAACCTTCAACTGTAGTAGACGGAAGATACACTCATGAAGATGTAAGTATATTTAACTTGTTTACCTTTTTTAGGGACAACCTTTAATAATATTAATGTATATATAGTGGCACAGCTAAGATTTTAGTTCAGGTAGGAGGCAGGGGCTACAAAAGTCAGTTACAGTGAAACTTCACATGTAACATCAAAATATTCCGTACCATTCAATCACTCACCCATATTACAGAAACACATTCATAACATCGCTTGGTTATTTATATAAAAAGAGCCCAAAAATATCAGTAACAGTTCAGGGTTCTACCATTCCAAAAACAAAACTTTTACCACTATTACTCAGAAAAAAAAAAGGAAAAGTTTTCCTCAAAAGAGAAGAAATTTCTTGCACACTCACACTGGAAGATCATTCGGCTTGAAATTTCATACAGATATGTAAAATGATATGAAGTAGGGAGGCTGTAGGTGGCTTTAAAAATCTAAAAATTCACCTGTTTCTTGATTTTTAGCATTTTTTTTGAGTTTAATATATTACATTAAATGATAAGTTAAATTAATAATCTGAGAAATTATATCTCAGTCTAAGCAATTTCATAATTTTTGTGATTTCAGAAAGCTTTAAAAAGCTTTTTGAGTGTACCAAGATTGAACTTTTCACCAGACTAAAATAAATAAAAATGAAGTTTTTCTCAATAAATCATAGACCATTCAATGAAGGCTGAGGAACTTAGTGTTTCTAAACAGCAGACTTTTAAAATGAAAGTGAGATTACAACTGCTTCATTGCTAAACATAGCATCCTCTACAGCAACTACGTTTGCATGACATAAACAAACTTCTGTATCAGTGGGGGAAATGGCAAAAGCAGAGTTGTACACATAATATTGTTAATAGTATTATTTCAAGTATGTGTTATATTACTAGTTGAATTATTTTAATGAATAATATTTTAATGTCTTAATTTTCATAAGTTCTGGAGATTAATGAGTATGTATAAATTGTAACAATTTTGATATAACTTTTTTTGAAAATACTTTCCAACTAATCAAAATTCAACTTTCAGTATCTTGCTGAGCATTTGATGTTCTTGCAATTTATTCTTCAAGATGGTGCCCAATATTTACCACTAAGTAGAGCTAAGGATGTTTGGGAAACATTAATATCAAATCCTGAAGCTTGTGATAAAGACAAAGAGGTACAAATATATAACCATTTTTCAATTTTGGGATTTCCTTTATTTTGTCAAACTTGCTAGTATTTATATTTTGATGAAAAATGTGTTATTTTTTTGTTTTTAGTATATTTAATTGTATAGTTTACAATGACATAAGATTTATGAATGCTTTTTCATTTATTTAAATAAGACCAAAAGTTCAGTAATTTTATCAAATGTTACAATGGCTAACTGCCAAAAACGGTTAAGTTGCAAAGTTTACAAAATTTAGTTACAAGTTTTAGTTTAGTTACGAGTTACAAAATTTAAAAGGTTCCAAAGTCATAAAATACTCATCTTTGGCTTGAGATATAATAATAATACAGTAGACACCGGTTATAACGTACTGTCACGGTACCTAAAAAGTAGTACGTTATAGCCGAAGTACGTTATAAGCAATACTGCCGGTATGATTCAATATTACACAAAAAGGGAAAGTGGGCTCATAATTTCACTGTAATATGTGTTTTAAAAAAGTTTGATTTTCTAAAATTTAAGTTAAATAAAAGACAGCGAAAACTCTTTATTACAATTTTATTGAGATAAATAATATGTAATTTTCCTTTGTTTTAAACGAGATGCTACTTTAAAAATACCGTTTTGGATATTCATAATAGACTTTTATTGTCTCTGCATCATCATTGCGGCATTCAAAAAATCGTGATAATATTTTTGCATCATTTAATGCATCGAGTATGCTTGGTAATACTCCTCTGTTTCTTCTTCACTATCATCAGAATCATTATAGATAGGGCTTTTTAGGAGGCATTTGCATTGATGAATGACAAAAAAAAAAAAAAAAAAAAACGATGGTCTTGTTCTTAGCCCTACCTAGCAGGGGAAAAGATAAAGGATCTTCATTCAAGCACAATTCATCTCTCTAGAGAATCCAAAAACTGACAACAAGTGTTCTTAAAAGAACTGAAATTTCCGAGAAAAAGGAAATAAAATGCTCAAGAAAAGAAAAATTTTATTTTGGGCTGTGGTATAAAAAGTACGTTATAGCCGAAGTACGTACTTTTGTTAAGTACGTTTTAACCGAAGTTAAATAACATAATAAATATAGGACTTCAATCGGGACCTAGCCTTTTGGTACGTTATAACCGATAGTACGTTATATCCCAGGTCCGTTATAACCGGTGAGCACTGTAATAATAAAAGAATGATATAACGTCTGTATTCACTTTTTCATTTTGCAGAGTGTCTGTTTGACAGACTTCATGACCTTATTATTTTATGAATACTAGCTGGGTAGCCCAGCATTGTCCAGGTGTATAGGCTGTTAGGGCATAACTTGCCCCCCCTCTCCCCCCCCCAAAAAAAAACATGTCAGCTGACATCAATTACTGATGTACTGATCTATTTTGTTTTTCATTAGTATATATAGTTTTAATATTTATGTGTTTCCCCCATTTCTAACCACATTTAATTTTGCTGTATAAAGCTATGTTTATTTAAGTATGAGTTAGCTTTTCACTAATTATATTGAATCACATTTTATCAATCAAAATATAGTTATATATATGATGGCTCTGAGAGTGTAGTCTTGTTTTGAGTTATAGGCTGGGATGAGGCCATCTTAAAGAATCAACAATTTATTTTATTTTCTCAGTACAGTCAGTGAATCCATGAAAGACCTGAGGCCCATGGATGTGCTGCTAAAGTTTTTGAAGAAGGTTTTATGATGTTCAATTCTGTATCATTGTTCTAGAAAAAAGCCTTCCCTCCCCCCCAAGTTATTGGTTAAATAGTCCTGTTTCTGCAGTTCACTGCTAGCAAGCCAAGGGCATCATATTAATTTTAATTGGCTAAAACTTTGATTGACAGTTTCACCAGTCAGTTGACTAAAGAGAGTTTATGACACCAAAAAAGGATTCTGTGGGGAGTGTGTGCATTGCTGAACGGCAACTAGAAACTCCATAGCTACAATTTATAAGATTTGTTCTTTAAAGAATAAAATGCCTTTTATTTAAGGTAAATAGAGATAACGGAGACACAGTGGGTCAATTTTTAGATTTTTAAATATAATTAAAAAAATATTTTAAAAGCATACTTTTAAACTAATGTATTATGTTTCCTGATCTATTAGCTATCCTAATTAATTTTCGTCCAATTCTAAGAAAAGTTTTTGTACAATGAAAAACCATTTTTCTTAAGTACTTTTTGCTGACCCACTGTATCCCATAAAGGGGCACACTGGGTCAACAAATGGGGTATAGTGGATCAGCTAACGAGAAACATAATAAAAAATTTTCTTAGTAGATTGTGAGTAATTAAAACATTTTTATTGCCTGACAATATTTAGTACTTAGATATTAAAGTAGCTCAACATTTTTATAGGGTAAATGTAAATTTTATGGTTCTAAAATATACACTCACTAAATTTGTCAATAAAGAAAAATTTCTTAGTTAGATAATATTGCTTGGAGTCCTATTAAGTTTACAAAATTTTAATTTTGCAGCAATTTTTAAGATATTAAATCAAAAACTGTTATTTTACAATAACTATTGGACATTATAACTGAAAATCTACAGCAAAAGTCAATCAATAGCGTAAATGATCACATCACCTCTTTTCAACGTTAAGTGACATTAAATTTGCTATGTTCCGAAAACAGCCTTTAATTTCGGATTCCCCTCCCCCCACACACAAGAAGTTGAAATTGTGTTTTTTAATGTAAACACATATTTTTTTACTTGTTCACTTCTTTATTTTTTAATAAATATGTGCATACATTAAACTGTTGATGAATATAGTTCATATTTTTGATTTAATTTATTGATTGTTTTCTTAAATTTGCTCACCTTTACTTTGGTCCCGCCGTTTATTTCAGATTTCGGTTATTCCGGTCTATTTCAATCCGGCCCGATGTGACCGGAATGATCGGCAACCACTGTACTTTGTTCTTGTATTAGTTGATAAATATCCATGAATTTAATATAGTAAATACACTGTTTATTAAAATTATGAAAAGTTGCTAATTATGAAGTTATTTGTAATTATATAATTAATTAGGTGTGCTTTGAATGGTTTACTCGATGCCTGTCAGATTTGGAGGGTGATACCCAGTCAAACTTATTTCAGAATAAAATAATGAGGCTTGATCCATCACAGTTAACATATGCAGGTACTTTTTATAATAAAAAGTGTTTGTATGTTTTTTTTTTTTTTAAATTTTGGATTTATTCTTCTAGTGTTCTGTTAGTTTCGAAAGTGATTGAATTGAACTTCTTGAATATATGTTTTTATGTTGCTATTAGCTATTCATAACAATATTATTTAGTACACTAAATTAAAATTGATATGAAAACTTTTGAAAAAATATAAAATTAATGCAGTAATGAGTTAATATAATTAAAAAAATACTAAGTTATTTTTGAAAAGTTTAAAAAGTAATTGTCAAATGTATGGACACTTTTTTTTTTTATACTGGGTGATACAAAGTGGATGTTATAGTAATTAGAAGAAGAGGAAGAAGGGGGAAAAAACATGCCTGGGGCAAAATTGTTTCTTAAATATTTACAAAGGCTGACTTAAACCATTTTACCTGTTGCATTGATGCCTTGGTGTCTGTTTTGTGGGGAAAAAAAAAAAAAAAAAAAAAAAAAAACAAACTGGGTGATAGACTGTGATTTTATAAAAGTTACATAATGATATCTGTTTGAAAATGGCAGTAAAACACATTCAAAATCATAGAATTAATAGACTTAGTTTTACCTAAACTAAACCTTAATGCTGCATTATGAAAGTATGGATACTTAACCTTTTACAGACTGTATTGAGATCCAAGTGTATTTTAAATTAGTTTTTTTTTCATGTTTTCTCTTTTAATGTGTTAACACAAGATCTGCGGGATGGGTCATTTTGACCTCAAACCAGATTTGATTCCATTTTTTTCAAAAAGTTACGAACTGAAATTTTTAAAAAATCGTGACTTTTCCTATTCCTATGTTATTAATTATCAGCAAAAAATTTAAGCTCGTAACTTTTATCTGTTTTTTATTTTTAATATGTATACCTGATATCGCAGAATGGGTCATTTTGACCCAAAACTTCCCAGGAGCCTGGAATCCAAAGTTCAAATTAAATAAATGTCATTATCATTCATAAAATGAATGGTAATGACATAATAAATGGTATAATAGCATACCATTATGGCATTTTCATTGCAACGTGAATTTTACAAGTCGGGTCAATTTGACCCATACCATGTTTTTAGGTATACCTATCTCAAGCGGCACGGTTCTAATGAGAATTATAGCAACAATATTTTTGTACTTTTTATGTAATAGAGAGTTTAAGAGATGAATGCTGCAGTATGCATATTGAATCATGCAGTACATTTGTTTAAAAATAAGTTTAATCTGCTCAAAAATTTTGCAAGGTTTTCATTGCTCAATGTAAATATTATATTGGATTTTAAAATGATAATTTAAGTTATCACTTACACTGTTAATAGAAGCTTGCAGAAAATAAAACTGAGTATTTCTAATTAAATGTTTATAATAATTATGCTAAAACATTAAAAAACCAGTGTTTCCAAATTAAAAATGTTATTTATACTTTTTTTGCTGGTAATTTGAATATCTGCTAAAAGCTTTCGTGAATGTTGATTATATATATATGTGTGTGTGTGTATTAATGGGTGTTTTACAAATGCTGGATGTTTTGTAAAAACTCCTCAACATTTCACTAATGTTACAGTTAAATATTCAACACAGGTTTTTTTCTTTAAAAAAATTAAAAACTGAATTTATTTCTTCTCAACAAGGATGTTTATTTCACTTTAAAACAGCACAATAATCTTTAATAAGTACTGTAAAACATGAAAAAAAAATGAATAACAATCAAAACTTTAATATAAGATAATTATGTAAATCACCTCTGGTTTTGAAAAATCATTAAAAATAAAACAAATCCCATGTTTTAATAAACCATGGAGGCATTTGTGTTTGTTACACTGATTCACACACTTACTTGTTACAATATAATATTTTCTTCTTTATTTCTGTTTTATAGAAACAAATTTTACTTAGCATTACATTTCTTTTCTAAATAAATAAATAAATAATAATAATAATAAAAAAACGCTCTTGTTTTATATACATGTTAGGTTTTACGGAACATCTTAGCTAACACTTAGCTAAATTAGTATTTTTTTATTGTGGATGTTGAAAAAAACTCTGTGATTTGTGATTCATTTATGTATATAACAGGAAGAGATTTTGCTTTGTACATGTAAAGCTGCCTATTTTGAAGAACAGCTTCTGTATGGTCTTCACTATAAAATATTTTTTATTTTTGTTATCTTCCTCCACTTTAAAACTAGAAATTGTTTTATATTTTGATATATTTTACTTAATTTGTTACTTTTATCTGTTATAAGCATCTAAATATGCCTGACAAGAGAAGTCTATGTAACATTTCGATTTATTTTTTTTATTGCTTAAATTATGAATTTTCAATTTTTATTTTTAGACTTTTTTTACAACTCTCTGTTGGCATTTAAAGAATATGAACTGTTAATCCAATTTTATCTATTTATTTTTATTAGGATTTGCATGTTTTAAGACATACTTTGAAAATGTGAATTCTGCTGAGCTTAAATTGAAAAGAAATGGTCAAAAATTTGTAAGTATTCAAGTATTGTAATTGAACATGACTTTTATATTTTAAATTAGATTTTATTTCTGATATGGGGGGAAAAAAAAAGCTATTTTAGTTCTAATATAAGGATTTTTAGGCTGGAAAATACTTATTTTCCAGCCTAAAAATCCAATCTCACAAAATACTTATTTTGTGAGATTGGAGACTGTGGCATAAGTGAAGTGAAAGATCCCTTTAATAGCACATACAAGAGATACCCCGCCCCCACCTCTACACATGCAAACGTGCACACACACTCAAACAAACATAAGTTTAACCTATTTGTCTCATATCATTCATTGCAGAAGAACAGAGTAAAGATTTCCCTTTATGCTCAGCATTGTTTTCCCACAATGGCATTTGAATACTCTGGCTATTTTAAGAGAAGGATGGATTTTTAGCATGGGGTCATTTACAAATAACCTTAAAAAAACAGCATGATTTTTTTAATTAAAAAAAATATGCCTTAAAGTTTTTCTTTACCATAGTTAAAAAAGTAAACTGTCAGGTCTCAAAAAATTCAGAATATCTCTTTACAGTTGTATCATATATGTATTGATTGAAAATGTAAACTTGTATGTCTTACGAAACTTTAACCTTTTGTATGTCTCTTGAAATTTCGACCATTTGGCTGAGACAACAGTTGACTCTCATTAAGACCAAAAGTTGGCTGTTGTGCCAGTGGTTCTACCCTGTCTTTACTGAATAATCAAAACAGGTGTCCATTCATGAGTATCGAAGAATCATATTTATAAGTCATGAATTCAAAAAGTTTACTATTGTTTAAAAATAGTGGCAAGTGGAAAAAAAAAATTCCTTTACGATGAAACATTTTAATGAAGAGCATGATTTTTAAAAATGTGAATACGTCTTTATATTTGCTTCCATGGTGGGAGGCAATTCGGAAAAAAGATGATAACAAATTGGAGGATACAATTTGATGTTGCAGCTACATATCTATCATCTACATTCAAAATTTAATTATGCTACTCATTAGCTAAAGGATAAAAGAATTCATTACATTGAGTGAGGACGATGACATATTGCTTGCGGCAGATGGGGAAGTGGCACCATTTCAAGGTTGTTTCTGTTGGGTTGTTTGACTTGGAGAAGCTAGAGTGTTGTTTCCATTTCTATCATCAGATCTCGTCAAGATCTATTGCTTGCACATATAAAACATTCGTGTGAAATAGTTATAGTGGATATATATATAGTGTTAAAATAAAGAATTAAAATAAAGAATCAAAATAAATAATGCTGACTTTAATGTTAATGTCAGGCTGGACTGCTCGTTGCCTGTATTCATGCTCAGGAAGTTTAATTTTTCTTACATCAAAACTTCCCCAACAGTGATAACACCTGTAATGATTTAACCTTTACCAGAAATTCAATGTATCTTGTATGCTATTTGCTTTGTACTTTTCGCATCACAGTCCTAAAGTTATAACACAGTAATTATTTGTTTACTTGATTTTTTTTCCTGAACCCAATGAAACTCAAAGAAAATATTACTCGTTACATACACATATTCATGTAAAACATACAGCCATGCCCACAATACAGCCACACCCCATGATTTTCTTTGAAATTTTTTTTTCTGGACTGAGCATAAATATCCAATAACATTGCGCTGGCTTGAAAAGGTAAAGAAAGGTAAAGTTTTTTTTTTTTTTTTTTTTTTTTTAAGAATGACTCTTAGATTTGCATTTAGTAAGAGAACTTAAAATATCATTTAATTAAGGAGCACTGTAGCTGGTTGGCTCCTCCACTCAACGCCAAAGAGCTATTTGCTTAATAGCTCTTAAATTGAGAAATAAAAATTTTATTTAATATTTTGAAAGTTTTTGTTTAGTTTCACAGACTGAAATTAAGTTATTTTCAATAAAAACTTTTAAAATATCCAAATAAAAACTATTTTACGCTAATGTAATCTTTATCATCTCTTTGTAGATTGCATTAAATATCTATTTTAACATATTTCTTAAATACTATAGCTATGATTTAATGTATTATGCCTATCAATCTTTTTAGAATGTTGAAAAGTTAGAATTAAATGGATCTGATTTTCTATGGCAAGTAGCTCTGTCATCAGATGATGAAATTGCTGGTGTTGCTATTGAGTATTTATTGAAACTGTCATATCATGCATTATCACCTAGACTTAAAAAGGCAAGTATTTAAATTATTTACCCACGCATTTTTGACTATTTTAAAAAGTTCTGTTACGAATTAAAATGCCTTTTTGTGTTTAATAACAAAAATTTGAGAGCTCTGATAGCGAGGGAAACAAAATTATCTAATTTTTTTTTTCTTCTTTTAAAAACTAATTTGTGAAAATTGTGATTTCACATAATATTAATTAGCATAATTCCTTTTGATATTAAAATTATCATTTTATCGAGTGATTTTTAAAAAATATCTGTAAAATTTATTCAATTAATGTTCTGTTATGTTGTGATTGACAGTGATTTTAATTGCTAGTAAACTTGTGAAATAACATATATATTATATTTATTCATAGTGGCGACTAATCAGAAATTTTAAGAAATTTAATTTTAAAAAAAGGAATGGAGAACTGACAACATTTTTTATTGTAATGTAAAAGATGACCTTTTGTACCCTTGATTTATATATTAGTTTTCCACAGAAAATTATTTGTCAATTGCAACATTTCTTGACTATTAAAAGTATTTGGAATTGCATTTGTTACTCTTGTGTTTTTTTGATTTACTATTCATGTAAAAAATGACCATGTAATCGTCACTCACTTTGCCAGAGTAAAAACTGTCATGATCGTAGAACACTGAATTTTGTCAAAAAATTTGCATTTCCAGTATTTTAATATCAATCTTTTCCTGTCTTTTCTTGAGAGCAAATATTTTTTTTTAGCATCCCTTTATTTTAACTTTCAAGAAAATAGCATTTAAAATTAAACTTTATTTCCTGTTATTATTTATTTGAGAATGTAGCAAACTGGTGATTTTTTCATAATTAAATGATGTAAAAATAACCTCTTTTGCATGCTAGCCTTATATTTCTTTTTAAAAATTTCTGACAGTTAAATACATTTTTGCCCTAGGCCATTGACAAGATCTAATCACATTTTACTTTTCTGATTTGAAGTATGTGTTCTTTAATATATCAGAGTGTCCCATAATATAGTGCTAATTTATATTTGAGGTAGGCCAGTTAAGCAAATTATATGTTGAATGTCAGAATGATATTCAAAATAACTGAGCTATTAAAAAAAGTTAATTCTTTCTGTCTTAAGTTTAAAATAAAAATTTCAGCTGCTGAGAATACTCAAATCCTCCTGTTTTTAGATTTCTTTAATTTTTTATTTTAGCACAGTAACTTTAAAATTTTTATGATTAAAAATATTGTTTTTTCTTTCCAGGATGTGCTGTCATTGCATAACAGGTTCATAAATGAATGCTACAAAAAGCTTGAGGTTTGTTTCATATAATACTAATTTTTATTTGATGCTTAGCAATCATTGATGTAGAGTACATGCTCTCATATCTGCTTAGATTAAGACAAAGGGTTGTGCACATTCTAAATTTTTCAGGTCACTGGTAATTTCCTTATTGATATTCAAATAATGAGTACCATAAATGCCGGTGTATAATGCACACCGGCGTATAATGTGCACCTATAATTTTAAACTTCATTTTTTAATTTTTATGTATATCCTCCGTATAACGCGCACCCTTTACTTTGCAGTCACAGACTTGCCCTATGGAATTCAGAAAGTCTTTTAGTTTGGGATATGTTCAGATCGCATTTAACGGATAATACAAAGAAATTAATGAAAGAGTGTAACACAGACATGGCAGTTATTCCAGGCAGATTAATGCCATTTTTATCAACCTTTAAATGTGTGTATTAATAAACCGTTCTAAGGAATTTTAAAACGATTTTGGAATACGTGGATGTTGGAAGGAGATAAAACATTTACAGAAGGAGGTGAAATGCGTCATGCCAGTCTAGAAATAGTGTGTGAGTGCATAATACAAGCATGGGATGAAAGTAAACCTGACATAATTATATAAAAAGTCATTTAAATGTAGTATATCGAACAATCTAGATGGAGTGAATGATAACTATTTATTTATGGATCAGAGTAACCGTGATAGTGAAGATGAAACTGAATTTGATCATGTGCCTGAAAATATTAACAGAAGATGAAAATGATGAGCTTTTTATGCTGTCCGATAATGAAAATTGAAGTTTATAAGGTATGTCATTTCTTTTAAATAAACATAATTCAGGTACATGTAAAAATCTCATTTTTTTATGCTCATCTTTTCCTTATTTTTTGTATAAAAAAGTGTGCATTATACGGCAGAATTACTGTATGTTATTTAAAAAATATAGTCATCAGTAGTGCCTGGATTTATATGCATTTGCATATAAATGCATACATCAGCATATTTTGGACTTTCGCACATATATCTGCATATTTTGGGCTTTTGTGTATATAACTGCATATATTGGCTTACAAATATAACTCTTTGGCATTTAGCAAACAAAAGCATGCTTGTTAAATTTATTTTCATAGGCTTTTCTGTTTTTTCCAGCTAAAATTCCAAATTCCCTTCTTTTTAGAAGGCGCTGATACAAACCTGAACCTGCTTGAACTAAAATTTCCCTGAAAGCTCCATCTCGTTCACAGGCTTTCAAAACCTCGCTTGATATATCCATTCCCCAGAACCTGTAATCACAAGATGGGGTACATGGATCCAAGCAGTACTTTACTATGATAATTTCGATTTGATCAAAAGGTTTGTTTGTAGCTATCTTGATCCAACTGAAGCGGCGTCGATAAAAACTGCGCAAGAGCTACTTATGCAATCATCTACTACAGATGACATAGCGGTAATATCGGCGGATTTCTCTGTTTTACCAAAGACAATTTTAGCTCTTGAATCTCAGAAACTAACACTTTCCCAATCAGTTCAATATACAGATACTCTGGAGAAAAAATTTGAAGATGTACTGGGATCAAAACTGGATCTGATAGAAGAAAAACTTTCTTACCCTGGCTGGAAAAATTCAGACTTTAAAGAGCTCAGGATCATTAAGCCAATTTTTGAAGGAGAATCTTCCTTTGAAGAGTTATCGAATTCTGAGGAACTGAATATAAAAGATGTATCAAGCTATAAATACGCGCCGATTGTGTCATGTG
Organism: Cheiracanthium punctorium; assembly: GCA_038373885.1. Taxonomy (NCBI): domain Eukaryota; kingdom Metazoa; phylum Arthropoda; class Arachnida; order Araneae; family Cheiracanthiidae; genus Cheiracanthium; species Cheiracanthium punctorium. The sequence continues at coordinate 857,842 of JAWZYV010000576.1, read as the reverse complement.
ATGTAGAAATGTCTTTTTCTGTATTTAAAGAGTATTTTCCGTGAAAATCACCAATTTTGAACCATCCAATCCGTGAATCCAGTATTTGAACCCTTAAAGCAATATGTAGTTATTGCATGTAATAAATAAATTTTATTTTTTGGATATAGTTTATATTAGGTATGTATTTTTTTTTATTTTCTTGTTTGGAAATATGTTTATTGCATATGTTAATGGATATTCCATTATTTTTGAGCAGATTTTTGAGTTTTTCATATTTTGTTTATGCATATTTTTGCCTATTTTCGTGCCTATTTTCGTGCATATTTCTCTAGTTTTTTGTGCATATAAATCTGGGCTCTAGTCACCAGTATGCTGTAACAGCACTTACGTATTATCCTGGTGATCATTCTATCCAAACTATTTTTTCGTCAAATGTGCTGGCAAGTGTTGCCAATCTAATTCTGAACTATCAATAATTTCATGTGTCGGGCATTTATCTTTGCAAAAAATTGCTCATCTTGTCAGACTGCCTTGATAATACATAAGTACCCATGTTACTAGACAGGCTGGTTATAATAACTATTTAAAAACTAACAAACTTCTAAGTATTTTTAAAATAAAATTTTCCCTGCTTATGCAGTGTTGTAGTCCTAAGAAAAAAAGTGGGGGGACGCTTGTTTTTGACGAAATTTAACCTAAAGTTATCGGATTCATTAAACGTAATTATTCCTTAAACTGCCAATAAAACTAATTTAACCATCATTTCTTTATTAATTAACTAAAATGAACTCATTGTTAAATTATTGATTACTTGTTAATAATCTAAACTAAGTCTTTTTGATCAACCGTGTAAGCTACTTAATTTGTTGTTGCGAACATGTATATCGGATTTGTGTGCTTGGCTCGAATACCTCTTATAAATCCTCGTCAGAAGAACAGCACAAAGGAGGGGGGGCTGCCCTCTCTGAATCTTCCTAAGGGGTCCTAACCCATATTCATGCTAAGTTTCGGAGAAAACTACGAAAAACTCAGAACTGTTACGGACGCGCGAATGCAGCAACCTAATTTTTTCCATTTACATTTGTCAACAATCCAATGTTTTTGTTGTTATTGTGAACACGTACAGCAGATTTGTGTGCTTGGCTCGAATTCTGATTATAAATCCTCGTCAGAAAGACAACACAAGGGGGGTGCCCTCCGTGGAGGTCTTTGTAATGGGTCCTAACCTGTATTTACGCAAAGTTTCGGAGAGTACCACGGAAAACTCCGAACGGTTAGGTCGACGGACGCGCAATGGAACCCGAACCCGGGACCTTCACACTTCGCCCGTCTACCATTTCCAGTAACATAACCACTGTGTCATGGTGAGGCAACAATCCAATGTCAAAGTGACAGATTTTCTTTTGGATTAGTACGTGACTATTCGCTAACCTGATTTTCGTCACTTTTCGGCCATTCGGAAAGGCATTTTTTACTTAGAGCGCATTCGGGAAGATTATAATCTGTTCTATTCTTATGGATATGTTTTCACTACTGAAGTGTTTAAGAAACCTTTACAATCCCATTTGTAAAGTCTATTCAAATAGTCAAAAGTTTCCTTTTGATTTTTATACCAATGTACTTGCTCTCGCGGGAACAAAACAAAAATTTTAATTTCTTTACAGAATTTTTAAAAAGACCTTGTAAATGAGCGTCCCCCCGAGAATAAAAAGTGGGGGGACGTAAGGGCTGAAATGAAAAAGTAGGGGGACGGCGTCCCCCCGCGTCCCCCTTCGACTACACCATTGTGCTTATGTGTGGAGCACCTTTAAAAAAAACCCAAAATTTTTGATATGGTTCATGCATTTTTATATGCAAGGTGATAAAAAATGACAGAAACAATAATTTATTTTACAAAAGTTTCATAACTCTTTCAAAAATTGCATTTTTGAAGAAAAATTTAGCAGGGATGTGCCAGCTGCTCCAATTGCTCCAAATTGTGCCAAATCATTCCTGATGTGCCAATCTGCTACAAAAAGATCGTTTTTGGACATTTTTGCTCCAAATTCAGCAAAACTGCTACATTTTTAATTTTTTCATAAATGTTTAAACGTTTGTAAATCTTCCGAATTTTTACAAAAGTCATCACACATTCTAAGCATTCTAATTTCAATCTTTCTCTATTAATCTTAAAAATGAAATTGGCATCCCTTTGTTTAAACCTCCAATGCCTTAAGAGTAAAAATTGACCTCTGTTTTAAATTTAATTTTATATAAATTTGTAATTTTTTGTTACCAAATTTTTATTAGTTGCTGATGGTAGTTAACCCATTTGTGCCCAAAAATTGAGACTTTCTATGATTTCTTTTAAAATCATTATGTATAAAAATTGAAATGTCAACATCCTACTGGGTCATGTTAAAATATTATGTGGAATTGAGGTTCTATACTCGTGAATAAAGGCTAGGAAAAATAAATAACGCTTTCGACTGATAGTGAAAATGCCGTCCCAAAAAAGGGACGCTAGGCATAAATGGGTTAATATAGTTTAGTAAATATTGTATTTTTGATTTAAAATAGATATTTTGTATAGCAATGTATAAAATAACTGAATTTTTTATTTATTTCATAAGCTTCTGACTCCCCCCCCCCCCCCCCAAAAAAAAAGACTGCTTTTTGTTATAAGCTAAGAGTTTTTAAGAACTTCCTTAATTTTCATTTTTTTGATTGGCATTCTTTAATGACTTTTCTCTTTCCCTCCAAAAATAAATTTTGTATCTCAAAATTGACATTCTTATGCTCCAAAAGTGACTTTTTCTTGCTCCAAATTGCTCCACTAATCTGTTTTTCTTGCTCCAAATTGCTCCAAAAATGTCTTTTTTCTTGCTCCACAAATTGCTCCAAAATTTAATTTCTGTTGGCACATCCCTGATTTAGCAAACTTTCATGCTTACACGAACTGTTGTACACTGCATTCTTCTCAATATTTAGTAACTTCCTTCACATAGTATACTCCTATAACACTTTTCTGTGTTTTGTACTAAAACTTTTATAGTATTTTAAAATTCACTGAAATATGGCCAATTATGTACAAAAAAGTTGAAATTCTTGAGAAAAAAATTCAATTTTTTTGTCTAAAAGTACCTGTAAATTTATTATTTTTGTCAAGAAAGGACTAAAATTTCTTGCAACTTTAAATATTTAAAAGCATCTTCCTTGATTAATTTTTGCAGAGTGAAAAAAAACAAATACTTCATACTAATTAAGTTACGTTAAATTTATTTAAAAAGAATTAAAGGCAAAATTCGCTCACATTTTGAGCATAAAGAAAACAACAATACAGGAGCAACAGCTCCGTACAAACAGCAGGAAGAACTGGGAAGAACGAAGCCCAGTACGCATCACCTTTTATACCAAAACCCAGTACATTAACATAAATTTACATACTGCTACAATGTCGGGGAAGACATTGTCGGCCACAAAAAAATGATTGCTTAATTAGTTTACGAATGCACCACGATTCCAAAGAACCGTGTGCAGGAGATGACGCAAAGGTGACGTCATACTTTGACGGCTCAATAACACACTCGGCAATTTAGCCAGATAGAGATAGACGCTGCAGCACGGCAATGCCGATTGTAAAACACAAACATGCTTACGAAAAGCACGCAAACGGGAGACAGAGAGAGACTTTTAAGTTCTTTTCCTAACAAATTTCGTACGTATAACTTAACTTTTGCTACAAGACACACTTTAATATAGATAGAATGTTTATGTAAAATTTCATTAAGATATCTTTAAAACTTTTAGAGTAGTTACTGTTATCGTGATGCAAGGTAACCAAAATCACAGTTTTCCAGAAAACGCATTTAAAGATTTTATTTTAGCATCAATGTTCATTTGGAAGGGAAATTCGAACAGCTGCATCTTCCTTTCTATTTATCGTAGGAGCAAAAGTAAAACAGTTTTGGAATCTTAAGAATGTTATCTTTCAAGTAAAACAAAAAAACAAAAATTGATTTTTTTTTTGCAAAAATGGCTCTTTAGACCTAGGCAAATACCTTAAGCCTTTTGGATCCAGTGGCTAAACATTCTAATCACATAATTGTTACCTTTCTGCTGCTCATATCAAAAATACAGAAGCATTAGTCAATTCTCCTACATCTGCTCACAAGATGATAGTGAAGTTTGCATAAAAGGATGAAGGGTGACAAAGTGTTACGCAGGTTTTTCACCCATGTGGCAGATTTTTTCACGGGAAAATTATTAATGTTTCGTTAAATTGAGTCATAAATTTAAAATGTAATAAAAATGTTTGTGCTGGAAAGGGTTAAAAAGCTATTTTTTGAGTCAGTAAACAAAATTTAATATTGTGCTTGCCAATTTTACCTAACAGCTTATTAATAGTCACTCTTTAGCAATTCAAAATCTGAGTGTTTTTGTTCATAATACATACTTTTTTTAAATTGTGAAAACAGACTGACTATAAATGTGTTCCCATGTATCGTAACTATACTATATAATAGTAAATTTTCAACAAATTGTTATTTTAGTTATTATTGTGATAATGTTTTAGAGGACAACTATTGTTTAAATTGCGATAACTTCATTAGTCTTACATCTAGAAACTAAAACTTAGTGTAAAATTGTTTGTTTGCATCTGAAATGCATGGCTCATTCTAAGCATGTGCACACAGATTATAGGGAATGTACTGTATATTTTTTTTAATAAAGTGTTTTCCTTAATCATAGTCAACTTATACTTTTAGTCAGTGTCATTATCATTGAGTGGGACAGCTATGATTACTGCTGTGTCCAATGCCACAAAAACATTGACTGCAGTGTCTGTTCTTGAAGTAGCATCGTCTCCTGCACCTAAAAAGTGAGTAAAGGACATTACTTCAAAATGCTTGATTTTTGTAACATAAAAATTTGTAATATTTTTTAGTATTAATTTGTAATATTTTATTTTCTCAAATTCCATTTTCTTTGTGCTATGAACATGAAACTTTGAAAAGCATCAATTAAACTGTATGAATTATTAAAAAAAGTTAAAAACTTTAAATAAAATGTTTAATTTTCATATAGTGTTAGTGTTTTACAACATTTATGTGGTATTAACGTGTTTTAGTGAAGAAAAATAAATTGTTGAAATATTAAGGCTTTGCCCATGGAATGATCTTTAAAATATGATTAGCATCATTAAATTTAAAATTCAAAGTTGAGAATGAATTCAGCATTGAAGGAAGACATGTTTTCTGTTGTTAAAAGTTACATGCATATTATTTAATTTTTGTTGTTTTATTTCTTATAATTAGGGCCCTATAAAATATGCAAAAATGCAGAATTTTCCATAATTTGCAATTCTCTGCATAAAGTACAACTTTCTGCATAAAAATGCATTTTTCAGAAAACTTTTATTTCTTAATTTTTTCTTAACATATTTTCTTAAAAAACACCTTGAACATTCATTATTGTTCAAAAATGAAGGCCTCCAAAAAGAGAGGATCTAAGTTTTCCCAATCTGGTTTGAAATTTGGGAAAGCAGCTCGAGTGTTTGATCCAGACCAATTGTCCAATGTGAATGTTGATGATGAAATCTTCAACAATATTTCAGGATTTGATGATTCTCTAATAAGACTTGAGTATGCTGCTTACAAGGGATATGTCAAGGAATGCTCTTCTGAAAACTTATAAGATTTCAGAATTCAGAGGCTATTTCACAAAGGTTTCCAAAACTAACATGCAAAGCAAAGCAAATACTCTCAATTTTACCTAATTCTGTAGACTAGGGTTTCTTAAACTTTTTGGTGTGGGGACCCCATAATATTTAAGAAAATTTTGTGGGACCCCATAAGCATTGCGCAAATACAACACAGGCGTGAGTGAAATTATCATTTTCTTCACTTGTACAGTAAAATACTATTATAGTTTTAGGTCACTACCAAAAATTTTTAATTTTAAAACCTAGAATGATAAGAAAATTTTAAGCAAATTAAAAATCTAAACAATTATAAATATTAAATGAATTACTCGGTTAAATTCAAACATTAACTTTAGTCTGTCCGTTAAGTATAGCCACTTGGAAGGTCACTTCTGAGAAAACCCATTTACTTCTAATAGCAAGGATTAAGTATCAATGGGAAAGGCATGCCTGATTATTTTAAATTGTATTTTCAAATCTTGACAAAGTAGTCAATACTGCAGGATCAAGTGTTTCTTCAATATTATTTAGATTTTTATCCACATTTTGATTTTATGGTGGTTAAAGCCAAAAAGTTATTAAAGACAAAATGTATTAAAATTATTATAATAAGTTAAAGAAATATCAAAATTCCTAAAATTTTTGGTGACCCAGCTGCAGATCCTGCGACCCACAGTTTAAGAAACTGTTATAGGCCATATAGGGGCAACCTCAAGCCCGTGCAGACTTTTGGTTTGGCCTGCAGAACACATTGAAACCCCATATGAAACCCATTTAAACCATTCAAAATCCTACATAAATCCCAATTATACTTCCCACGACTTTGTTAGCATCCTAAAGTTTGGCCTGTTACTTTTCAAAGGCTGCCCATACCTGCTGTCGACTGTAAAAGAGCCATTTCATGTCACAGCTAAATATTTACCGAACAAAGGCAGAGTTTGAAAGAATCATCAGCTGTAGGGCTTTAATAAACTTTAGAGCAAAAGTAACACACACTTATTATTTTTTTAAATTGTAAATTAAAATATTGCTTTCTTTTTTAATGTAGTTATTTCTGTACTCATCAGCATTATTTCAATAAATTTCTATAAGTATCGCATAATTTGAATAAACTACTGCATCGATGCCACACAATTCCAAAAAAATCTCATCATATTTTGTATGGCCCTACTTATAATGTAAATCTTAAGAATTAAATTTGGTTTTTAAAATAGTTTTTAAATTTATTTATTTTTAAGAAGATGCCTTTAAGATTAGTTTGATAAAGTTCTTTTTTAATATCTTAATTTATTCCTTTTTTATTACCTGTTTAAACACAGCTGAAAGATCAGTAATAATAATTTTCTTCAAATGATAACTTAAAACTGGACTATTTAGAATATTTAAAATTCAAAACTCTTTTAACAATACTCATTATTAATTTTATTAGATGTATGGATTAAAATTATCTATACATTCTAAGATAAGAATATATAGTTTTTAATATATCCATTATGCTTACATCAATTCCTTTTTTGGTTATTTAGATCTGCCAGACATCAAAGCATTTGTCGTTTGTTAAAAATGGCTGAAATGTATATTTCATCTATAGAAGAAAACCACTCATCTCTAAGGACAATACTGCCTCATGGAACATCATTTCTAGGTCAACCAACCCTGCTTAAAATATGCTTAGAAAACCCAAAAGAAGATTATTTAATAGTTGTGAGTAGATTTCAAAATCTGTACACTTCAAGTAAACTTATGTTTGCCAAATTAAAATTAAATCAATGATTTGAAAATAAGAAAACAGTTGATTTAATCATGATTTTCATCAAGGTGATTTAAATTGATCCATTCTGACTTATCTTAGATTTCATTTATTCCTTTGAGTATTTTAATGTGGCTTTTATTTTGAATTTATTTTCTTTCAGACTCACAGCAATGAAACTCTTGGATCTGTGAAACAAAGAATTGCTCAACACTTTCATCAAAATTTTCTTCAAGTTCACTTGTATCAAGAAGATGAACCAGTATGTAGCTTGAAGAGAATTTTAAATTCTAATTTTTACAGGTTTCATTTAGGACAATTCTGATTTTTTTCAGTAAATTTCCATTTGTTGTAATTATTATTTGCATTTTTTTAAATATGATTCTGAATTTTTATCTATTAATTTAATCTAAATATGTGGCTTTAAAGTTTTGATTATGTTTTGATTTAGTGATATAAATGTTAAAATTACAAAATTGCTTGAACATTTTAACAGTTGAATTCATTTGTCAATTTCAAAGATGATTTTCTCGTAGTTTCCTTTTAAAATATTGATATTTTATCATAATTCTATTAATTAAAAATCATACAGTTTTTGTGTGTTGGAACTACTTTTGTCTTATAATATGTGGGAGTAAACTTTCTTTGTGAAACTCTTATTTAAGATAATTCAGTGTAGTTTTTGTTTTTTCACTATTCTATAGCTTTATATATTGTGCTGCTATTTCATGTTACTTACTTTAAACCTTAGTTTAAAGTAAGTAACATTTAACATTTTAACAGTTACTAACAGTCAAAATTCACAATGAAACACTTATTAACTGTGAAACACTGATTTAGTGTTTACTCTCATGTAACATTATTTATTTTTTTTTTACCCTTGAATGAAGTTAAATCAGAATTTCACTGTATATATGTATGTACTGGAATTTCGAAATTACATTGCTTTAAGATCTATCCAGGGTGTCCCAAAAAGGTGGTAACAGGCTTTATTTTTTTATCTGTTAGATATAAGTGGGCAATCTAAATTGAAAAAATGTTCAAAATAAGGTCAGAAATAGGACTCCGTTAAGAAAAAATTCCTCTTGTTCATTTACAAAAAACTACACTTTTTAAATTTGTATACATACGAAAACATCCTCAATTAGTAAAATGCGTCCAATGCACTAATGAGGTGATTTTCAAAATTTGAGAATTATATCCTAGAAAGTGAAAGAGATATGAAGATAAATGTAACTTGGGCTGACTTAAACCGCTTTTCAACAGCTATCGAAGGAAAAAAACTATGTCGAATGCCTTTCAGGGCTTGTACATAAATTATGAAAGAAAATCTTTTTTTCCCACTTTATCAATGAACTTTCACATTCAAAACCATGTATATCCCTCGACCATCCTTCTTTAAACATATCTCTGAGATGTTATACGATAAAAGGCTTAAATTTGGTACATCACCTCATTAGTGTCTGGGGCACATTTTAGTAATTGGGATTTTTTTTTTTTTGTGTGGGGGGTCTTATTCAAATTTTAAAAGTATAACTTTTTGTAAAAGAATGTGAGGAATTTTTTCTTAACAGAGACTTGTTTCTGCCCTTATTTTGACCACTTTTAAAAGTTACATTGGCCACTTATCTCTAATAGATAAAGAATTAAAACCCTTTACTGGGTTTTTGGGACACCCTGTATTATATGTAAAAATATTACTATTACCATGATAAATTTGAAAGATTTTTTAAATTTTTGAGATGAGGATATAGTACCATTTTGTTTAAAGCATTTTTTAATGATTATATTGATAACATCATTATATAATTCATGCACTTACTATTTTTTGTGTCTTTACAAAATTTACTAATTCTAAATTATTAAATATGAAAAAGTAAATATAAGCACTTATATCTTAACTTATAAACACTTGCTAATTCAAAAATTTTGTAATGAAACATTTTCTTACAGATACCAAAAAGTAAAGAGCAGAGACAACTGAGTCAATTAAATTATCATGATGGCCATACTTTGTATGTTAAGTTTACTGGTAGTGAAACAGCATCTCAAGTAAGTGATTCCAATAGCATTTTGCATTAGTTACATGGTTGTGAAAGGAATCTTTTAAATTTAATTAACTTTTGCTGTCTTATTTAAATTAAAATGTACACTGTTCAAAGTTTGCAATCTTAAATATTTTTCTTCTGTAATTTTTTCCCAATGATTTAATATTATGACATAGTTTAAAGCATGGATTGCCAACAGGGTCCTTTGGGGTATCTATGGAAGCTTCTCTTAAAGGGTCTATAGCTGTGGTTCTCAACTGGTGGTTTATTAACCCTTAGGGATTTGCAGAGTGTAAAAAGGGTTTGCAAAAGTAATATACTAGTACAAAATGACTACACAAGGGATTTGCCGATTTCTTTCATATTTTAGAAGAGGTTTTTAGGGAGAAGAAGTTTGGGAACCACTGGTATGTAGTATTCAAGGAGTCTGTTGGGGGCTAATGAAATATTGTGAATACAATACGGGACTTTCATTTCCCCTTTATTGAAGAATGTGCTCATAAGTATATATGTAAGTTAAACACAAATCCTACATTATTTTCATACCAAAACTATTGTATTTACTTCTATGTTTTATATTTATGCAGTTCATTTATTATGCTTTAGGAGAGTGGAGCTTATGGAAGCTATGATGCAATGTCTCCTGTATCTGATTGTGCATCATATGGAAGTCATCAATCATACTTATTAGATCAGGTTTACTATTTGCATTTCTAAAAATTGTTCTTAATTAATGACATTTGTTTTTTACTTCCTTGTACGAAGTATAAGGAAGTAATGTGATCTCAAAAAATTTTGGTATACAGATTTTGACTACCTTTAAATTTACGTTTAAGAATTTTTGTGATGCATCTCTTCATACACATGCACATATGTTCATATAAATGTATGTACAATCCATTTTGACTGACTGCAAGTCCATTTTGACCAGTTTTTCTCTGATGTCTGTATGTACGTATATATGTATCTAACTCGCATATCAAAAACTATTAGTTGAAATTTTATATTTAGGAATGTTGTAACACCTAGTTGTGCATCTCCTTGTTTTGTTCCAATCAATTGAATATTTTATTTACAGGGCCACCCAAAGGATTTTAAATACACTATGCTCTATGGGCAGAAATTCATTTCTAGATATTTAGTCATTTCCAACAACTCAAAAGTGATATATGTTGTTAAAGGTTACAAAATAAATCTCTCCAAACATAATGTCTTTATCACTTTTAGTTCTACAAGAACATTAAAAAAAATTTGAACACACATTATGATCAATGGCAGTTTTAGAGACATTTATCCATTTCAAGCACAATACCATAATACCATCCATATAATTAGGTAATGGTCCAATTACAGTCATGTGCCTCCCTCAAAAATTGCACCAAAAGTTGCCAAGCTTGGCTACTTATGTATGTATGTAACTTGCACATCACAAAAACTATTAGCCATAGATTATGAGATATAAACTATTAGTCATAGTTTTATATATAAGACTGTTGTAACATCTAGCTGTGCACCTCGATTTTTGGCTCAATCTGTTTGAGAGTTTATTTAGAGGACCACCCAAAAGAATTTCAATACACTAATGTCTATGCTAAACATCCTCAATCTATTATGTATATAATCAGTCATTGTTTAAGCAATCTCCAAAATATCGCCAATTATCATTAACCTTGGCAAGTTTTTCCGAAATGTCACCAAATTTGGCACCAAAAATGATTATGTATTTGTTAAGTATTTCGTATAGCTCTAAAACTGTTTACCATAGAATGTTGAGACTTTGTATTTAGATTGTATTGTAACATACAGTTGTGCAACTCTTTTTTGATGTGATTGACTGGGTAATTTAATTACAGGGTCAACCAAAACACTTTAAATACATTAAGGTGTATGAATACATTCAGTTCATTGAAAGTCTGGGATCAATTGCTACTTTGGCTACATCCCAAAAATCTTGCAAACTATCTCAAGCTAAAGTGCACTGAAAATATTTGTGATTTAATAGACGTATGAGGAAGTCATGTGGTGTCCACATCCATTAAAAAGAAATTAAATCTTGTAAAAATATATCTTATACACTTCCTAAATTACAGATGAGGGAAAAAATCTCATAAAATGCAGATGAAGTAAAAATATTGTTTTGAGTATGTGTTCTTATTTGAATTTTATATTTGCTGTACTGAACTAAAGAGCTTAAATGATACAAATTACTTATTTGTTCAAACATGTTTATCAGTAAATTTTAATCTGTATGAATGTAGCAAACTTTTTATTTAAAAATCATGCATGATTTTGTGTATTTTTCATGTTTATTTTTATTAATTTTGTTGTCTCCCTCCACTAAGTTCCAATCAACATTGTTACTGTAATGCTTGTCTAATTAAGAGTTCCTTTATTTCCTTGCTCATTTCTTAATAAATAATCATACAATTATCTATCTTATCTTATTGCCTTTTAATGTCTACTCTGGTGTTGTTTATAGGAAAAAGTTTTACCTGGAGTTGTAATGGCAACAGGAGGGCAAGTTTTTGAGAAACTCTATCAACTTTCAACATTTGAAGACTCTAAGTAATTTTGATTTCTTAAATATATTTTTGAGTGTGTACGTGAAACACTTTCCTTTTAAAGTTATTGAAATAAAATCAGTTTTGATTATGAAAAACTTATTTTGGATAGTTTGTTGATAATTGTTAAAGTTTTTGTTTTAATTTTTGAATTCTAAATTTTAATTTTCATTAAATGAATTAAAAGACAATGTTAACATTTAATATCATTACAGTAATTAATTTTATAATTCTGTATGTTTTGCACTTAATTTTTCTTTTACCCCCTACTTAGCATTACTTTTGAAGTTCGAAGTCTATTACAGCTCATTCCCACAGATCCTGCTATTTTAGATGCATTAGATTCTATAAGTGCTAAGGTAAGTCAATATTACAAGTTATGTTGAGAAGAGCAATCATTAAAATGATAAAACAAACTTCAGAGAAATGTTTTAGCTTCATTCTCTTTTATTCTCTTTCTTTTAGTTTCTTTAATAATAAAAAAAAGTCTGTTTTTATTTGTTTGATGTCACCTCCCTCAAAGCAGTAATTTAAGGAACAGTGTTAATTATTTTTCTATGTTTATTTTAAATGTAGAAATATTTTAACTTCATAACACATTAAGGATCTGTCTTGGATTTTTTTCTTATGAAGCACTTAACCTTAAAATTTTTATGTTAAATGTTACTATCACCATTTTCTATTAATTACTGCTGACATACATTATATCTATATACAGTGAAACCTCTCTGAGTGGCCACCCCACCGTACCGAGAATATTTGGCCGCTTAGAGGGGGTGGCTGCTCTCGAGGGTTTTATTTACTATTATAAGATAATTGCTATAATGCGTAATATAAACAAGTCTGACACATATTCCTTATTTAACATGAAATTTAAAACTTATCTAAAGAGAAAATAGTACTTTATTTAATGCTTTCTTACATTTTTTTGAAAAAAGGATACAATTTGTGTCTGTTTTAAGTTTTTACTTTTCTCTGAAACAACCATTTTTTCTAGATTGTTTTTTACTTTAAAAAGCAGATTAAAAACCTATTAAGTTTGTAACTGCTTCGAAATTTTCGATAATTTCATCGATTTTCCTTAAGTTGCTTGTGTTGAAAGTTTAGCTTGCTCGCCATTAGGAACACCGGGAAATTCCTCGTCAGGGACAGAATCAGTGCCTGAAAAGACAAAAATTCATTTGTCGGACGACTTCAACATCTGATTGTCTAAGGGATTCCCTATCTTAAGGGTGGAATACAAAAGAGATAACAGATTCAATTCCAGTTATTCCTGGAACTTATATTTATGATAAACCTGACCTTGAGTTTTTAAGCTCAAAATTACGGCATGGAATGAGTAGAATTTCCCAAAAAATGAGATGGATGATTCCACTCAGTGGCTGTTTAGAGGGGATTGGGTGACTGCTGATGGAGTTTTTTTTTAACATGAAGTCTATAAGCCGAAAAATCCTTGCCATGAAAAATTGGCCATTTAGAGGGGTGACCGCTATAAAGGGATGACCGCTCAGTGAGGTTTCACTGTATTTGTATGTGTATGTACTGATATACCCTTCTCTACCATACCTTGCTGTCATATTTTCTCAGTAAATGATCTGTACTTTACCATTATGCAATGTTGTAGGGGAAGTTGGGGTATAATAAAACAAAATTTACAATTTTTTTTCCTGTTCACAAATTTGCATGTACAAAAATAAAATTAATATAGACCTACTCTTTTCCTCATCTAAATGGATTTTTATGAGTTTGTAAAGATATTTTTCATGTTTAAAAAATTATAAAAGGTAAATGTCTGTCAGGGTTTCATTGTACCCCAAGTACCTAGGTACAATAAACCACTTAATAATAATACACAAACATTCAAATAATGTGAATCAAAATTCAAATTTCCGCATAGATATTTTATGTACATCTATATAAATAAAACAAACTGTAAAATGTCAGTTAGTTTGTCTGTGTCCGCGTAGCTCACAGATGGGTGATTGTAGACCTACCAAATTTTGTGTGGAAATTCTCCACCACGGGTCCCGACATACCTCGAAGCAATTTTTTAGAAATTCAAATTATTTTAGGAGATATCGATAAAAAAAAATGTGTCCCAAAAGGCTAATTTTTGCTCTCCGCCATTTTGCAATTGTAACCCCCCGCTGTGGAAAAGTGAGGATTAGGCATAACTAGGTTGCCATATTTGGCAAGTTTATTAAATGATTCAGACTCTTGAAGTAAAAATAAAAGAATAAAGAAATCAGAGCAGGAATGAAATGTTTTATACTCAAAAGAAAAATAGGATTTGAAAATTTTCCGAGACTAAAACGTGCAACTTTTTTTATTTGGCGAAAAATAAAATGTTTGATATGCGATTTTGAGAAGATGATTCTAGCACTTGGCACAATTTAATGAGAGCTTATTTTTAAAAACAAGCATAGGTATTATTGAAATACGGTGTTGAATTTTAATTTTCCGTGCAGAAATCTCTCTATTCCAAAAAAAAAAAAAAAAAGTAATGGCCGCTGTCGCCGCCATTGCCGCTGTCAAGAGCTTGTTCAGCTATCTTCTCCTAAACTGTGGGGATTTGAATTTCGAGAAACATATCCACGGATTCGGACAATTCGGAGGAGCCTGATAAGCTGACTTAAATTTCGAAAATCAAATTATTATTGAAGATATTAATAAAAAACTGAAAATAAAACATAATGGTTGTCAGATTTGGCATAAAATCATTCATTCCTTTGCAACAAAGCAATTCCAAGCATATAGAATCGTGTGAAATTGACAAACATGAAATAAAATTACACCCATTTTATTCCAAATTAAAAAGTATATGAAATAAATAACTCAAAGTGTGTTACACAAAGTTGACAATTTTCAAATAGTAAGTTCGCTTAGGCAACAGGAGTTTAGAATTAGCGATTATTTGTTTTTCCAAAGTAGAATAACTTATTGTAACTGATTTTAAAAGTGCCATCTTGGCATCAGGTACCATCTGGCAAAATGGTGTCTTTCCAAGCATGGTGAATCTAAACTGCGAGTTCAAAAATGTTAGAATCCAATATCTTGAAAATGAAAAATAATTAAAATGCAGATTATTTTTAAGACTGTTCGGTCCAGCTGGAGTATTTGCTACCAGTAGAAATATTTGGTGGCACTGACTATGCCATTATAGCAGTTATAGTACACTGTATATTTGCCAGCATGGCGAAATGATATAATTCGTGATGCTAAATATGCCAATCTGCAAAGGATTTTGTATATGAAAATATGGATAACGGTTTTCTGGGAACCTTAAACGAGCAGTAATTGTAGGTTGTGAGCATGTGTAAATCACCAAGTAATGAAAAGTTGCCATTGGCGGCAAGCTATCCTAGCTGTTCCGTAGTTTTTATTAAAGAAAACTTAAGTAGTACTGTTTTCTTAGAGCTAATTATTAACTATACATATACACAAGTCACCAAATTATGAAAATTCGCCATAGTTGGCTAATATGCTAGGAGTTCCATGGATTTCACATAATTAAAAATAGTGTGAAGTTTTAATTTGTATGTTCGTAGCAACAGGCAAGAAACAAGCAATGTGTGGCTCGGTAACATTCTATCTGATCCAACCTTTGAGCTTTGTTTGATGAAATTATGCCGTTTTTACGAATAAGCCTTATTAGGGGCCGAATGCCTCATACGATAAGCGAGTATAGCGAGTCTAGGGGCCCTGGCCCTTAGTAATATAAAATAAACTACTGAGCGTAAAAATATGAAATTTTGTGCAGCCATGTAAATTTATTTTTTGCATCTTATTTCCGTCCATGTTTGGCTAGACTGCTATTAAATTTTTTTTTTTGCAAAAAATAATATAATAATTCATATTAATATTTTATTTAGGATTCTCTCCGAACAAGATATATTAAGATGGCGAACCAGCTGGTCGCCAGTGGCGGCTAGTTTATAATGAACAATAATAGTCATAAATATGAAATTTAAATGGAAAAAAACAAATTTTATTAAACTGTTATAGCTTGAGATGAAAACATAATACTTTTATTAGAGGTTAGCCTATAGTTTTTCATTTTCTGTTAAATTTACTTGCATCAAACTCACAATTCAACAACAAAACAATTGTGCTTCCCTTTCTGTACCACCTGAAGGAACAGAAGGTGGTATTTTTGATACAATGTGAATGTTTTCAAAAATTTATATTTCTGAAAAACACACAAATTTGAAGCTTGGACTTAGTCATTTTACATACTGAACTTTGCATTCCGTTTGATTTCAGTCTATTATATTGCCAAAAAAGTACATTTCTTTACATTTAAAATCACCTTCTGCGATTAAAGCATAATCATTTAGAGTGATACTGCTTGTGTCATACATGTTATGTGAGAATAGCTCTTTATCTGTACTGTTTGGATTGTTAGTTGAAAGACAGTCTGGACTGTGACCATCTTCAGAGTCTGAAGAAGATAGAATACTATTTAAAAACAATTCTTTGTTTATGTGTGCTCTATGGAAATCTTGATCTAATAGTAACATCTTTATTTTAAGTGAATGTATTCGTTTCATTATACCCTAAATTGAAGCTACAAACTAAATAAATTTTTATTAATTCCTTATATATATATATATATATATATACACATATTAATTCTTGTTTTGAAAGTATGAAGACCACACAATAGTGATCACAATATTTGAAAAATAAATAATTGCAGATATGAAAACATGGAGGTAAAACAAAATTACTTTTAGTAATGAAATTTACTTTCAATGGTGAAAATCCACTGATTTTTTATATCTCTTGTTCTAAAAATGTGATTGTCTTCAAATCACACCCGTAAATGGAATATATATTTGCATAATAGGTATGTGAGTTTCAACTTTCTGTGACAAATCCTATTGATTTTACGTAGCATCTTTCATTGTACCCCAACTTCTGCAAATAAAAGTTTGAAAATGAGAAATAAAATATTTTCTTTAATTAAATTAACCTGCAACATAAATTAATTGCTGTAATTCTTTGTAGATATGCAGCAAACCTGCATTTGATATCACTGTATTACTGGTACTAGGTGATATTCAATTATTTTTATTCTAGAAAAGGGCTTTCTAACCGGGCAGGGGTCAAATGTCAGAGCTCCTTCTACATCTCTTTAAACAAAGAAAGCTTTCGTATTTTTTGTGCAGGCACATTGAATTACTACACTATGCCAGTTATGAAAATCCTGGAGCTAACTTTTTACTCTCTGGCGGTCAAAGGCCGGCCAAACAGCTTAGCATACAAAGAGCCAGCCGGCCGGCTGAGAGAAAGTAACACTTCTTTCCCTGCCTTGCAGCAGGCGGAACTTTTTACGATTGCTGGACAATAGCCGATACAGGAGGCGCGAATACCTCCCACGACACCCAGATGTATTTTCTCTTTTTTCATCACACAAAAATTTCCCCAGTCATTCTTCAGCGCAGTCATCATAAATTCCAGCTCTCAAGGAAGTGTGGATTTTCACCACCACTTGTGGTGAATTCCCATCAGATAATTTCTGTAAAAGGGAAGGCAACGTTCTTCGAATTTCGGCCAGGTCTAAACTTCTGGAGGCTCTAATTGAAAGCTTGCCCGAAAGTCAGAGGGTTAAAGCATATGCTAATTCATCCTATGCTGACAACTCTGAATTCCAGTAACCACAAACATGCATGTAAATAATATGCATGAATTGAAGTTGTCCTAATATTCCTAATATTCCTGACTAATGAATTTTTCTGAAATGACCTAAAATAAGTTCTACAGTCCAAAAATATGAAAATGTCAGTTTTTTATCAATCAATAGTTATTTAAAGTAAAGAAAAAAGTTACAGGGCCTCATTTACATAATGCTATGTTGGCATTTGGACTGACAAAGAAACGTAACATACTTTATGAGTACCGCCATCATCTTAAGCAGTAAATGAAATTGAAAACAAACTTTAAAACCAAAAAGCAAAACTAAAAAGCATTAAGTCTGAATTAAATAATATCCCCACAACAAACATATTATCATATTCAAAATCCAGGAAAATGAAAAAATGCACTAAAATAAAAATGCTAATGAGACGTAGCCAAATCTGAGAATACTCAAAATCCAAGAGAATTAAAAAGTGCACTAAAATAAAATTGCAAGACACAGCCAAATCTGAGAATAATAATAATAATAAAACTAAATAATCACAATAATAATAGCCATGAAAAAACTAATCAAAATTTCACAACAAACAAACATTTCCTAAAAATTTTCTGCAATAAAAAAAAAAAAAAAAAGCATTATAAAAATCCTTCTTTTCTCCTTTTATACCCTTGAATATATCAAGAAATCAAATTAAAAGATCGTTAGAAATAAGTAAAAATGTAGATTTATGGACAATATAGGGAAGCAGTGCAAGAATGGAAAGATGTAAAGTTTTATTGCTATTTTATTGTAGTTTCTATTACTTTACAAATATATTAAGCTAAGCACACTTTTAAGTATGTAGTATTACATCAACAAAGACATGTACACTCTCTGTATTTATGAACGTAGTTTTGAAACTCTTATGAAACTGAAAAAAAGGTGATTTTCATTTTTGAATGAGTGTTTTTCAGTTTAAATTGCTGTTTTGCTAATTATCAAGAATTTTTTATTTTTCATATTTCTAACTTGGTTAAAGCATTTTTTTTTCTTAATTGAGGCAAATAATAACAAAAATATTTTTTCTAGAAAATTGTCGAAATTCCTTCTCCTAGTACACCCAAGAGTAGCCCAAGATCTAGTCCCAAGAAATTTACTGTTACTTCCCCAAATAAAGAAAGATGCGAGTCTCCAAAAGAAGCTCTCAAACACCTATTTGATGTTTCTTACCAGATTTCACCTTTTAAACTTTTGTACAATTTAGAGGTAAAATATTTTGTTTTTGACAAAAAGTCATGCCTTTTCTTTTTTTGGTAATTGTATTTAAAACTGCCGTATGTATTAATTTTTTCTAAATCCAACTTTTAAATTCTTTTAATTGGGCATAATTTATTTAATTAAATTCAGCTTTAAGATAACTTATCAAAGTAAGCAGCTTAACTAAATTAAATTATATGCAAAACCTTATAGTTAAATTAAAAATACTAGTGACACACAATTCTAGAAATGTATGAAATATAATTTGAGTGCTTGATGAAATCAACAAATTCTCTGCTGTCTCATATAGGGATTAGTTCATTTCACCAACTATATTAAGTTGAGGCCTCTGAGAAAGAGGAAAAAATCCTTTGTTGTATGGATCTAAACACTTACCCATCTGGTTGGCGTCATGCTAAGAGATTATGCTTTCAGTGGGGCACAAATGATCAGTGAAAAAAATCAATATTTCTGGAGTACACTGCATGTTTTTCAGAGTTTTTTTTTCAGAAATTTCTAAATTTTGGCTTTCTATTTTGCTCGTTAGTTGAGTGAGAGTATTAAAATTTCCTGCCTCTTTGAAAGCTTTTCCGACCATCTTTATATTATTTATATTAATGGTTTTAGGAAATGATTTTTGGAAAATAACAAACTGACCAGTTAGAAGGAAGATTTTAACAGTATAGAGCTTTGAGTGGAGAAAATTTCAGTATTACAGTTGAATAGGTTTTGCACACTGAGTAAAAGTTGAAAAATTTAATTTTGTTTGCATTGAATAATCTTTAAAAGAATTCTTGGGTGACTTTAAAGAGAAAGAAAGTACTGTGTGTATGTGTTTATGTACTGAAACTGCTTCAACCATTTCAATATCAAGTGTAGATATTTGTTATTAGTAAAGAAGGAGGAATTTCTTTCAGTGTTTATTTATCTTCTGAATATGCCGCTTTTAGAAAAATATCAGCAAAAATAAATTGAGTTTCCTGCAAAAACATCTTAACTAATTCAAAAGAGATGATTTGAAGATTTTCATATGCAGTATACTCTCGATTAACTGGGATCAGATTATCCATGTTGCTTCTTATCCAGAATGGTCGCAATTTATTATGTTGATGACAAAAGAAAATTAGTATAAAGTACCACTGAAAAAAATCCTGTAGGTCAATTTTATCAAACGAAGAAAAACAAATTCTTACAGAACACAATGATAATACTTAGCTGGGAAGAAAAATCTTTGATTTGAGAAAATGAGACTGTTTTCAAAACTAAAGTGCAACATTGGATTAATGAAGATTCGAAATCGTAATGCTGCGAAGCTTGTGGTTCAGAAGAAACAAAAAATTTCATAGAATGTCCTTAAAGATAAGAAGAACTGTGTATTGTGTTTGGGAGAAGAACTTTTCAGGATATTTTAACACATATTTTTGTCTTATATCTTGGGAAAACTGCCCACAATACTAGACTATTAGATTGACTGTCATGTGGTAAGCCATGACCCAGGACCTTCACACTTCAGCCACACACTGTATTCAGTGTCTTATTCAGCTATGGTAGGGTGAAGTGATGATGAAAATCATGGAGAAACTCTCAACACCATCATGTTCAGTGTTTTATCCACTTAGCCATGGAAGGGTTAAGTGATGAAGAAAATCGTGTAACAAATGATCAGTGAAAAAAATCAATATTTCTGGAGTACACTGCATGTTTTTCAGAGTTTTTTTTTCAGAAATTTCTAAATTTTGGCTTTCTATTTTGCTCGTTAGTTGAGTGAGAGTATTAAAATTTCCTGCCTCTTTGAAAGCTTTTCCGACCATCTTTATATTATTTATATTAATGGTTTTAGGAAATGATTTTTGGAAAATAACAAACTGACCAGTTAGAAGGAAGATTTTAACAGTATAGAGCTTTGAGTGGAGAAAATTTCAGTATTACAGTTGAATAGGTTTTGCACACTGAGTAAAAGTTGAAAAATTTAATTTTGTTTGCATTGAATAATCTTTAAAAGAATTCTTGGGTGACTTTAAAGAGAAAGAAAGTACTGTGTGTATGTGTTTATGTACTGAAACTGCTTCAACCATTTCAATATCAAGTGTAGATATTTGTTATTAGTAAAGAAGGAGGAATTTCTTTCAGTGTTTATTTATCTTCTGAATATGCCGCTTTTAGAAAAATATCAGCAAAAATAAATTGAGTTTCCTGCAAAAACATCTTAACTAATTCAAAAGAGATGATTTGAAGATTTTCATATGCAGTATACTCTCGATTAACTGGGATCAGATTATCCATGTTGCTTCTTATCCAGAATGGTCGCAATTTATTATGTTGATGACAAAAGAAAATTAGTATAAAGTACCACTGAAAAAAATCCTGTAGGTCAATTTTATCAAACGAAGAAAAACAAATTCTTACAGAACACAATGATAATACTTAGCTGGGAAGAAAAATCTTTGATTTGAGAAAATGAGACTGTTTTCAAAACTAAAGTGCAACATTGGATTAATGAAGATTCGAAATCGTAATGCTGCGAAGCTTGTGGTTCAGAAGAAACAAAAAATTTCATAGAATGTCCTTAAAGATAAGAAGAACTGTGTATTGTGTTTGGGAGAAGAACTTTTCAGGATATTTTAACACATATTTTTGTCTTATATCTTGGGAAAACTGCCCACAATACTAGACTATTAGATTGACTGTCATGTGGTAAGCCATGACCCAGGACCTTCACACTTCAGCCACACACTGTATTCAGTGTCTTATTCAGCTATGGTAGGGTGAAGTGATGATGAAAATCATGGAGAAACTCTCAACACCATCATGTTCAGTGTTTTATCCACTTAGCCATGGAAGGGTTAAGTGATGAAGAAAATCGTGTAACTCATCAAACAATTCAATCATGTGATGCATCAGTACATGATGTGTTAATTAATTACTTGGAACAAGAAATGAAAGCCTGCTGAAAAAATGATGCCTGAGAATTTTGTGTTTCAAAATTCTTCGAAGAGCAAATGTAAAATGAAAACAAATTTCATTCATATCATTCTTCACGAAACAGTGAGGGAAAATCCCCCCCCCCCCCTTTTTTTTGGGTAATGTACTAATTGTAAATCTAAGTGACATTAGAAATTCATATTCATTCTGTTTCTTTTGTATTAATTAAATTATTATTGTATTATTGTATAAAAATTTAGCAGTTTCTATAGTTTTTTAAAAATTCTCTACGAAATTAAGTTGGGTTATTGGGGATATTCGTTTATCCGGGACAAGGCATTTCTTGACCATCTTGGTTAGTTGAGAATCTACTGTACTGTGGAAAAGTAATTGCTCTTAAATAGAGATAAAGGATCTAAACTTATTTTCACATTGATGTTGTAGACATTTCTGTGATTGTTTACAAAGTATTTACCTTGACATTGCAAGACTGAAAAAAATTTTATGTACACTGAGTGTGTGAAAATTACTTAAAGATATAACTGAAAATAAGTTAGAAGAATATGTATTTTTTGTGAATGTAAAACTTTTCGACAGATAGCTGCAGTTTTGTCCAACACCTACAAAAGCTGTACTACATGGTGATAGTGCTATCAATTCCCTTCACAGTTCTGTAACATTAAATAGAAAGATGAAATCCGATTATTTGTGAACAGCTGATTAAAATTAGTACCCAGGCCCATGGGAGATTTTCTCTTATCTCGGAAACTTTGATTGAGTGCCTTCCTAAATAATCATTCCCTTCTCGATTTTGATTCTTATAAAAAACAACTACAAATCTAATACATAAATGTAAATGTATGTATTTGGCTGCTGTATAAATGCTGTTCAACTAACTCTAAATTTTGCACAGGTATCTAAAGCAATATAGAAAAGACTGTAGACAACTTTAAAATGCTAAAAATCCACAATTTCTATTTTTAACTTCTTCCCCCCTTCTAGATTTCAGCCGCAGAAAACTTCCTTAAAATCTGTTAGAGTAAAAAAGTGAACAATGTGAGATTTCTTTTTTACAAGTTTAGTATTTCATCAACTGTCAAGTGAAATTCTGTTACTGGCGTCAGAGGTAATAAAGTGGCTGAGATGCTCTGGCTACGAAGAGAGCTGCAATGGCCTTGACCTCTGTAATATCTGATTGTTTTGGAGATTTGCTCAAGAATTAAATCTATTATGAGGGGCATCCAGAAAGTAAGTTTCCCTATTTAAAAAAAAAAAAAAAAACTTACACTTTCAGGAACATATTTATTGGCAACAAGTACAGCAATGTTTCAGCTATTTTTCAACATAGCCATGACCAGAATTGAGACACTTGTTGTATCGTGGGATCAACTTTTGTATCCCTCTGTTGTAGAACTCTGCCGCCTGTGAATGAAACCAGTGTGTGACAGATGTCTTCAGCTCTTCGTCGTTGCCAAAACGCTCACCAGAGGACAGGAATTTTTTGAGGTGCAAGAAAACAGGAAAATTGCTGGGAGCAACATCAGGGCTGTAGGGTGGATAGCGCAATGCTTTGTGCATTCAAGAACTTTATCACCGCCTGAACCTTGCAGGCGGCAGGAGAAGGAATAAGAGCTTCCATTTCGGACAACTGCTACCACGCTACTGGCATGAGGCGGGGCCTGTTCGGCTGGCATATGATTGATACGTCATAGATCTGTTATGCATGTGCAACTGACACAGCTAATTACATTTACTTTAAAGGGAAAAAAAAACGGGAAACTTACTTTCTGGATGCGCCTTGTATATTCACTTCCTGTGAATTCCTCGAGCACATGGCTTCTATTGTATCAAACTGTCGAGTTGTGCTGTTATTTTTTGGGGCAGTTATTACTGGTAGACTGGATTGTATCAGCTTAAGAAAACATCTTATATTATAAGACTATTAAATAGTGGACATATGAAGTGCTTAAAATTTGAACTGGGAAACAAGACCTTCCTCATTTAGAAAATCTTATGTTGTTCAGTCTACCCCTGATCATTTTGCTTGGGGCTTGATTCTGAATCCACTTTTTGTCATCAACTTTCTGAATGATTATTATCTCATTGTTCTGATCTAGTATATGGTCTCTACCGATTAGCAGTAGTAACAACACTCATAGTCTCCTGATACAGTAGACTCTCAATGAACCAGGATAGTGCCTATTTATTATGGGTATGATGCATGGAAATTAGTATAAAAAATGCACCACAGTTAAAAAAAATCATGGAGTTCAATTTTATCAAACGAAGAAAATGAAAATCTTACAGAACATGGCAATAATACTGAAGTGCAAAGAAAAATCTTAGAATTTGATTTGAGAAAGTGAGAGTATTTTGAAAACTAAAGTGCAACACTGGGTTAATGAAGATTTGAAATTGAAAAGTATTGAAGCTTGTGGTTCAGAAGAAACAAGGAATTTCCTAGAATGTCCTGTACTTAAAGAGATGAAGAACTGTGTATTGTGCTTGGGCAAGAAACTTTTCAGGTGATTCTAATGCGTATTTGCATAACATCTGGAAAAAAATGCCCAAAATATTAGACCTTTAGATCGACTGCCATGTGGTAGGCTATAACCGAGGACCTCCACATTTCAGTCACCGACAATATTCAGTCTTTTTAATTCAGTTTTAAAAATTAGTGAGTATGAAATTTTATGTTTTATGTGTTCAGCAGTGGCGGCTCGTGGGATACAGCAAGTACAGCCAGGCTGCACTTGAAATTATCAGCACATACTTTAAAATAATTTATCGGATCGCTCATTCAGAAAAAAAAAGCACTTTAATCTTCCTGCAATTCAATTGGGAAAATCTTTGGTACAGCCCAGAGCGCTGAAAAGAAAATTGGCAACACCGTTGCCATGACAACAACTACGTAAGCAGCCTCTCCGGCAAAGGGAGTATACAGCTGATATAGCCGATGAACGATTTTCTAACGGCGGCTGAACTTGAGAACTCGACTAACTGATTGGCTCGCACGAGAAGTGAGGGAGGGGGTAAGGGGAATATATGTTCGGAAAACTCTCGACTTTATATTGCTGAATTTATCAAGAAGGTAAGATTGAATAGACGCTGATGAATGGACAATTACCCATCAAAGCAGTATTGTTTTTAAGTAAGCAAGAACTGGCATTTAGAGGGCATGGAGAGCGAGAAAATTCTTTAAACATGGGAAATATTAAAGAGCTTTTAAAATTATTGATATCTACTATTGATTAAAACAACGCCTTTTTATGGGGACATCACTGACCGATTCGCATGTTTAAAAGAAAGGAGGATTGATTTGAATATAAAAAATAATTAAGTTTTCTTTTTTTTTCTTTTCTTCTCAAGTTATCGTTACAAAAGAAAATTCTAAGGAAACTTCGAATCAGACACAGATTAATGCAATTTTGAGGATAAGAGTGGCTGGTTGAAATTTATGTCTATTTTATGAAAGTAAAATAGGATCTCTTACATATTTTAAGTAATTTCTTTTTTTTTTTTTTCCCTCGGCGAGGACTTAATCCGCCAGCTTTCGAATTCAGTAACAAAGATTTTCCAATTCTGTAAGGAGGAAAGGGGGGGGGCTCATATGCTTCCGGCTGCACTAACAGTTTTGACCACGGGCCGCCACTGGTGTTTAGCCATTTTTCTAACTGGAATTTTTAAAAGAGTTGTTTTTTAAAAACTTTTTTGTTTTATTGTTTTGTGTTTTCAGGTTCTTAGTGGCAAACTAATGCCAGTTATGCAGGATGCTAACACTGCACAAAGCGCTCAAACATTTAGTAAAGATTTTTTATCTGCAGGAGGATTGCAGCTTATATTAAATATATTTCAGAAAAATAGTATTCCTAATGATGTTGATTATGATATTCGACATGGCTGTTACATGACAGCCCTAACTATTTCCAGGTAAGCAGCTAAATTAAACCTAAGATCTGAATTGTTCCTTTTTTCTGTGTTTTATTTCAGTTACAATATTTTTTTAAATATTAAACTTTTAATTATAACTGAACATTTTCTGTAATAGCCATATGCCATTAAATTTCTACTCAAGAAATCTGAATAAAGTTTTTGTTTTTTGTTTTTTAATCAAAATGTCCTGTTTCTATTCCCTTTTTACTTCCTTGTACGTAGTATAAGGAAGTAATGTGATCCCGAAAAATTTTGGGGGCCAAATTTCGACAAAAAATCCGATTTTGACTACCTCTAAATTTAATTTTAAGAATTTTTTCGATGCATCTCATCGTAGGCTAGCATGCACGATCATATTAACACGTCTGCAACTCATTTTGACCAGCGGCGAGTTTATTGTGGTCAGTTTTTCCATGCCGTCTGTACGTACGTATGTACGTAGGTACGTACGTACGTATGTATGTAACTCGCATATCTCAAAAACTATGGGTCGTAGAATGTTGAGATTTGATATTTAGGATTGTTCTATGATCTAGTTGTGCACCTCCCCTTTTGGTCGCAATCGAATGAATAGTTTATGTACAGGACCGCCCAAAAGATTCGAAATACATTACGCTCTATGGGCCGAAATTCATTAAACTCGCATATCTCAAAAACTATGAGGCGTAGAATGTTGAAACTTTATATTTAGGATTGTTGTAACATCTAGTTGTGCACCTCCCCTTTCGGTTCCATTCGACTGGATAGTTTATCTACAGAACCGCCTAAAAGATTCGAAATACATTACGCTCTATGGGCCGAAATTCATCAAAGCGTTTTTTAGAGGTATTGGGCTATTTCAAACGACTCAGAAGTGATATATGCTGTAAAGAGTTAGAAAATGAATTTCTCCATTAAAAAAAGTGTCTTTATCATTTACAGTTCTGCTACAGGAACACTCAAAAGATTTCCAATACATGACGGTCAATGGCAATTTTAGGAGACTCATCCATTTCAAGCACAATACCGTCCTACCACATAAGTTAGGTAATGGTCCGACCACGGTCACGTGCCTCCCTCAAGAACTATGCCAAAAGTCGCCAAGCTTGGCGACTTTTTTGTGTACGTGTGTGCATATTTAACTCTCAAATCTCAAAAACTATTATGAAATTTCGATTGTTGTAACATCTAGTTGTGCATCTCGATTTTTGGTTAAAATCTACTGGAGAGTTTATTTACAGGACCACCAAAAAGAATTTCAGTACTTTAATGCCTATGGACATCTTCAATATAATACAATTGTAGACAGTCATTGTTTGGTACATGCCCAAAATCTCGCCGTCTGTCCTCGACCTTGGCGAGTTTTGCCGAAATGTCGCCAAATTTGGCGATAGTCAGTCATTTGGTCCATGCCCAAAGTATCGCCATTTGTCATCGTTCTTGGCGAGTTTTGGCGAAATATCGCCAAATTTGGCGATAATCTGTCATTGTTGGTCCATGCTTAATATCTCGCCAAATGTCGTCGACATTGACGAGTTTCTCCGAAATATCGCCAAATTTGGCGCCAAAAATTATTTCGTATTTTGTATAACTCTAAAACTTTAACCCGTAGAATTTTGAACTTTTGTATTTAGAACTATATTATAATATCTAACGGTTTTCAATATCTTTTTTGACAGCAATCGACTGGGAATTTATTTACAGGGTGAACCAAATGACTTTAAATACATTAAGGTGTATGGATGCATTCAATTCATTGAAAGTCTGTGGTCAATGACTACTTTGGCTATCCCCAAAATCTCGCAAACTATTTCAAGTTTGTCGGCTTTTGGTGAAATATCGCCAAATAAAGTGTCAGAAAGAAATCTTTCAAATTGAACTCAGCTTGGCGATATCGAAATGCTTGGCTAGAAATCGCTATATCTTACTATTATTGATATTTTATATCTTTCAAACAAATAAGTTTAGAGGAAGTGCGTAAAAAACATTTTTGATTTAATAGACGTGCAAGGAAGTCATGTGTTGGACACATCAGATTTTTTTTGTGTGTATTTATGTTAAGAATAGAAAACACTATTCTTTAAATCATTTTAATAGCTGTGCAAGCTAATGCTGTTATTCTTTCAACCTTGGGCCTGCTTTTGATCCTGAGCATAGGCTTGGGGTCTGCTGGGTGTTTGTGATGTCCCTATTAGGGGTAATGATAGCTGATTGTTAGGTGCCCCTTCACAAATGGCTGTCATGTTTGTAGACCTTAGGACTCTTCCCAGCAAAGTCTTGATATACCATGCCATTGGGGGGAGGGGTAAAAAATATGTATATTGAATAAATGATTTTAAATTGCCTGGTTTATATGTTATTTATATTTTACTATTAATTGGTGTATCTTTCACTTGTCATCTGATAGGGTAAAAAGACTGGACTTTTGAGTTTTTATGTATCGTGTAAAAGGAGAGAATGCTGGCGATTACAGCCAATTATTTTAATAGCTTGGTCAATTGATATCTGCAGCATTATGCAAGTTTACGGAAGTTAGAAAATTGTGTGAAGGTACTTATATCATCAGAAAAGGCAATGTGTTTTACTTAATTTTAGAAGAGCTTCTGCATAGCTGCCAAGACAAAGGAGTTCTGATTAATTCAAACTAGGGATTTATTCTCAGTTAAAGGCTAGATTAAGGTTTCTTAAATGACAATTTGTTGAATGCTACATGCATTTAAAAATAAAGTGACAAAATGCAGCATTTCTTTTTAATTAATTTTTAAAGCTTAATTGTTTGTGACATATTACTGATCAGTAAATTAATTAATGCTAATTTTAATTGATTGAAACTTGAAACTTTCATACAGTGGTGTTATGTCGTAGGGAATAAATAACATTTAGACTAAGTGGAAAATTAACGGGTTTTTATTGTATTTAAAAGTTTTTTTTTTTGAAAAATGAAAATAATTAAAGAAAGTTTTATTTAGGATAATTTTGCCCAGAGAAATTAAGTTTTTGGTCTATGTGAGGACATTATGGGGGGTTTTGTGTCAGTTGGATTTGTAATTTAGAGATCCATGTGCTTGTCATTAATTGCGCGCTAAATGACAGATACATATTTTTCTAAGTGAAATACCTGATATAGTTTCTTTCATAATGGGTTGCACAAAAAAACTACCTTAAAAATGAAAGGGGGAAAACTACCTTAATGATTTTGATAATGAATTTTACATTTAGTATTTTTGTGTGTTTTTTTGGTGGCTGACATTTTTTTTGTGGCTGACAAATTTTTTTTTATATAATGATCTTCTAGTTCCCTTAATTAATATATTAACATCAATAAATTTTAAGAATTTTAATTTTTTACTAATTTTCTTTTGATTTACAACAATCACTACTGGGTAGCCATTTTCTTTTGGAGTCAGTACGATCCCGGCAGATACATGCGTTCCCGCGTCTTTGACGTTGCCAGATTCAAGGAACAAGAATTTTTACGGCCGTTCACGATGTGTTTTACATCTTGCAAATAATTAATAAGGAGTTATTAAATTCAAGTGGAAGTGCAAAGAATATTCATTTACTAAAATATACACATCGTTATTTACAAAGTAATTTTTTGAGACCGTAATTACAAAGTCAATAAGGGGTGCTGACTTAAACATCAACCCCATGGCCAACATTTCATTGCAGCAATCGAAGTCTGAGTACGAGAGTATGATGATTGCTATAAATATCAGAGTCATGGATAAGTTTTTTTTTTTATGCATGCTTCCTTTAACTAATATTTTTTTTTCTGTCAGCCACTTTAATTTTTTTTTGTGTGACGTGGGTTTAAGCCGGAAATGTAAGCTAATTTTTTAAGGGTAATAAGAGGCATTAATATGTGATATTTTCTGGTAATATTGTTTAATTTGATTAATATGGGGTTTACTAAGATCAATCAAAATAAATTTTTGTAGTCTTTGGACTAAATGAAGTAGATGTTTAAAGATTGGGTTCTAGTGTGCCTCATGTGAATTGTTTTGGTATGTTCAGCAAAATGTATTATGTTGGAAGATAGTTGTAATTTAGTAAAATTTGTCAAGCTAAATATTATGTTAGAGCATATTAATCGAGAATTATCAAAATATGTGAAAAAGTTGGGCAGATTTAAAGATTATAGTTCCTTAAGATCGCTTGTAAATACATTGTTAAGAGATAGCTGGTGCTTCAGGTGTTTAAATCTATTATAGTTGTTTAATGTTAGTGTTAATAAATGAACTGTTCAACATATCTAGAGTTTATTTCTTTTGTTTGTGTGCATTTTCTTTTTCACTCGAACTTCATAGGGTTTTTGCAGAAATTTAGATATAACACCAACGGTTTTGTACAGCTTTTTAAATCTATATCATCACTAAGCTATATTAAGTTTATTTTTGTTGCTTTATTGAATCTATTTGTATTTTTGGAAATTTAAGGAAATGGTTTATTTTACGGCACCTCTTTTTGAAACGGTCAAAGAAATTTAAAAGTTAATTTACTTAAAATGAAGTCAAATATTATGATATTAAAGTGTCAACAACAATATATTTAATCCCAACAATGGTGCCGTGCGTCCTTTTAAATAGTGAAAGAGAGAATGCACTCTGAGGTATATATTGTGTTATGATGATTTGATTGGGAGTAGTTACTGTTGTTGTTTGTTAATTTCTCTGGGTAGAATAGTAAATGGCAGAACACAACATAACAAAAAAAAAAAAAGTTTTATTGTATTTTTGAAAGTGTTTTGAAATTAGATTTTTACAGTATTATACATATATTATATTGTGATAGTATTTATGTCACAAGGTAGTGACAGGAATTTAGATTTAAGCCCACCTAAATTATATCCATTTGTTGTAGCAATGCCTGGGCAAGAAATCCCACACTTTGGGGAATTTTTATCATTAGTTCCACCATTCAGTGGTGAAAACCCAGACCTGCAAATAAATGACTTTTTAGATAAAATTTCGGAGGTAGCAAAATTCGCAAGATGGTCCGAAGACCACATGTTATTTGTAACTAAAACGAAATTAGTAGGGGACGCTGCTAGATTTGTTAGATCCCAGCCTCAGTTAAATGATGCCAAGTTAGAGACGTTCAAGAAAACACTAAAAGACAGATTCACAAAAACGGGCTCCACAAATTATCTACTTCAATTTACCACGTGTCCACAAAGTAACATGGAGGCCCCTCGAACGTTGTTATCACGATTACAAGGATTGGCACATAGATGTTTTGAGGATGAGACTAGCAGGGAGAAAATGCTTGTCTCACAGGCTTTGGCTGGGCTACAGCCATCAGTTAGGAGATTTGTCATGTCACAGAAACACGAAAAATTTGAAGACATTTGGCAGGTAGTGCTCAAGGAGGAGGAATGCGCTAGTCTAGAACAGAGTTCAGCCACTATTAACTTTGGAGCGGTGAGCTCACAGGTCATGCCGATAGAGAGAGATTTGCAAGAAATTAAACATCTACTACAGGCTACCTCTCTAGAAAACGACAAAAAAATTCAAAAATTAGAGCAGGACATGGCAAAATTACAGGAGGCTGTAGCGCATAAGCCAGCCACGAGGACACAACAACACATAATTTGTTATTTTTGTGGAAAGCCCGGACACATAAGCCGATTTTGTAGGGAAAGGGGCAATCAGAGCAGTGCCGGATTAACAATATAGCAGATTTAGCAAATGCTATGGGCCCCGCGCCTTTACCTTGAAAGTTTTCGTCTTTCCCCCTCAAGATCTAGCTTTTTTGACACTTTCCAACAAGGTAGAAAAGTGCTTAAGATTTCGATTTGTCTGTCTGTCCATCCTTGACTCGCGTCAATAGGCATTGATTTCTACGAAATTTATATATGTTATTCTTATCTGCAGTACCATGTACTCTATTGTAAAGGATCTATGTAGCATTTATAGATTTTTTTCTACAGGAGCACTCAAAATAGTCCCAATACATTACGCTCTATGGGAAGTTATTCTTTAAAGCGTATCACCCTACTAACTGCAAGGGGTGATCAAATGAAAAGGTTCGAAACGACACGGTTTCTACAAATGTAGACTTTATTCAAAATATACACCACAGGCCTGAGCACAACGATCCCACTGACGAACAAGCCGCAGGATTCCTTGTTCCCAGAATTCCTGTGGCCGTGACGAGACCCAGTCCGTCACAGCGTCCTTGAGTACGCCGTCCGAGTGGAAGCGCTTCCCTTACAGGTGGTTTCTTCAGTGGAACCAACACATGGAAATCGCAGGGCGACATGTCCGGACTGTAGGGCGGATGGTCCAACGTCTTCCACTTGAACGTGGCCAGTTCCTTGGCGAAAACGGACATTCCATTTTCTCATTGACTTGTGGGACACACAGCCTTCCCAGTATACGATCATCATCCTGCGGTGAATAGTGGCCGGTTTAACACCTTCCGCTGTCAGAAATCGGATAACGCCTCGCTGCCCCTAAATCGTCGAATTTTGCAATGTGAACACCATCCTGTCCTCACACGCACTGCCGCGTCAATTGGACGTTGGAGGGTGCTTTTTACAAGAGCTTCTGCTCTCTCCTGCGGGCCCCCGCATGTTCCTATCCACAGAAAAGGCTCCAATCGCATTCCTAGATCTCTCGCTACGTGCTCTCATAGCTGCATGGACAACTATGATAACAGTTAGGACGTTTCGTACCTTTTCATTTGATCACCCCTTGTAGTTGCGCTGAACCCTGACTTCAAGATAAAACTTTTTCCTCTATGACTGCAAAAAGATTACAAAGTCAAGGACAAAAAGCCTAACAACTTCTACATCGTTTGTACGATCCGCTTGAAATTTTTCACAAGTTTGTAAAAGAATATAGAAAACAATCTGTTAATTTTAAAAATCTGAAAATCCACCCGTTCCTTCATTTTTAAGTGATTTTTCGCTATTTTCAGCACCATTTCGTTTCCGAGAGTCAGAAAAATTGAATCATTTGCAAGACAAAATGACCTATTTTAAGTGAAAATGACGTCATACAATTGGGGGGATTCCAATACGTTTAAAATAATTTCTCCCGATTACACAGTTTATTATTTTTTTTCCCCACAAATAAATCGTCTATTGGATATTCGAATGTTTATGTATAAAAAACGAAAGCTTTCGACTGCGAAAAGATTCCGCGCGTTTCCAGATGAGCATGAAATTCGATTTGGGTCTGTAATAAAAATTGAATATGAACTTATTTATTTTAGGTGGATGAAAATTAAATATATTGAATAAAAGACAAATTTCCTTAAAATGTTTTTTCTCTCGCCCGTTGTAATTGCCTTCACAACAGGCTTTGACTTCTAGTTTTAGAGATATTCTGCTCTTTGAAATGAAACAAAATTGAATGTTATTTAGGATTACAAAATGAAGCTTTGCATCGAAAATAGTGTCTGTATAGTTAAAAGTTTTTCTATACGGGAGCACTCAAAATAATTTCAATACAATACGGTCAATGGCAGTTTAGAGACAGGCATCTATTTTAAGCAAATAATACTATCCTGCAACATGATTAGCTAATAATCCGACGACGAGCGTGTGCCTCCTTCAAAATTTGAGCCAAAAGCCGGCAATGTTGGCGACTTTTATTGGGTGCGAAAAAAATGCTTTGAAAAATGAACCGAACTTGGCAATATTTTTATTATTTTACGATAAATCGAAAAAGGTATTTACGTATTATCCCGGCGGTCATTAACGAACAACTATTTTTTCCTCAAATTTCCTGGCAAACTGTTGGCAATCGTATTCCGAACCATCAATAATTTCATGTGTCCGGCATTTATCTTTGCGAAAAAGTTGCTCGTCTTGGCAGATCGCCTGGATTGTAGTACCTCGAAAAATGTCTAATGTAATTATATTAAGCTATGTCGATTTCTTTGGAAATTTTGAAAATTCGTTACTCGCACTTTAATTAACTGATTTATTGTATTGTGTTTTGTTAAGGGCTATGTGCCTAGGAGTATGTGGGGGTCTCCGACCGACGAAAATTTGTTAATGCATTAGAACCCAAAACGGGTTAACGTCCTTATGATTTCGGTTATTTGTCTGTTCTGATGTCCACCCATCCAGTGTTCTAACTGCTGTGGATATACATCGATTTGTGCGAAATTTATGTTTTTTCTGTGTACAGTACCACCTACCATATTGAAAATGGTGTATGTAGCATTTATAGTTCTTTTACAGGAGAAAAAAATCCAATGTATAGCACAGTCTAAAAAACAGAACTAAAAGGGGGGGGGGTCTCCCCCTGTATCTGTTGATACAGGAATGACTGAAAAAACAGTCATTCTTGAAAACATATTTTAGAGATATTCGATTTTTGAAAGAAAACAAAGTTGGCATATATATTACTAAGGCTCTCAAAATGATGCTCTCCATTGAGAATAACGTTCGTATTATTAATAGTTCTACAGGAGCACTCAAAAGAATTCCCATTGCAGTCTGTGGCATTTGAGAGACACTAATACATTTCTAGCACAAGACAATGAGTATAAAATTTTTATATTCTTCAGTTAAACGCTAAAAAAATTAAAGGTCTTTTACAGGGTCTCATAAAATTGCATTTATAGTGATAATACAACATTTTTTTATCTACGAAATCTCGCCAGTTTTAACTAAAATACATAGCAGATTTGGCGCAAAAATATTTTGTATTGGAAAGTGTTTTAAAAGAGAGCTATGAGTAGGTGAGAAACTATGAGCTTGGCATGATTTATCTTTCTTGATTTTTTAAGGCAACAGATAAATTTTGTAATTCTTTTTTTCTTTCTTTTCATTTTTCTTTATTTATTTTTTGGATAAGACAATTTCTGAAGCTCTATATAGTGCAACTGTAAATCAGTTGTAGACAACTCATTGAAAGAATATATTTATAACTCGGCTGTTCGAGCCTCGTCAATGGGAGACTCCCCTGAACCTTCCTATTTTTTTAGTTTCATGATTGCCATATTAAAACGATATTAATGGACTATGTCATTTTATCTCTCATCTATCGTGTATTTCACCTGGTAACCCTATGTTGAAATTTTTAGGATTGTAACCTATTATAGAAAAATACATGTGATGCACATTCTACAGCTTAGTAAATATTGTAACAATAGATTAAAGCTGTTGTGAACTAATAGTATTTAAATAAATGGATGAAATTTTTAAACAATCATTTTATCAAATAAATGCAACCTTACGGAGCTTATAGAAAACGGTGGTTTACGTAGCACATACCAACATTTTCAGCAGACATTTATTCTTACTTTTATGTAGCGTTTTCGTAACGCATTTTCGTGTCTTATTTTTATGTCACATTTTCAAAAGGGGGTGAGAGATAAAATGACATAGTCATTAATATATTTAATGTGGCTGTTGCATGCCTGCATTATTTAGTCAACTCATTACCTAGGCGAAACTGAATGAGTATTCTAAAGTCAGCAATAAGTACACACACAAGAGTATATCCAACAATACTGTGGAACAAAAACACGGTTCTCAGTAAAAAATTTCAGGGAGCATCCAAAAGGGGGGAAATAAAAGAAAGACTGTATCATTATCTTTTCTTTGACTAAAAGCGAAACTCGGACAAACGGAGGAGGGGTATCCAGATCCTTGCACCGCCCACCTATGGCCTTTAGAAAATGGATTCCTTACCAATAATGTTACATTTTTGTCTTTATTTGAAGAATGAATCCAGAAATAAATAAAATATAGAAAGAAAACTAAGTGCCGAAACAAAAAAACAGACTCAGGGTCTGATCAAGGGCGGATTAAAGGGAAGGGGTCGGAGGAGGTGACCGCCCCTCCCGAGAAAAATGAAATTTATGTAAACAATCCCAACTTACTTCCATAAAATTTATATATATATATATATATATATATGAATCTTCCATCCAAGCATCCACCCACAAAATTGTATTAATCCGTCAGTGGGCCGGATTATTCATTAGGCTGTTGTCTATCTGTCCCGATCATTTCAGGGACTTTTCAGTAACAAGTCGAAAGAATTTTTTAATGAAGTTGTATAATCAAACTTTTCAAAATGACTCAATAGAACGGAAATATTTGTGGCTATTTCTGAAGATGTTCTCTGGAACGCGAGTTGACCTTCTGCATTTCCTCGAGAGCTGAGATCCATAGGATTAAGATTGTAGGAAAAACGCGCCCCATAATCAATAATAATCCCCCACGAAACAATAATTTTTATTTAAATATTGGACATAAAGTTATTTTGTTTTGCAGTAAATATGAGAATGATATTTTAAACGGATGTTTGGCAGCCCCAAAGTTCTTTTATTTTACAGTAAAGGCATTTTAAAGGCATCCACAGCAATTTACGGCATTTTACGCCAAAGCCACACATCTAAAAGGTATTTTACAGTGTGGCTTTGGCGAAATTCGAAGGTGTACTAGGGTGTAAACTATCTTAGAAGGCTCTTGGTAGTTGGCTTGCTTTGTTTTTACTTAATTATTTATTTTACATTTTACAATATTTAAACAAAGGCGAATTATTTTTTGAAACAATAATAATATATAGAATGTAAGTCATTTTTTTTTATAGTTGGGGAATCCACTATTACGATAAATTATCTTATTAATCTCGGAAATTAACCACGTTAAATATGAAAGAATTGATTTTTGGCCGGTCGAAACCACAGGTCAAGAGCGCGAATGCCAGTATGTTCGTTCAAATAAAATAATTAGAACCGAGAGGATCTTCGCACGGTCGGGGTATCCGAGAAGCCATAACCTGAGGCAAACTGAAAACAAAAAGAATTCTCGGATACTCTTGACCCACAAAGAAACTCACAAATTACTTGTCACATTTAAGATTATTATGTCTTGCAAAAACATTTGAACGTAATACGATAATGAATGTTGTATCCGAATTTTTTATTTTTTATTATATAGATTATTCTATTCCTCTTATAAATATTTTTTTTGAGCAAAATATTTTATATAATTTTAATGAGGATAAGTTGAAAAGTAATGTACATATCCTTGTAGAACACTAACGAAATGACCTTTAGAAGTGTTCCAAGCGGTATGTGGAAGTAACAGTCCCCCTGTACAAGCATGTACAGTTTAAATGCCTTCCGTGTATGCAGTATATTTTGAATGGTGGAGGTATTATTGTGCTAGATCTATCTATCCCCAGTTCGATTTCTTATGAATTAACCCATTAAATAAATTAAGAGAAGTTAAAAATATGTAACCTATAATTACTAAAGACCGTCCAGATAATGAAATAATTTTACAAGCATGTATTTTTATAGGGAAAAAAATAGTGTTTAAGGGCACAGTTTAAAATACATATTGATTTCGAAGGTTCTAAAAATTTTACAGAAACAATTATTATTTTATGCGTGTAAACTTGTCTAGTTATATGTTTGCATATGGGAAAGGTGGGAAGTGTTAGAAATTACAAATATATATCCATGAACATTAACATTCATTAAAAAAAACCTGAGTTGTACGAATAAATAACTTTAAACATCGCCAGTCTCACTATCTATTTAGCCCCCCCCCCCCCACTTTATTTTGACGCGAATTTTTTCCGCACACTAATTTACTTGGTGAAATTGATTTGTTAATTTAATGTGAGGGTGAACATATATATATATATATATATATATATATATGTATTATATATATAGGTGCGTCACTGAACAGGGGGCCCCTTGGTAACATTTGCTACGGGCCCCGCGCTGTCTTAATCCGGCACTGAATCAGAGGCAGAACAGATCGCAAGGTTTTAGAAATAATAGGAGGGATAATTTAAACTAAAGAAGGGGCAAAGCGGAGGTGCACGACCGTCTTTGACTCGACCCCATGAGTGCATGCAAATCAACGCTACCCACAACAACAAAGACAAACTACCCATAATAATCTGTAAAGTAGGGGAAATCAAACTTAGAGCTTTAATTGATACGGGAGCTTCGATTAATTTGATGAAGAAAGAGACTACGGAAAGGTTGATCAGAGAGAATTTAATTTTGGATAAGGATTCTTGTGCTTTAAGAGTAGTAGGCATAACCCTCAACGATATGTTTTTAAATGACAAAATTAAGGTGGATTTAAAAGTGGGAAATTTGTCAATACATTCAGATTTTTATATTGCTCCTACTACTTATGTAAAATGATATTATTTTGCGCATGCAATTCTTAAAAGACAATAACCTAGTTAAAGTTTTTTATTTGGGAAATACCTTATTCCCCCGTACACAATATATATTTCGGTTACACACATAACCATCATCAGTTGTTTCTGGATCTCACACTAATGGCGGCTTCCTCTTTTATCTCTTCCCTCTTCTGGAAATTTCGATGAATGACGTCATCCCATGATCGGTCGATTGTATGAAGCGCCTCGTTGATGCTGCCATCTGTCGTCACTATTTCCAAGCTCTCACGAATGTAGGCATATATACTATTTTTAAAGTTGGCTATTTTTTTAATATTTTTAAAATCAATGGTAATGGGCTCTTCTAAAGCAAAACGGGCCAGAGCGGTACTTTGTTTCTGGAGGTTAATGTCTTGAAAATGTTCGTTTTTTCGCTCTTTAATTTTCCTCTTTGTAACGCCGATGTAGCAATTTTCTTTATTAGTATCGTTTGACAAAAAATTAATTTTATAGATCCCTGCGGTTTCGATGGGGTTGATTGGGTCTTTTTCCGATCTAATGCGCTGAAAAATTGTTTTATTAGGTTTAATTGGAATACGGAAGTTCTTTTTACTGGCGATATTAGAAAGTTTATTGGCTATCCCCCGGCTAAAGGGGATAGCGGTAGTAAAACGTGGTTTATCTTTTTGACGGTTGTCTATAATATTTAATTTACGTTGCCTAGCTTTGAAAACTTTATCGAAAATTTCTCGAGGGTAGTTGGCGTCTTGACATTGTTTCCTTATGAAAGCAATTTCTTTTTGAAGGAGGTCGGTGTTAGAACAAACTTTGAAAGCGCGGTCGATATAGGAACGAATAGCTGCAATTTTATAGTTGAAAGGGGTTTTAGATTTAAAATTTACTATATTAGTATTACAAGTAGGTTTTCGAAAAATGGTGGTCTCAATGAGATTATTGTTTCTTGTTATGTTCACATCTAAGTAATTGAGGCTATTATTGATTTCTTTTTCGTAGGTAAATTTAATGTTCGGGTCTATGGCATTAAGTTGATTGATCAAATTATTTTCTTCATTATTGTGGGTGGTAAGGATAGCGAAGATATCGTCGACATAGCGAAGCCAAAGTTTGATGGTACTATTGTGTGTCTGTTTAATCTGTTCCTCAAGGATTCTCATTTTCCAGTCGGCAATTATTCCGGATATGGGGGAGCCCATGGGGACTCCTTTTATTTGTTGGTAGAAGTGATTATTATATTGAAATTATGAATTATTTAAAATTAGATTTATTGCTCTAGTTAGGGTGTTAATTATGTCTATATCTTTAAAACTACTTTGAATTTGTTTGTTAATAATTTGGTTCATTTCTTTAATATCTATTGACGGGTATAGATTTACAACATCGAAACTGACCATAATATCGTCTTCATTAAGTTTATAATCGCGGATGTTTTTAATGAAATCGTCGGTGGAAGTTAGAGTGCTGTTAGAGGGGGGTATAATTTCTTGCAATATATCCTTCATATATTTTTCAAGAGTGTAGGTGGGGCCTTCGCATTTGCTCACAATTGGGCGAAGGGAGGGGGGATTTTTATGATCTTTAAATTTAGCGAAAATCCGTGGGGCGAAATTAGCGGTATTGTTATAGTTAGGACCTTTCTGATCCGGCCAGGTACCATTTTTTATTAAAGTTTTTAGTTTATTATTGATTTTCGTGGTGGGGTCTTTGGGAAGAGGTAAAACGTTTAGGCTATTGATGGTTTGTTCCATTTTTTCTTGGTAATCTTTTTTATCCAGAATAACAATCTTTCCTGTCTTGTCAGAGCTTAAGCAAACGATCTTGTTATTTTTCTTTAGGTTGCTGAGGCATTTACGGTCTTCATGATCTTTAACAGTAGTTTTAAGTTTTTTATTCATTTCTTGTTGGGCATGCATACGGATAGCTTGTTTATCTGAGGGGGGTAATGAGACAATGGCGGCCTCAGTGCTTGCAACGGTATCATTGATATCTATTTTGTCATCAAGAATGAATTTGGGACCGAGGTTTAGAGTGGCTTTTTGCTGTTGAGTAAGAGTTATGGAGGATAGATTAATGAATTGATCTTCTTTGTTAGTTTGAGCTTGTTTATAGCATTTATTATTTTTCATCCAAAAGTTAAGTTTTTTATAGTGGTTAGTGTGGTAAATCTCTTTTTCTTTCTTGCAAAAATTGTTTATTTTATTGACTTTTAAACGGTAATTATCCGGAGAGCACATGGTTTGAAGTTTGTGGTTGTAAAATTTTTCTTCTTCCGTTAACTTAGCTATATATTTAAATTTGTTCCTAATATATTTTTTAAGTAAGAATAGCTCAAAATTTTTTATATCATAAAAGAATTCGTTAAGAAGGAAACTATTTTTAATTTTCATGAATTTAGGGGTAATTTTAAAATGTACACAGTCTTTTAAAAAATTGA
The DNA here is from genome assembly GCA_038373885.1 of Cheiracanthium punctorium. Classification (NCBI taxonomy): domain Eukaryota; kingdom Metazoa; phylum Arthropoda; class Arachnida; order Araneae; family Cheiracanthiidae; genus Cheiracanthium; species Cheiracanthium punctorium. The sequence goes on along the minus strand of JAWZYV010000576.1, from coordinate 817,530 downwards.
TATGCTGAAATTCTCGAACTTTTTTCTTGGAAAAACATCTTAACTTACTGTATATATGCTCCACATTCGGAGGCTCAACCGTAACAGGCGTCATGAGATGAACAAAAGCTTGAATGGTGGCACAAAAACTTGAAAGCACGTAGATGAAGACCAAAAGTGTAGAGTATAAGCTTGTCGAAACACAAGACATAAAATACTTAAAAAGCCCGGTATCGGCTAGACATAATAAAAACATAAAACATTATTTAATACGGCGGATTAATTAGTTAAAGTTTTTTATTTGGGAAATACCTTATTCCCCCGTACACAATATATATTTCGGTTACACACATAACCATCATCAGTTGTTTCTGGATCTCACACTAATGGCGGCTTCCTCTTTTATCTCTTCCCTCTTCCTCTGGAAATTTCGATGAATGACGTCATCCCATGATCGGTCGATTGTATGAAGCGCCTCGTTGATGCTGCCATCTGTCGTCACTATTTCCAAGCTCTCGTGAATGTAGGCATATATACTATTTTTAAAGTTGGCTATTTTTTTAATATTTTTAAAATCAATGGTAATGGGCTCTTCTAAAGCAAAACGGGCCAGAGCGGTACTTTGTTTCTGGAGGTTAATGTCTCGAAAATGTTCGTTTTTTCGCTCTTTAATTTTCCTCTTTGCAACGCCGATGTAGCAATTTTCTTTATTAGTATCGTTTGACAAAAAATTAATTTTATAGATCCCTGCGGTTTCGATGGGGTTGATTGGGTCTTTTTCTGATCTAATGCGCTGAAAAATTGTTTTATTAGGTTTAATTGGAATACGGATGTTCTTTTTACTGGCGATATTAGAAAGTTTATTGGCTATCCCCCGGCTAAACACCGACCTCTGACACCGACCTCCTTCAAAAAGAAATTGCTTTCATAAGAAAACAATGTCAAGACGCCAACTACCCTCGAGAAATTTTCGATAAAGTTTTCAAAGCTAGGCAACATAAATTAAATATTATAGACAACCGTCAAAAAGATAAACCATGTTTTACTACCGCTATCCCCTTTAGCCGGGGGATAGCCAATAAACTTTCTAATATCGCCAGTAAAAAGAACATCCGTATTCCAATTAAACCTAATAAAACAATTTTTCAGCGCATTAGATCAGAAAAAGACCCAATCAACCCCATCGAAATCGCAGGGATCTATAAAAATTAATTTTTTGTCAAACGATACTAATAAAGAAAATTCCTACATCGGCATTACAAAGAGGAAAATTAAAGAGCGAAAAAACGAACATTTTCAATACATTAACCTCCAGAAACAAAGTACCGCTCTGGCCCGTTTTGCTTTAGAAGAGCCCATTACCATTGATTTTAAAAATATTAAAAAAATAGCCAACTTTAAAAATAGTATATATGCCTACATTCGTGAGAGCTTGGAAATAGTGACGACAGATGGCAGCATCAACGAGGTGCTTCATACAATCGACCGATCATGGGATGACGTCATTCATCGAAATTTCCAGAAGAGGGAAGAGATAAAAGAGGAAGCCGCCATTAGTGTGAGATCCAGAAACAACTGATGATGGTTATGTGTGTAACCGAAATATATATTGTGTACGGGGGAATAAGGTATTTCCCAAATAAAAAACTTTAACTAATTAATCCGCCGTATCAAATAATGTTTTATATGTTTTGACAATAACCTAATCATAGATATTCCACATTCAAAATTAATACACGAGAAAGGGGATATTTTTTGGGACAATAGTTCAGTGGGTAATGAAGTTAATTGTATTTGTACAGAAAAAGAGTTTGTTTTTGGTTATAGTGTAAAGAAACATATAATCCCTCCTTTAAGCGAGCAGATAATCGAAGTTAAAGTAAAAGCAAATTTTCAAAACACTCCTCATGTATTAATTTCACCTTCTACACATTCCTTAAATAGTGATTGGACCATATCTCACTCGATCAATGACAATAATAGTAATAACAGTTTTTTTGTCAAAGTAGCAAATTTTTCTAACTGTAAAATCCATATAAATAAAAACACTAATATTGTTCAAATAGAACCTGTTGAAGTTGTACAATCGGAGGCCACTCACGTAAACGTTGGGGAAGTTAGGACGTTGGAGAATGATTTTGATTTATATGGGGGGAAATTTCAATTGGATCATTTAGAAGAGGAGAAAAAGATTAAATTAATGTCACTACTTGATAAACATAAGTCAGTTTTTGCCGAATCTGTGTCGCAACTGACAGGGTGCAAAACTTTGAAACACAGAATTTATCTCACCGATGAGTTACCCGTTAGACAAAGACCCTGTAGGGCTCCTTATGCTTTAAGGGAAGAATTAAAAGCTCAGTTAGACCAGTTATTAGATGCAGGAATAATATCGATGAGCAACTCTCCTTATGCAGCACCTGTTATTTTAGTAAAGAAGAAAAATAACACTTACAGATTAGTTTGTGACTATAGGAAGCTTAATTTGAAAACGATGCCTTTACCTTATCCTTTGCCTTTGATTTCCGAATTGTTAGATTCCTTAGAAGGAGCAAAGTTTTTCTCATCTCTTGATCTTTGCTCGGGGTATTGGCAAATGGAGCTCGATCCACAAGATAGACATAAGACTGCTTTCACGACAGAATTTGGTTTATTTCATTTTTATCGTCTACCTCAGGGACTCAAAAATGCTGCGTCTTCTTTTCAAAGATTACTTAATATTGTTTTGGCTGGGTTAAACAATTGGAACATAAATACTTACTTAAACGACTTAATTATTTCTTCAACAACTTTTGAGGAACATCTTGAAAAGTTAGATGTAGTCTTCACTAGGTTAGGAAAACACAACCTCAAAATAAATCCAGGAAAATGCCAATTAATTAAAGACAAGATTTCGTATTTGGGTTTTCAAGTAACAAATGGAAAAATATTTCCCGATACACGTAATATTGATGCTGTTAAAGACTTTCCAGTACCTAAGACTAGGAAGAATGTACGTTCGTTTTTGGGTCTATGCAATTTTTACAGAAAATTTATTCATAACTTTGCTGAAATAGCCTTACCTTTAACACAAATAACTAAGGGATCAGTAAAATTTAACTGGGGGGGATAATGAACAAATCGCTTTTGATACCTTAAAGGAGAAATTAATATCTTATCCATGCTTAATTATTCCAAACATGAACAGGGAATTTACTCTAAACACTGATGCTTCAGGTGTTGCAATAGGAGCAGTTTTAAGCCAAAAAGGGGAGGATGGTTGTTTACACCCTGTAGGATATGCCAGTAGACGTCTAAATGATGCTGAAACCAGATATAGTGTATACGAAAGAGAGGCATTAGCTGTGGTGTGGGGCATCAGTCATTTTAGAAATTATTTGTATGGGGGTAAGAAATTCATTTTGTGGTGTGATCAAAAATCTTTGGAATATGCACTTAAACTAAAAGATGGTGGTCGAGTCACAAGATGGGCTTTAAGTTTACAGGGGTATAATTATGAGATAAAACATATACCAGGTAGGCAAAATGTTCCTGCTGATGTGTTGTCGAGACCTGTAAATGCCATCAATGTTGTCGAACAAGTCCACACTGAATCTCTTTCAACAGACAGGGTTAAAACATTACAAGAAAATGACAGTAAATGTGCCGAAATACTAAATCAGTTAAATGAAGATAATGTAGAACTTAGAATTAATGAGATGACCTTTTTTAAGAAAAACAATTTACTTTATTGCTTAAAACACAATTCTAATGATAGACAGAGTCACCCAGAAAAGTTGGTTATACCTAAGACATTAATTTCAGAGATTTTAACTTTAGCTCATGATTCTTCCATGGTTGCACACCCTGGTTTCAAAAGAACTTTACTACGAATAAAAGACAAATATTTTTGGTGGGGACTATATAAACATGTTTTAAACTATGTAAAGTCTTGCATACCGTGTCAGGAAAGAAAGGGATTTAAGAAAAACCAAAAGGTGCCGTTACAAAGAATAGAAGTTACCAGTAGACCTTTTCAACAGATAGGAATGGATGCAGTTGGACCTCTTCCAATCACTGAGGCAGGACACAGACATGTTATTGTTATAAGTGATTATTTTACATGTTGGGTAGAAGCTTACCCTGTAACAGACTTACAAACCCATACGATAACTTTTATCTTTGAAAAATTTGTATGCCAACATGGCATACCTGAACATCTCATAACTGATAGAGGTAGTTCCTTTTTGTCTGAAGCTATTCTTAAAGTCTATGATAAACTTAAAATTCGAAAACATTTCACAACGAGTTATCACCCAAGTTCGGATGGCGTGGCCGAGAAAGTCAATGCCACAATTATCAATTCGTTTAAATTTTTAGTAGATAAAACGGGCCATGATTGGGATAAGCATTTACATTTTGCCTTATTGGCACATAGAACAGCTATACACTCAGCATTAAAAGACACTCCTGCTCATTTGATTTATGGAAGAGATCTAACTCTACCAGTGGATTTGATTGTTAAACCCACCTTCAGGTCATATGCAGACACACGAGATTTAAGTGAGGACATAGAGGTCAGATTACAAAAGACATTTAAAATAGTCAAAGATAATTTAGTAAAGGCGGCTGAAACTCAAGAGAAATATAGAGAGAAACACTGTAAGGACAAGAAAATAGTTGTAGGAGATCTAGTCTTGTTGTACACACCTCAGCTGAAAGTTGGGCAATCTAAGAAATTCACAGTAGTGAACAAAGGGATTTATAGAGTTAAGGAGAAAACAAGTAATGTAAATTATATAGTCGTACATGTAAACAATCCCAATGATCAACAATTGGTTCATGTAGACAGGTTAACTAAACTTACTGAAAGAATAGTATTTCCTTCCATGCCTGAGTTAGATAAACCTGAAGAGGCGGATGATGAGCCTGTTTTAGAGGATGTAGAGCAAGACAGATCCCCTAAATTATCAATTTTTACCTTGTTGTAGGCATAGGAGATATGAACACACAAGTCCAGTAGATCCCAATAATGACTCGCAGGTGGTAATAGAGGAGGTCAGGTCACAAGTAGATAGCCAAAACAGTGATACTGTGTCCAGCTCTGATCAGAGTAATTCTGAACACTCGACAGAGAATGAGCAAAGTAATGTTGGTAACGATGGCGTGTCAGACTCTAGTACACAAGTTATTTCTACTGCACAACCAAAAGGGGGTATAATTTACATCCACGTAATGCTCAGGGTTTTGTAAAATAATATTTCGTTATTTATGTGTTAAAATGTTTTACTGTGTATGGTCAATATTTAACAAAAAAAAAAAAAAAAAAAAGTGTGATTTAAGTGAAGACTGGACATCAGAGACTACACTGACAGCTGCAGATGAAAGTGTGGACTTTCTGGTGAATCTCCAGTGTGATGACAAGCTTGACTAAGGAGTTATGGTTACATATAGAATGAAATGGCACAATTATGGACGTTTTGTTTTACCATCTTCATAAAACATAAGACTCCTTCTAAACAATGGACTTATCTGCACTAAAGTCTTCACAATTCACCGAGTGAGATGTTGTATCTTTGTCACGTATTGTTTTTGAAATTATAAATGAAGTGCTAGTCAAGGTGTGATATAGTGTTTTATATATGTATATTTTTTTTTCATGATGTGTCGAGGCCATAGAAAACTATTATCAACAACACACTTTGTAGTAATGGTTGATTTTTGTATGGTGTTTGAGAATGATACATGTTATATGATCAGTATCGATAATGTTTGTTTTGTGATTATGATGTGTTATGCCATTTGCACAGGTAAACAAAAAAAAAAAAAAAAAAAAAAAAAATTGTTTTACAATTTTTTTTTCTGTAAGGGGAAGGTATTTGTTATGTCGTAGGGAATAAATAACATTTAGACTAAGTGGAAAATTAACGGGTTTTTATTGTATTTAAAAGTTTTTTTTTTTTTTAAATGAAAATAATTAAAGAAAGTTTTATTTAGGATAATTTTGCCCAGAGAAATTAAGTTTTTGGGGTATGTGAGGACATTATGGGGGGTTTTGTGTCAGTTGGATTTGTAATTTAGAGATCCATGTGCTTGTCATTAATTGCGCGCTAAATGACAGATACATATTTTTCTAAGTGAAATACCTGATATAGTTTCTTTCATAATGGGTTGCACAAAAAAATTACCTTAAAAATGAAGGGGGGAAAACTACCTTAATGATTTTGATAATGAATTTTACATTTAGTATTTTTGTGTGTTTTTTTGGTGGCTGACAAAATTTTTTTTATATAACGATCTTCTAGTTCCCTTAATTAATATATTAACATTAATAAATTTTAAGAATTTTAATTTTTTACTAATTTTCTTTTGATTTACAACAATCACTACTGGGTAGCCATTTTCTTTTGGAGTCAGTACGATCCCGGCAGATACATGCGTTCCCGCGTCTTTGACGTTGCCAGATTCAAGGAACAAGAATTTTTACGGCCGTTCACGATGTGTTTTACATCTTGCAAATAATTAATAAGGAGTTATTAAATTCAAGTGGAAGTGCAAAGAATATTCATTTACTAAAATATACACATCGTTATTTACAAAGTAATTTTTTGAGACCGTAATTACAAAGTCAATAAGGGGTGCTGACTTAAACATCAACCCCATGGCCAACATTTCGTTGCAGCAATCGAAGTCTGAGTACGAGAGTATGATGATTGCTATAAATATCAGAGTCAGAGGTGGCGTCGGTCTTCTTCGTCTTTTCTTCTTGGATTTGTCGGAGTGACTTGTTAGACATCGGCTGTGAGAATGGCGCCAATGGACGGTGACTTAGGAAGGAGCCACGGGAATGAGACCTGAGTGATGTTTTAAAGGAGGGCCCTCCAATCATTAACCCATGGATAAGTTTTTTTTTATGCATGCTTCCTTTAACTAATATTTTTTTTTTCTGTCAGCCACTTTAATTTTTTTTTGTGTGACATGTGGGTTTAAGCCGGAAATGTAAGCTAATTTTTTAAGGGTAATAAGAGGCATTAATATGTGATATTTTCTGGTAATATTGTTTAATTTGATTAATATGGGGTTTACTAAGATCAATCAAAATAAATTTTTGTAGTCTTTGGACTAAATGAAGTAGATGTTTAAAGATTGGGTTCTAGTGTGCCTCATGTGAATTGTTTTGGTATGTTCAGCAAAATGTATTATGTTGGAAGATAGTTGTAATTTAGTAAAATTTGTCAAGCTAAATATTATGTTAGAGCATATTAATCGAGAATTATCAAAATATGTGAAAAAGTTGGGCAGATTTAAAGATTATAGTTCCTTAAGATCGCTTGTAAATACATTGTTAAGAGATAGCTGGTGCTTCAGGTGTTTAAATCTATTATAGTTGTTTAATGTTAGTGTTAATAAATGAACTGTTCAACATATCTAGAGTTTATTTCTTTTGTTTGTGTGCATTTTCTTTTTCACTCGAACTTCATAGGGTTTTTGCAGAAATTTAGATATAACACCAACGGTTTTGTACAGCTTTTTAAATCTATACGATCACTAAGCCATATTAAGTTTATTTTTGTTGCTTTATTGAATCTATTTGTATTTTTGGAAATTTAAGGAAATGGTTTATTTTACGGCACCTCTTTTTGAAACGGTCAAAGAAATTTAAAAGTTAATTTACTTAAAATGAAGTCAAATATTATGATATTAAAGTGTCAACAACAATATATTTTTTTAACCACAACAGTGGCATAGCCAGAAATTTTTCATGGGGGGGGAGGCTATGACTACTTCAACTCACATATATGTATAGGTGTGTGTGATAAGGGAGTGAAAAATGTACATTTTGTATGGCATAAAATCCCTCATGGGGAGGGGGGGGGTTGTGACCTCCCTAACACCCCCCCCCCTCCTTGGATATGCCACTGCCTCCATGGAATTAATTTTCTAATTAAAAAATTTGGCATTTTCTTTCAATCTATAAAAAGTTTTTGTTTGCTTGTTTATTTATTTGGATTTATACAAATCCACACCTTTCATCTGATCCACTTGAGAATTTTGCAGCACTATGCTAAAGAATAGAAGGTTGTAGGCAACTTTTAAAATTCTGTAAATCCACCCATTTCCTTATTTTTACTAATTTCCAGTTCCAGAAAGTTTCTCCAATGATTCTTGTACTAAAGTGAACAACATGAGATTTATTTTTGCAAGTTATGTATTGCACATCTGATATCAAGTTAAATTAATAATCTCTATTGCCAAAATTACATAATGAGCCAAATAATTCTCTTATTTCTTTTTTCTTTTTTTTTTTTTTTTACAATTCTAATTAGCGTGGTATAGCTTGTTGGCATTATAAAAATTGAGAATGTATATATACGCTCACAAGCAAGGCTAAATTTAATAAACCTTAAATATTTCATTAGTTTTTATGCATAAACCAGAATATAGAAATTATTAAATTGAGTAACTTAGTTTGATTTATATAAAAGCTTTAATTCATTTTTAAAAGTGTAATGAAATTACAACTGTCTTACAGTATAATTTTAAATCTTATAATACTGTTTTAGATACCAAGCTTGAATATATGTAAAGTAGTTTTTTCAACTTTTTGAAAATCTCCAGATATAATGATCATTCTGTATGAAATTTAGTCTTCTAACTATTATGTGTATTGTGAAAATCTACATGACAAAACAAAGCAGCAGTTGATGTATTCACAACAACGAGGTTAATAAATTGCCTGAATAAAATATATTTTATGACAATTGGGCATTTTGAAGCATTAACAAACCTGAAAACTGGGTATTAAGATGTTAGTTATATTAAAACTAATTTACACTGATTGGAAATAAAAGAGTTATTGGTAAAAATGGTTGACAGGTTAATGCATTCCATCTGCAATGTTTGAAGTTCTAAGCAGTTTGTGAAGCAAACTGTAATGGAGTTTTACCGAGCTAATTGATGTTTATTTTTTTAAAGTTCGTTAGCTATTGTGTTGCAAATAGTACAATAAAGTGAAATAGTTTTATAAGTTCTGTGCTTATTATATTAAATTAAATTATGTATATTAGAAAAATCTCTACATTCTGCCATGTAAAGAATGAGTTTTGAGCTAGTAATAATAATAATGATCATTGTCAGGTTATGCATTATGAGAATTTTCTTTTACAACAGTTAAACGTTATAAAACTCTCAAGTAAAAAAGTTCTGTAAAAAGTTATTGAAATAATTTCATTTCTTTCTTTCTTTCTCATCCAGTTTAATATTTTATGTGTGATTCAATCTGTTTTTCAAGGTTTCTATTGTGTGGAGAAACTGGACTGGAAGTAACATCTCTGTTTGCACAGTATGCTACATTTTTGAATGTTGTTGGGAAACTGCCTATAATTGAATTTTGTACTGTACCCATTCTGAATGATGAGCTTTCCAGTGCAGTTATGAGACTCAATGGTATTAAAGCTATTGATGTAAGTACTATATTTTACTTAAATTATCGTTAAGCATATCTTACTGAACTATTTACATTAATAAATTCAGATGGTGCTGATTAATTTTTCATAGTTATCTACTGTAACTTTTTTTGTGCATTAAAGCTATTTAAAATAATAACCATAAAATTAAGTTTTCTTTTGCAGTATTTATTACTTTCATTTTTGTAAAAAGCTTTTAGCATTTTATTTTATTTTCTTGTTTTGGTAATATTTTACAATGATGACATCTTTTTTACTGTTAGATTTAAAACCATGATTGTCATTTGTTTGATTAAGAAAAAAAAAAAAAAAAAAAAAAAAAGAGGCCACAGTTTTGTTAGTAATAAAAATTAAAATAGAGGTTATTTCTGAAATGCCAATTGTATTGAATTTTGAATTGCTTATGAAAATTAAATTGTTTAATTAATTGTTTCTGTCATTCTTGCAGACAATCAAAACTCCAGAACTTCTGGACACTTTGTCAAATTTAGTTCGGCTTGCTTGGGCATCTGCAGCTGGTAATTTACACTTAGTCAATTGTTCATTGCCTAATAAAGAAGGCCACCCCTGTATTGGAAGAAGGAGTAGACAAAGTAGTACTGGTATATATGTATAATTTTGTATATTATATGCATATCTCTGTGTTTTCTTTCATGTTAGCTTCCACTAAAATGTCAAACCCAATGAATTATGGATATGGAAAAATAAAAATATACATATCGTACACTAAAAATTGGAAATAATTGAATGTTGAGTCTCAAAAGTATAGGTATTAATGTATATTAGAATGTCATACAAGAAATCAGAAAAATTACCAGTAATATTGTCTATCTTTCCACATATGTAACTTTTATACAGGTTATGAAGATCAAAGTCAAACATTGGCGCAACAGCCCCTATGCGGGGCCAAGGCCTGCGCTGCCCAACAGCACCTTCGTGACCATAGGCTCTGGGGTGCGGATTCATATGCCTCGGCAGGTGGTCAGCCTGACGCGAAGCCCCCAGTGTTTGACCCCAAGAAAGCCTGGTCCTCATTTTATCGACCCACTCAAGGGATGAAAGGCTGAGTCGACCTTGCCCAGCCCGGGATTTGAACCCCGGACCTGTGGGACGGCAGCGCGGTGCGCTAGCCATTACACCACTGGGCTGGTTATGAAGATCATCTAGCCAAAATCCTTTACCATCACTAACACATTTCATTTTAGCATCAATTAGCTCTAAAACAAAACTCATTGCAATATAACATGCAAATTTATGTTTGTAGATTTCTTTAAGTCTGAATATACATTCTACTATCATAGATGGTGGTTTTAGATTTTTTTTTTTTCTCTCTATGTTTTATTAATTTTAAGTACTTTTTTTTTTGTATGCTCACAGTATTTAAGAAAAAGTACAAATGTACTAAAACCTTGCTATAATGATATTCAATGTAACAATATATCCTTCAAGAACTATAATTTTATTTGGTCCCTTAAGTATCATTGTATCGAGGTTTTACTGTAATTATACTAAATGTGTTTATTATGATTGATTGATTACTTGGCAAAAAATGAGGCATAAAAAAATATCAGGCTTTCTGATTTTGGAAAAATTTCAATTTTAGAATTGTTCGGATTATTCATATGACTTAGATTGAGAGTATTTTGATGACATGTTTTTAAAATGTTCTATATTTTAAAACCGTTGTTGTGCATTTTACTGTAACAAATGTCATAAATTAATATGGAAAATTTCTTTTATCAGGTAGCAATGCAAGTAGTGGAAGTGATAGTAGTGATGGCTTTCTTCAAGGTGGTGTTTGTGCACAACAACTGCATGTGAAAAATAAAGATGTTCTTCTTTCTCTGAGATCATTAGAATTCTTAATTAACTGTATTCACCTAAGAACAGATATATTCAGTAAGTTATCCAATGTTTAGAGCAAATTTTTGTTTGTTAAACTTTAGATCTATAACCATGTTGAATGACATGTTTTTTAAAGTTGCTTATGTATGGTAAATGAATAAAAATGAATTTATAGTTTATAGCTATAATTTTGTGGGTCTTCCAACTTTTAGTTTACGGAAGCCACACTTGACTTATATCAGAAGGTTTTTACTTTTTTGCTTAATCATCATTAATTTCATTAAAAGACAAGGTGAACAGTAACTAACAACTTTTATTTAAACTCAACAAACAAAATAACAGAACAAGGATTATCGGGATATAAATTATAAAGTTCCAGGTGCAAGAGCCGCCATAGTACGGTCGGTCATTATGCACTCAGCTATACGCTAGCGCTAAACTAGGGAACTGACAAAATTATGCTGCTGCGAGTACTGCACGTGCAAGCTTCTTATACTCTGCACAGTATTTGCATACTGGCTGTACAGCAGTACAAGTGAGGTGGCGCTCGACTCCAGTCTCGCGAATCTCGAGATCTGGAGCATCGCTAGAGTTGATTCCGACGTTAATTCTCGGAACAGTTCAGTTGGTGCACAAACACTGGTGGCGAATGAAGGTCAGATGCCACAATTTCAACATGAACAATAAGAGGCAACTCTGTTGTACATCAATCTAGTAAAATCTTTAAAAAGTTAAGAGTTTCAATTCACCATTGATTTTTATCTATTTATCAAACATTTTTCTGATAGTTTTCTTCAACTAAATACCTCTATATCTTTAAATTAAGTCATATAATTAAATTTTAAGAAAGTAATTCAGAACATGATAGTCATGAACTGACATTGATTCATGTAACACAAACAATTTTGTGATTATTAATAGACTTTTCTCCTTAAAAATCAGTATCTATGTACCTAAAATTTGATTTTCTGAGTGTTGTACATATTCTCTAATTCATTTCTTTTTTTAAAAAAAAAGAAAAAAATTTGCATTTATTTACTTAAATGTTTTTAATGTTTTATCTGAGTTTGAATCATCAAAATGAAAACATTGCTTAGAAAACTAATCAAACTGCTTAAATTAAAATCAAAATTGCCATCATTATTTATGTAAAATGTAACATTTTATACATTTTCTTGAATCATGACTATGTCCCTTTTAAAAGGTAATTCACTGTTGAATCATGAACTGCTGTGTTGCAATTTAAAATGAATTTATCACTTAACATTTTTAGTATCTGTTAATTACTATGTTTCTGAATGAGTAACGTTTTTGCTTAAATTATTTAAAGTTATATGCATGTAGACCTAATTTGATAATGTGAGCTTGTGCATTTTCTAGAATCTTAAGAAGTGTTGCCTGTTATGTTGATACTTGATTGTGTAGACCATAGGTTCCCAACCTTTTTTGAACTGGCGCCCCCTTTTCTAGTGAATATTTCAATACTGCCCCCCCTCCCACTCCAGAGAAATACGAGCGTACATAATGCATGGTGAAAACAAGAATTCAATTAAAAAAATTACTAATAGATAGAATATTGTTGGAATTGAAACTCTACTGAATTTCTTCTTCATTTAAAAAAGAGGAATAAAAGTTTTAGAGAGGTATCTCTTTCTCTGAACAGCGAAGTCTCATATCGAAATATGTGAATTTTCGCACATGTGATAGAAATGAATTATCAGAGTGATTTTTAAGTATTTTTTAGACTATATATGGTTAATCTTCTTACGCCCCTCCGTGCCATATCAATGCCTCCTAATTTTCTCTGGGTCTTTTACCGCCCCCCTAAAAGCCTCAAAAGCCCACAGGGGGGCGTTATTGCCCACGTTGGGAACCTATGGCGTAGACTCTTAAATTTTCAGAGCTAACACCTAACAAACACCTTTGTGCATACATATTTTACTTTTAAACACAGAATTACTAATGAAATGCTCACATAATATGTCTGAATTTTATAAGTGTTTATGTTCTCATCATTGATTGAGTAATATCTATATGGTTTTTTTTGATGCATTTTTAATTACTGCCTTTTTTTTTAGGTAAATTTACTAGTTTGCCCTGCATAAATGAGTTTATTATTGATGTTTTGCTGTGCTCATCCAGTCATGCAGTTCGACAGTGTGCTCTTGAACAGTTCACTAAATTAAGTGCTATCGTATGCAATTCTATTGTTTCTCCTAGAGATTTTTTGATAGAAGTTCTTTTAAAAGCTCGGTTGCCTCTGTGGGTGCCATCAAGTTGTACTAGAGGTGATAGTCAAAGGTAATAGACGTTTCGCATTAAAATTGTTATTACTGTTTAGTTAAACTGGATGCTATCCAACATATGCTGTACTGTGATATATAGAGGTATAAAACTTTCACTCAAATTCAATCCAGTGGAACTTGCTTAAATGACCACCTTGGTAAAGAAACCACCTGTCTTTTGTGACCATTTTTATACAATTTCACTTTACCACATTTTACTGCCTTCGTAAGTTGACCACCTTTATAAAGTGACCAGCTTTGGTCTTCCCGAAAGTAGTCACAATGTACAGGCTCCACTGTGTTAAATACATTTATATCGACTATGGCTTCAATGTAATTATTATTAGTGGTAAAAAAAAAGTAATAATCAGTATTTCTGTAAAGGAAAAATTAACTCTTTTTACTACTAATTATTTTTTTGTAAGACGAAAGTGTTGAATATTTAGATACCTTCTACTTAGACTGACCCTTAAAAAGCATTGAGTATGTATTAAATGTTATAAACTAAATAAATATATTAATGTGCATTTTTTCTGTTTCCATTAACTTCATATACATACTCTCCCTTAAAATTTTTTGTTAGTTTGATAGCCAAGATAAAAAATTTTTGTTTGCTATTTATGTCGTGGAGAGGAGTTGTAATATTCTTAAAATTTCTAATATTTAATAAATTGTTCTACTTATTATGTATGAATATTGTCTTAGTTTTGATTGAAGCTATTTACTAGTTATCAGTGGTGTCTTCTGACTTCAAACTCATGGAGTTGACAAAAAAGAAAAGCATTAGCCTTTTAATAGTCTCAAAAAAGGTCAAAAATGGAAAAGTGTTAATACTGTACATCAAATTAAAAAAGTTATGTCTATAGAATGGATACATGGGCCGATGGAGAGATGTTATCGAGTTTAATCCTCTGTCACAAGATTAACTTTGTCATTTCTATGATGACGCTAGAGTAAAGATAGTGTACTGTGCATAGCATTGCTTCCTTTGTTATTTGAATCCCCATTGTTATCCAGCTTTGCATTCAGTGGGCACTCAAAGATTTATCCTGGGGAATAACACTAGACACAGAAAAGAAACTTCATTTTTGTGTTTTTATATCAGTAAGAGAAAATAAGGTAAACTGGTTCTCCAAGATTTAAAGTGAGAAAAGATAACCTGCTCATTAGAAAATTGCACTCATGCTACCGAGTTTGGGGAATTTTAATAAAATGAAAAATAAATTTGGTAAATGTCAGGTGCATTTAAGATAAAATTTGTTAGCTGTACTCTTTTGAAAACTTTAAATTGGAAAAAGCGTTTGACTCCTGTAATTTAATAACCAAAATGTCTAGTAGATATATTTCAATAAAAGCTTGAGGTCTACAAATGCAATTTTTTGTATCAGTATCTCTGGAGAGTTAATTTCCACCATATCTATCTAAATAAACGAATTCTGATTTGCCATCTAAACTAGTAAAAATGCCTTTCAGATTAGGTGACATTATGAGTTTAAGGTACAGTCAACCATTGACAGTTACGTGTTTTTTCTCTGTATACTGTTAAAAGAAAACTTTTTAATAGTGTTTGGATACTGCTATCCGTTTTATCTTAAAAAATTTAACAAATCACAAAAGTCAGCATAGAGATGCTGGACCAAATACAGCATTAACTTGAAATATCCAGGAACTAAAGAGTCTCAAATTATATATGTGCATGTAAGTATGTGGAGGGAAACCATGGGATTAAGCTCAAGGGCCAGGTTGAGAATATTGTGCGTCTAACTGAACTTGTTGAAACTAGAATCCAAGCTTTGGCTTATATATGTACTAGGTGAAATGGATGAAATACATGCTAAGTAGTAAAAATAAATTGAAGCTGTTGCAATGCCATGCTTTTCTCTAGTGGCCAAGTATTTAGTAATTGTACATTTACTACTTAACCTTAATACTAAATAGCCGCAAAAATGAATGACTGATTCACAAATAAAGCCAGCAAAAAAGCATTTATTGAGAAGGGGAGTTTTCTCACACAAATGAAAAAAGGCATTTTGTTAACCTTTTACAGTCCGAATTCAGGTGTTTGGGCAAGTCTACAAGACAGGCATTTACCTAGGGCGAGTGCCTTGGACGGAGAACTTTTTAAGTGGTTCTAACAAGTATTCACATTACGTCTAGACAAAAGTCACAAAGTTGTTTTTATCTATTGATGAAATTTAAACTTTCAATAAATGTTTAATTTGATGTTCCCAATTGGGGAACATTGGCCTGTAAAAGGTTAAGGTAAAAATAAATCATACTAGTGACACTTATAAAACATAAAATTTCTTAAAAAATGGAACTTTTTCAAATAATGTTAGTTTAATGTTTTTCTATTTTTCCCTTTTTTATATTGCAGACTTCTTGGTCAATGTACAGAATACTTTGAGTTAGTATGCAGACTTCTAAGTGACCTTACAGGTACATATTTTGCAACATTTTCAATTGAATGATTCTTAAATTAATAAATGGAATCTTATGAATGCTTATTTATGATTCTGTCACATTTTTGTCATACAGACTTTGATCAAAAAAGACTTCATATTGATCCCAAACAAATGGTCGAAGACGAAGTATCATGGCTTCAATCATTTTCAACTTCATCATCTCCAGAATTACAAGTTGCTGATAGTGCTTTATTGTCTGGCCATTTTCGTCTCATTAAAACGTTGTTGACTTGTGATGGTGTTCACAAGGAAGAAGCTGGTAAATATTTTTTTATAAACAGTTATAGGATTTGTACTTTTTAAAGTGGCCAAATAAATTTTTATTTTCAACATCCCCCTGCCCTTTTTAAAGATAAATAATTATTTGTGTTTACTACAGTTTAATGAATATTTATTTTTTGTCCCATAAGTTTTTGTTTAGATCTCATTGTCTGATATGCTTTTGACTCTTGAAATTAGAGTAATTTTTCATTTTTCTCTTTCTCAACAGGAAGAGTATTGATACCTGATTTGCTTCAAAATTTTCTGTTCCCAGCATCACTCATGATTTTATCAGGCACTAATTGTAATAATAATACTATTTCTTCGGATTTTGGTCCAAAGTAAGTGATTTTTTTTTAATGTCACTGCTGTTGAGGAATTTTCAAATAATGTCTGATTCCTTAAATAAGTATATAAAAAGTATTAAATTTGTGACAAATCTAAAAAATAGTAAAAATTCACAATTTTTGTATAGTTGAAGTTTTAATAATTTAATACAAAAATAAAATTAATTCGATGTGCGTCTGTGTAATTTAATATGTATATATATATGTATAAAATTTGCCTCTCCCTTTGTAACAACTTTGCCTCTCTCCGAAAGAATTGCAGTCGAAGCTGGTTGACGTTAATCTCGATCTTTATTATTTTTCATACTTTGTTGGAAAAGGACTGGCGACCTACCGACACACTTGTTGCTTGTTAACTAATCAGTTACTATAGCAAAAGTTCTCGCAATTTTTTTGCTTCTGACATACATTCTCCCTAGTTCCTCAACTTGTTGCTGGTGCACAAAGGGAGGGTCAAGACAGATAATTGGTTCTTCACCATGATGTCAATTACTTACTTAGACCAAGAATTTTAGGTTGGGCGACCACAAACCGCAAACGCCTGTCATTCCAGCTTTATTTGCACATTTGATTCTTAAGTAGTCAAAAATTGTCTCTGAAAGGAATACTTCTGGCCGAGAAGCAAACTTTACAGTGAAAGTACTCTTTCAGAGAATAAAGATGGTTTTTCAGATGACATTAAATTAAATTAGATTAAATTGTCAAGGGTTATTTTATTATTACACACACACACACACACACGTGTGTGTGTGTGTGTGTGTGTATATATATATATATATATATATATATATATATATAGTCAACTCCCTCTAATCCGCACTCGCTGGGACCAAGGGTTGTGCGGATTACAGGATTTTGCGGATTATAGGTCATTTTTTTTTGTTTACATTTTTACATTTAGAATTTCCCTTTAAATTATAGTCAATTTACTGTAAACAAATAGGAAATGATGAAAGAAAATGCATATGCTATTGAATAAAAACACAATTAAATGTCAATATAAATACAATAAATAATACAATTAAATTTAGAGAATTTACTAAAGGACAGATGAAAGAAAATATTTATACTGCTGAACTAAACACTATTTTATTTAATATTAAATACAATTACTAATACAAAATTAAAAGAATAAATTCTCTCTAACTTTTTATTTATTTTTCATTTTTTCAAACATTGCAATGATTGCAATTTGTTTAAGAGATTTTAATCTTTCTTCAGAAATTTTGTCCTGAAGCCTTCTAATTGTCAGAAACTCTTGGTCACTGACAAATGATTGCTTTTGCAAAATGTTTAAAGAGACCCCAAATATGGAAGTTTTTCAACAAACAAACATTCTTTTTTTTTAAGGGCAGTTGTTGTTGTTTTTAATTTCTTTAAAAGACCGTTTTTAACTAAATATATATCTATTATAAAATAAACAAGCTCAATCAGAAAGGGAGGAATTTCAATGGTCGCTCACGAAGGGGGGGGGGGGACATGCGGTGCATCATTTGTATATTTGATATCTCAGAATTACATTAATTTCAGATCTTGTGAGGTAATTTTCGGTTTCTCCTAATGTAAAAATATTCTATGCTATTATATAAGCTCTAAAGAGGAAAAGAATGTTATCCTTTTCACACACACACACACGTGCATTACATTTCAAGTGCTGATGATTCATTATTTTTGCATGTGCTCCTCCGGCAGCTAAATATAAACAAAGAGAAAGGCCATGTGGTCTGTTTATGCTTTTCTTTCTTTCTTCCTACAGAACTGCAGTTATGTGGAGAAAGTTTTTGTTGCATAATAAATCGCTAGACAGAAGATCAAAAGGGTGAGGTAGGGGGAGAATCGGAAAATTGCGCAACTGTTGTGTCGTCTGCCAAATCGCGGTTTGC
Organism: Cheiracanthium punctorium; assembly: GCA_038373885.1. Lineage (NCBI taxonomy): Eukaryota > Metazoa > Arthropoda > Arachnida > Araneae > Cheiracanthiidae > Cheiracanthium > Cheiracanthium punctorium. The sequence goes on along the minus strand of JAWZYV010000576.1, from coordinate 799,019 downwards.
GTTTAAAGTTAAGCATGTTACATATTTTCACCCAATTTTAATTGCAACGGTCAATCTTTACGATTGTCTCGCGAGTTTTTCTCTCTCTCATAGAGCAAACGTTTTCGTTGATTGTTTGTTTGTTTCATTCAGGAAAAGAGTAAAGCGATGTGATTAGACGGTGCATTGCTTTGGAGTTCGTTATTTACATCCATTCACTGCCTGAACACATGCAACTTAGCATATAAGTTTTTGTATGTTTAATTACATGATAATATGCTCAAATATATGAAATTATTTACTTCAAATACCTGTGGAAAACCATTAATAAATGTCTTTATAACATTCAGCCAATCAAATAACTTCTATAACAGTAATACTACCAGTCAAATGCCGCTCAAAATGTAAACAAACAAGTTTGTTTACATTTGAATTATATCGCGGATTACAGGCGTTCGCGGATTATAGAGTCGCGGATTAGCGGGAGTTGACTGTATATATATATATATCAAATTACACAGATATTTTAAACAGTTAATTTTAAGTAGTATTATGTACTTTTGTTATGTTGTGAGCTAAATATCTATCCATTTTAAAGGTGCAGTAGTTTAGAATCTAGAGTAGCAGCTTATGAAGTATTAGTAGAGCTTGCCACTGGATCCCCAGAAAACATGGAAAAAATAGCAAAGCAACTATTATCAATGCATCATAATTTGAAGCCTGAACTTGCTAAAGAGTATGAGGTATGTGTGCAAACTCTGAGTATAGATACAAGCAACTTCTGCTAATTTGCAATGTGATAAACTGTGATATTTTCTCAGCGTAAATAGTCAATTTTACCCTTAAGTTTATGTTGAAAACTTAAGATGGTGCCAGTCTTATCATAATTATATCAACATATGCCAGGGGTCTGTTTAGGAGAAATTTGGGTCCGTTAATGGACCCTTCACAAAATATTTTATCTTAAAAATGGACCCTTCACAATATTTTTCATCCTAAAAACGGACCTTTCTCAAAATTTCCCCCATGGTAAACGGCCACCCTTTCACAAATCTGTGTTTAGTATCTATAAATATTTGCAAATCAAACAAATCTCTACCCAACATAAACTGTTGTTTAAAAAATGTTTAGCCAGTTTACATCTATAGTTTTAATTTTTTTTTTTTTTTTTTTTTTTTTTGTAGAACTTTTTATAAAATGTCTTAAAATGGAACTTTAATTTAATAGTAATTGTATATTATATATTTTATAATAATTCACGAAAACAAGATTTTATTTTCACAGACACAGGACCCTGGCTAGAAAAACCTGACTGAACGCTTATTTCAGATTCACAGAATTATCAGTAAACTTTTTACAATTTTACTAAAACAGGACTCTGTCTAAAAAGTCATGACATACCCCTGTACATGCAAAAAACAAACTTTAATTAAGTCTTAGATTCTCAAAGATTTTGTTAAAGATGAATCCTTCTTGACCAGTTTATTCAGTGGATGTCAGCTTTGCTAAAGGAACTCATGTAGAGCTTGTTTCATGTATGTTATTTCAGTAGTAACTGACTGTCTAGATTCTGCTATTGTAATTCTGTCAAATTGAACCCAGAAAAAGTGTGTTAGTAAATAACAATTGAAATTAGTGTTAAACACTTCAAATCATAATATGCCGTTGAATCAATAGAAAGGTTTTTTTAAATACCAGTATTATACAGGTTTAGATTTTGAGTAATTGTTTAAAGCAAGGAGGTTGAAGCAACTTTTTCTTCTAGCAGTGAGTATTTACAAAGATATCACTGGTTGGCTTGATTTTCATTTACAGAAAAAATTCATCGTGTACCAGATTAATAGTTAATATTTTAAAAAATGAATGGCTAATTGATTAAAAATATACTTCCCTGTTTTATTATGATACGCAATTATAAGGGACGCGTGTAGTTTCAGAAAATTTCATATTCTCTTCAGAAAATTTCACTTTCCACTATCACCCCTGGAAAACCAATAGAAAAACTTCTTAAACATCAGTAGACCATATGCACGTGGCATCACAACTATAGCAGATGTTCTTCAAACCGAAATTGTTGACCAGCTGCTGCTAATGTATTTCAGAGGGAGAAAAGGGATTTTTAAATATCCAAAAACAGTATTAAATTCAAGTCGTTTGATGATAATAATGATTTGAATTCGTCAAACAAACTTTCGACTCTAATAATCAAGCAGCATATTAAGCTTTAAAGTGATTAAACAAAATTAAAACTGATATTTCTAACATCCTTTTTCTGGATGTAATACAACAGAAATAGAATGGTAAAAAGCTGTGCAGAAAAATGCACAATTTGAACTGAATGAAAGTTTTGAAAACTTATTTGGGTGTATTTTTTATCCAAGTTAGGTGTAGCAGACGATAAAATGATGTTTAGTAATTATTTTAGCATCATTTATCGATTGATAGAGCATCAGTCACATGATACAGTGGGTTTCTTACAAATGTATATTAAATGCTGCAGATCTATTTGTTAAAAAAGGTATTTTTGCATGCCGTGAAAAAAAAAAGCATGCTGATGGTTTGTCACGGGACTCATTCAATTAAGATTTTATAACATAAAATGAAACCATCTAACAATTATTTCAAATTTGCCTGTGAAAAAGGAAATCTGATCCTTTATTTATTAAAAACTGCATATTCTATAAGTTTGTGCCATCTGTCGACGGCTCTGTTTAAAAAAAAAAAAAAAAAAAAAAAAAAAAATCGTTTTTTTTTTTTTTTTTTTGGATGAAAGATAGCTTTTTTTTTGGTATATTATAGGAACAGTGTTTTTTTTTCGCATGGTAAAAAGTAGCACATATGTTAATCCAGGGCTTTAACTGTCTTTATTCCAAATTTCATTCAAATCTGTCAAACCGTTTCAGCATGAAAGAGAGCAACAAACATACACACAAACATTGACATTTATATATTAGTAGGATTTCAAATTAGGATTTCTATTGAATATATTCGTTTGATGTGTACATCTTGTCTCTGTTGTTAGATTTATGTTCCTGCAAAGTAGTTAAAAGGCTTAAATAACTCTAAAAAGCACATTAAATTTTAAATGCTCTCGCAGACTGGTGCCTGTACTTGGATTAGTGGTTAGGGCTCAAAGTTACAGACTCATATCTTATCTGTAGTTTATCATACACAAAACATCAACACCATATTTTTTATCCTAACTGAAAAATAAAATAAAGATTATTGAAAATATCATAAAATATGTCATAATACTAATGGTTTTGTATAGATTTGGAATGTAAATTTTGCTTTTCATATTTAAAATATGTAAATAATATGAAAATATTTAAACTATAATGAAAATATTTAAAATATGTAAATTGTTTCACAATAAAACTTTGTTTTCTATATTTTTCTCATGAAAGTACTTTGTTTTTTGCAAAAAGAAACATTTAATCAACTAATTTGAAATATTTATATATATATATATATATATATATATATATATATATATATATATGTATACACTGTATTTACTTTTTAGTATGAGCCATTGGTTGCTGCAAGAGCCCCTTGTGGCTATGTAGGACTGAAAAATGCTGGTGCTACATGCTATATGAACTCTGTTATTCAGCAGTTATACATGGTACCTGGTGTGAGAGAAGCAATTCTGTTTGTGGATGAAAATGAACCTAAAGAAGATGGGTATGAAATCATTAATGAAACTTATGGAATAAATGATATAGTATAAAAATTGATTGCAAAAACTGTTTTTTGACATGACAGAAGTTGGGGCATTTTTAATTAGTTATATTCATCTAAAATTTATGACTTATGTTTTCTTTAATCCCTTCTGTTAAAATTAGTAGTATAGCTTGTCATTGAATTTCATCCCATACAGCGCAATGACGAGCTGTACGAATCATGCCCAATAATTTTTGTGTTAAAATATAGCAAGATATCAGAATAAGAATTCAATATGCAATTTGGTAATTAATTTGAAAAATGGTGTTAGAATTGTCGTGGAAACCACAAAAAGTGGTTAATTACCTTGTTAGTCTGAATATAGAATGATATTTTTTGACTGATCATTTCCCATTAAAAACCTGACTTGCACTAAATTTGAGGTCTAAATATAGAATTTTCTAAATATCTTAATGAAAACTTTCGGTGTCTTGTTAAATTTGGTGTCATGTTACATTTGGGTTAATACAGTATATTGAATAAAGGTTGAAGACTCTGATCATCTAACTAAAGGTAATGTTGAATGTGATAGTAAATTTGGTTTAAAAATTCTAGTTTACTAAATCTGGCAGCACCTTTTATTACTTCTGATATCGTAGATCATTATCATGTACTGTTTACCATTAGAATTTCTTTGCGCAAGTCATCCAGATTGTTTTTAGGCAGTGGGATATCATTACAATTGCATCCATATCAATAATATAATTTTAATTTAAAATATGCAAGAATTATAAAATGAAACAAGTGTTTTAAATAAAAATTAGATGGTTATTTCATGCACAAATTTTCATTATTAAATCTTACTGTAAGGTGTTAATATTAATTTAAATCAGGGGTTCCCAAGTGGTGGTGCGTGAACAAGTTCTAAATGATCCTCGAAGAAAGGGAGTGTTAAAAAAGACGTATCACTATTTCTTGAGGTAAAAAGGCAAAAAAGCGTAATTGTTTGCTGTCATTTTAAGAGAATCATCGTTTTTCAGAGAAAAAAAAAAGTGTTCATAATCCTTGCAAAGTAGGGAAAATATGGGCTTATTGTTAAATATAATTTGATAAAATATTGCAGCATCTCAGCCCAACTTTTGTCTTCGGCTATTAGCATTAAACAGGGTTGATTAACTATTATTAGCATCTGTGAAAGGGTGGAAATACTCTGTGCTTTTTGAATGTTTAATTTTATCATTACATTTTGTGTCAAAAGTTGTTATTATTTTACTACCCCGCCTCTGAAAGAATTTTTTTAAGTGGTCCATGGGTAAACTGGAAGTGTAAAAGTCATGGGTTAAGTTGAGATGGGTTTCACTGATTTAAATAAAGCATTAATTTATTGATACTGAGTTTGTAGCTAAGCATATATCTTTTATGATAAGTTTACGTATACATCCTTCTTCTAAGAATATGAAATAAAATAGTGATATAAGAAATTCTATAAGGATGCAACAACATGTAAAAATTGAGCTAAATCAAGGCTTTTCTATTTCATTAAAGGAATACCTTGGAGAACAGAGTTGTCTTGGATTATGTAAATACGTTTTAATTTATTACTAACAGTAAATTAACAAGAAAAATCTACTTTCACATTTCATGTAAAACTTTATTAAAAATCATGTCTGACTGAAGAATTTTTCTGAATTTTATTATTGTTTCTTTATTTATGCTCATTTAAAATTTAATTTAGAAAGTTAAAAGTAAAATATGCATAAAAATAAGTTATGCCTAATCTATAATGACATGCATTTGAATTTTAACAGTAATACAATTTCAGTAAAAAATATGTTTTAAAAGATTTTTGAATTTATGAAGTTTTGTTTAAAATTGTTCTTTAATTTTTTAGTGTTGATTATTTAAAACTACTATCACACAGAGAGAGAGAACTTAAGAGAAAATTTAACATGCTAAAGCTCACATGTAGTATATTGTATTTTTTACTGAAACTATTTCTTTACATAAATATTTTTAAAAATATTAATTAAATATTTAATTTTCTAGGCTTTTTTACCAGTTTCAGATGGTTTTTGGTCATTTATTAGAATCACGCCTTCAGTATCACACCCCAGAAAATTTCTGGAGATGTTTCCGTCTCTGGGGAGAACCTATTAATGTCAGAGAACAGCAAGATGCTTTTGAATTTTTTACACATCTCATTGATCAGATGGATGAATATCTTATAAAAAATGGATGGGATCCAGTGTTTAAACCCAAACTTGAAGGAACATTTACAGATCAAAAGATTTGTCATGGCTGTCCTCATAGGTATGTTGAAAAATTCATTGTCTGCTGAGAATTTCTTGTGCAAAATGCATGTAGGTAATTGATTTAAAAATAAAATAATATTTGTGTGATATGAGTCCCAAATTGGCCCCTTAAAAAAATCTTTTTAATTTGTTTTGTTACATTATTATTATTATTATTTTTTGCATCTTGTTGAATAATTCATTGCTTTGGGGGGGGGGAAGAAGAAAAACCTTCAACTGGTCCTTTAAATTAAAAATCATGCACACATCTAGTTCTTGAGGGTGAAAGGGAAATCCATGCCTTGTCCCTGTTGCTGCTAGGGTGGGGAGTGTGGGGGGGGGGGGGTGGAGCAACACTTCACACTAGAGGCAAAAGCGTTAAGTGACACCCCCCCCCCAAAAAAAAAAAAAAAAAATGTATGAGAATACAGTAAGCCATCTTGGCAATATGTTTGCAGCAATGAAAGAACCATCTCCAATTAAATTGCCAAATTGTTAGAATTCTAGCTGGCAGTTAGAGATAACTCAAATTAAAAGTTGACTCACCAACAGTGGTAAAGAGAGCTTGCAACTCAAGAAATTTTATTGAAGCCCTGTGAGTTCTGGGGAAAAGGAGAATGAAGAAACTTGTCACATGGGCACCAAACAAAGAAAAATAACACTTCAACAACTAAATCAAAAGTAATTTACAAAACTCAATTAAGATAGTGTAGTGGCCAGAAAGTTTTGGTCACTGGTTTCCCATCCAGAAAGCCATTGGTTTAAAGATGGAAAAGAGTAATAATTTTAGAATAGGGAAATTAAAATCAGAACTAATTAAAAATATGTGAATGGCATTACAAGCGCAATTAATTTCCTCTTGTTTGTGATAGTACATTTTCTGCATTTTTATGTAAAGAAGCTACATTACTGTTGTTACTTACACAGTTTTTAATATATTTTAAAGTTTAATTTTTTCCAAGAATAAAAAAAAAAAAAATCAAATTCAAGATCATAGATCAAGCAGTTATACACAAAGGTGTATATTTCGATTCACTAATTTGTATGTTTCTATTTGGAATTTCCTTGCTTTGCCGTTTTATTTCATGAAGATTTATATCTTTAATGTTATGCTAATACAGTCGGACCAAGTTATCCCAACATCCAAATTTTACATCACGTTACCTGTCACAACAGTTTATCAAAGTACTGATTATGTTCAAGTGACCACTTTTGTGCATATGTAACTCTGGTTATTAACAAAATTAGCTTTTATCTTTTTTTTTTTTTTTCGTGCTGTGTGTATGGGATAAGGAGGTCCAACTTTACAATTACTGTTTTTTCTTTTCTAGATATGAAAGAGAAGAAACTTTTATGGCCTTAAATTTACCTGTTAAAAGTCAGAATCTCATTGATTCACTGGAGCAGTTTGTGAAGGGTGAACTTCTTGAAGGGCATAATGCTTATTTATGTGAAAAGTGCCATGAGAAAGTAAGTTTGAACTGTTGATTGAATTTTGTTGTATTTTCAGTCATTTTTTATCATTTGTAGATTTATGATAGACTACACTTAATCACTAGTTTGCAGTTGTAACGAATTTTAACATTTGTGTCAGTTATTTTCACTTAATTGTGTACTGTTGTACTTCTGTATTATTCTGTTTATAGGGAACTTTAATGTTACATACTTCAATTTTTTATGTCCCCCCATGTGCTTTTCAGTGAAATACTATTTTATTATTTAACTAACATGGTAGTATAGTTAAGAAGAAATTTAAAGTCCAGCCATTATTCATGTTAAAACTATTAATTAAGAACTATTAAGATAGGCCTCATCAGTGGCTGAGCGCATAGCTTTCTGAATTGGGAGACGGAAGGTGCTTGGTTCAAACCCAGGTCACAGCCTCATACAACCTAGAGTTTTCTGTGGTTTTCTTCAAATCTTAGCATAACTTTGGGTTAGGAGTCCTTAGAAAGTTTTTTTTAAATAAAGATTTTCAAATTTTTTTCATAAAGATTTTCAAATGTATATATTACACAAGACTGAGCCTGGATTTTTAGATACATCTAATATTATGTCTAATGTAATTTTTCTGCTGATATACACACACACACGTATATATATATATATATATATATATATAAAATATGGAATAGCTAACTTAAGTAATGTGGAATCCCAAGATAATCCATCGAGCAAGTGAAAAATAAACTTACATAGTAAGGAAATCCAGGTAGCACTTGATACCAATTAATAAATTGAAACCGAGAACAAAATTAGAAAACGGTGGCCCTAATATTGTGTAATCAGAGCCTTCAAAGCCAAAGAATGTTTGGAAAAGTTAGACATGAGCGCCAAATGAGAGTAAGTGGGCTTAAGCCTAACCACATGTATCGGATTTGGAATGGAAAAATTAAAATGGTGTGCTCAATTGTCAGGTGCCACCGCACACACATTTCAATTTAAATGAAAAACAAAATTAGCTAAGTTTCTGCAGGTTACCTGACCAAAAAAGTGGTCATTTTTGTAGCCTGGGGGCACGACCATAACTATTAGAAATAAGCAGCGAGGTAGCGAACCAGACATGAAGATCGAAGCTCAGTTATGTAGCCAGTACTAGTGAGTGATGCCATTAGAGAAAACTAAATGTCATTATTAGACTATTGCCATGGAGTAAAAGAAAAAAAAAAGAACTGGAAGAAAGACAATTTACTGAATACAAAGAAAAGAAAATAATAAAAATATATAAATAATTAAAATTAAAAAATAATAAAGAATGAATTGCTGCCAAAACCATATGGTTATTATATCAGGAAATCCAGAGAAAGGAGAGGAGGGAAAAAAAGAAGTAAACAAAACACTAGTATAGTTAACCTATGCTTAACGTAGTACAAGCTGCAGTAGCTAAGAAGTACTAAGGAGAAGTAGTGGGGAAAAAAAAAAAAACTGAAGAAATTAATTATAATAATGTAGTGTAAAGCAATAAAAAATAACATATCTTCATATTATTTCTTAAAAAAACAAAAACAAAAGAAAAAAAACTGAAGGCTAATTCCATTGTACATGTTCTTAATAAATCATAAAGAACATGTACAAAAACTTTTAAATCTTTATCTCAAATACAAAACAAACTTAAGCATTTTTAAAACACAAAGTTGAACAAAATGTGTACATGAAGAAAAAGCCATTTTTGAGTTTGTTTGCGGATGAAATTGGACTGAATGTATTAAAATTTGTATCTTGTGATATTATTGGTGTATGATTAAAAAAATGAGGTGTCAAAATATTCATAATTTAACAGACTTTTATAAAAAAAGCTTCTAATGTAGATCAAAAGGAACAGTGAAAATTTTTTTTTCAGACTTTTAAAAAGTAATTTTATAAAATTTTATATATAGAAACATGTGCGAGATAATGAAAATGAGAGACTTTAAAATATTTGTTTGTTTCTGAATTTTGAAGATAACTGGTATGCATATATATTCACATGCACTGTTAATGACTGTTAGGACTGGAAAACTGTTAGTGTAAGATTTGCTATTCATTAAAGACACTAAGATGATCTCATTTTATAAATTCAAATGAAATAAAGAGACCTATATTTTTTCCTCCAAAGGTAAGACAATTTACTGTATGACTTCTAATTTCTTTTTCCTATATGAATGATTATACTAATATACAGTTTTAAATGGAAGGTTATATTGTGCTTGACTTCATTTTCTATGAAAACATGATTATTTGATATCACTGCTCTAACATATTAACATGTATCCATACCCGTACATGTACATGTACATAAATTAATGTATATTATTTTTTATAAAGATTTTTGAAGTGTTTGTACACACGCCTTATCAGAGATAGATTAACCCTCCAAGCGGCTGAGACGTAAAATCCCGTCTACTTCATTCCAGTTTTCACTGCAATGCATCTATAATTTAAATTATTTATAACCCCAAGGTTTCATAAAATATATTTCAATATTAATACTTATGGGTATTTTAGGAGTCAACTTTTTAAAAATTAAAAATATTCCTATCAAAATTTTATTTTTTAAATAATTTTAAAGCTGCATGAAAATTTTTAGGTGAAAACAACTTTACATTATTTGCCCATTTCCAAGACGCTCAGAGGGTTAATGCAATTTTGTGGGTGGGCAGGGTGTCTACCGGTCATGAAAATCATGAATGTCATGAAAATGTCAAGAATTTTAACAGTGTGTCATGAATGTCATGAAAATGTCCCAAATTTCTATAGGATGTCATGAATTTTTTTTTTTCCTACAACCCAGTCTCCTGTTGTAGGGAAGGGAAAAGGACTGTCTTGCGATCTCACTGCCGTTTGATAGTTTATCTTGCTGATTAAGATAGTTAAATTTCATTTACTTTTGACCATTTAATTAATTAGTGACTATTAAGAGTAATTAATATTATATTTATATATATATATGTAATATATACAGGGTGATTTACTACCAGGCTGACAAACTTGCAGGGGGTGTTGGGGTACTGAGATAGTTCAGAATCACAGAGCAATGTGGGGTCGAAAACGTGGTCTTCATGTATCTGTTAATAATCACTTTGGAAGAAGTGTTGAAGTGTGCGTCTAATTTCTTAATCAAGTTTCATAAACAATGGGCTTTCCTTCGACAATTTCATGAATGTAATGAAAGAAGCAATTCTGAAATAACTATTTTTAGCAAGTGCAATTGGTGAAAGAGAGATTAGTTTTTGAAAAACCATGGCCGGAAAGTTTACTATCACTTGAACACTTTTTCTAAAGTGTACAGGTATATGAAGACGATGTTTCCAACCACGTATTGCTATGTGATTCTGAACCATCTCTGTACCCCCTACAAGTTTCTCAGTCTGGTAGCGAATCAACCTGTATATGTATATGTATATTTATATCTATACAAGGTGACCCAAAAATAGCTCCCAAACTCTGCATAGTCAGATTCCTCATTGGAAGTACATAAAATTTTCCCAAAGCACTGTACCTGTACGATCCATAGTTTACGAGAAAAATGCAAGACAAAAGCAGAAACGTCATATCCAGTGTACTGAAAGAGCCTTTATTGGAAGCATGAACATAGGTTTTCATGCATATGCTTTCATAGAATGATAAAAATTCCACCGTGACTATCGAGGCTTGGGTGTGGCGTGTAATGGCTAACTGCTCGCTCTGCATCAATCTGGTGCCCATATAAATGCCCACAGAATGAAGGGGATGGACTGAATCACTTTTTACTGTAATTAGATCAATACTTTCAAACGTTTTCATTTGAAGGAATTCAAAGGTGGCAGATTTGATGAGCATAGCAGTCCCCCTTATCCAGCCCAGTCTCCAATTTAATGTTTCTAATTGATTTTCCTTTCACTGGATGTGACGTCATAATTTGATTTTCCTATTTTTCTCGAAAACTATAGGTCGTACAGGTACAGTTCTTTGGGCAATTTTTATGTGTTTCCAACGAGGAATCGAGCTGTGCAGAGTTTAGATGCTATTTTTGGGACACCCTGTATATATATAATTATAATATAACTAAAATTAGTTGCATTTCAAAAGCAACAAAATGGCAGTATGTCATGAAAATTCCCTTGTGGTCATGAATTTTTTTTTTCTGCACTCCAGTAGACACCCTGGTGGGGGGTAACAATTTAAAATTTGTGTCCATTTTATGGAAATAAAATAGGAAATCGTACCTGTTTTATTTTTTGTGAAATTTCAGTTTACTTCTTTATTATATGGATTCTTTTCTTTTTTCCTTTAGCGAAATACAATTAAAAGAACTTGCATAAAAAACCTTCCTCCAGTGCTGGTTATCCAGTTAAAGAGATTTGATTATGATTGGGAAGCTAATCGATCTTTAAAATTTGATGATTATTTCAAGGTAAGGCAAGCAATGTAGAATATTTATGCAATTTAATATTTGTAGATTTTTTTTTTGTTGTTGTTGTTGAATGCATCTACTAATTAAATGTTTGTCATTCAGACTGAAGCTATTGCTGTATTTGCATTATATATATCATTTATTACTGCCATTCTTAGTTTTATTTTTCTATGAGAAACTATTGCACACTTAATAAAATTTCTCATTTATATAGATTCAAGACTGTTTTTCAATCCGTATAAAAATTCCCTCTACATCTGAATTAAATGATAAACTAACTGATGCAGTGGTTGTTAAATAAGCAACCAGTAAACTGTTTTAAATTAAAAAGAACACATTTTGATAAACAAGCATAGCATAAATACACAGGTACAACGGCAACTGTTCTCTGTTGCATTCAACCGACAATACAAAAAGTTTAAGCGTCCTTTTATATAGCTATGCCATTTTTTGGGCGTACATTTGCATTTACCTGGTTTCCTCTCTTGGACGTTGGAACGAAACCTTGTAACTCTGACAATCCGGCCCCATCGTACGGATGGCTGAAGAAATTCGAATCCATTATCCAATTACAATAAAAAATAAACTTTTAATATGGCAAAGCTTTTGTCAGTATGTCTGCTAAATTCTGATTACCAGATACATACAATAAATTAAATTTTTCCATTTCCAACAATTCCTTAATATAAAAATACCTTGTATCAATATGTCTTAGTCCTTTGACTGTCAATACAATTTTTAGAAAAATGTATGGCACTTTGATTATCGCAATAAATTTTTGGTAAAGACTGAGGTAAATTTGAATTTGAACAACTGTCAAGTATTTTAGTTAACCAAATAATTTCTTTTACCATTTCTGATCGAGCAATAACTTCAGCTTCCATGCTGGAAAGTACAACACATTTTTGTTTGCACATTTTCCATGAGACTGGAACATTTCCAATTAAAATAATATAACCACTTATTGATTTTCTGTCACCCCTATCGGATGCCCAAGAAGCATTGGAAAATGCAATTATATCAATTCGTACATTTACTTAAATTTATACAATAATCTATAGTTTCTATTACATATTGAAGTACTTGACATAATGATCTCCAGCGAGTCTCTGTTGGTTTACTAGAATATTGGGACAGTAAAATAACTGGAAAATTTATATTGGGCCTTGTCCTACTTGCTAAAAAGAGGAGGGATCCGATTAAATTTCTATATGGATTTTCAGAAGCGCCCTCATCTTCTCCAGACTTTTTAATAACAACTCTAGAACTCATAGGTACTTTGTTATCTGGAATGTCCGGATAGGTTTCTTTCAATTTTGATATATAGGTTTCCTCATGCATAATTAAATCATCATTAAAATATTCAAACTGAACACCCAAAAATGTGTTCAGTTCACAATACAAGAAGTATGAAAATGCATAGTTTTATACAGCTACGCCATTTCTCAGGCGTACATTTGCATTTACCTGGTTTCTTCTCTTGGACGTTGGAACGAAACCTTGTAACTCTGACATTAACACCATGTAATTTCAGGCCAAATAGTTGCCTAAAAAATAAATAAATAAATAAATAAAATGATAAAGTATAATATTTCTATTTCAAAAAATTTACAAGTTTTTTTCTTCTTAATATGCTGTATAAACTAAACTAAAAAAAAAAACATTCTTATTTGAACATTTTAAAACTTTTTTTTTTTTTTTTGCTTTTTCAAAATTTAATAATAAAATTCGTAAAAATAAAATATCAAATCTGTCTGTAAATTATAAAAAATTTCAGCAATTGGCATTTGTGTTTTCGTCTATATCAGTGTTACCCTAACTTTTTACATAAGAGGATGGACAAAAAATAACAGAAATATTTCGTGGACTAGCATTACCCGAAAACAGTAGCGTAGCCAGAAATTTTTCATGGGAGGGGGTTACGACTTCTGCAACTCACATATATGTATACGGGTGTGTGATAAGGGAGTGAAGAATATACATTTTGTATGGCAAAAAATTCCTCATGGGGGGGGGGGTTATTACCCACATAACCCCCCCTTGGCTATGCCACTGCCCGAAAATAATAAATATGTATAAACATGTAATTTATTTATTACTGAATCAAGTGTTATACAAAGATAATTTTTTGTTAGAACATCCTTTGCTAGTGTTTATTTTTTCATAGTATTGACTAGGATTGGTAGTAAAGTCTCACAAACTGTCACCAGTCTGGGAGATCTTAGGGAGTAGTTGAAAAACACTGATCTATATTATCTGAATCTGGGGAGTTGATGTGCCGATGGTCAGTTAAAGAAATTTTTGTTCTTGGGAAGAATGTAGAGCAAATGCTTTCCAGAAGATCCTTTCATGAAAAACTGGCTATTTTGAAAAAACCTGACAAATTATCATGATCATGATCATATGTACTTATTTCTCGATGACAGTAACTACAAAATGCATGAAACACATTTAAATATACATTTTTAAATGTGTTGTAAGCATTCTAAAAAATTACCTTTTCATAATTCTGCCTCATTTTATTCAATTGTAGTTTCCATGGAGTTTAGATATGCAGCCATATACTGCTGATGGCATTCAAGAACGAGAGAATTTAAAGCTTGAAAGTGATGGTGAAGATCAGGGATCTACTGCTGCTGGTGTACAAAAGATTGGGAGCATTATGTATGAACTAGTAGGTGTCATTGTGCATAGCGGTCAAGCTAATGCTGGTCATTATTACAGTTATGTCAAAGAAAGGAGGTAGGCATATTTAATATATGTAGTATCAGGTTTTTGGGAGGATGGGAATGGCATTAAAAGAAAATGGGTGCACAAAACATATTTGTATGAATTAGTAGATGTCATTGTGCATAGCGGTCAAGCTAATGCTGGTCATTATTACAGTTATGTCATTATTGGCAGTTATACCAAAGAAAGGAGGTAGATATGTTTGATATTCATAGTATGAGTTTATTGGAAGGATGGGAATGGCATTTTTATTTAAACAAAAAAAGGTGCACAATTTTTTTTTTTTTTTTTTTTTTGAAATATGAAGTTTGTTCTTTTTTTTTGCCTTTTGGACTATAAAAATCAAAAATTCAATCCCCATTTTATTCCTCCCCACACAAAAATGTTTTTGTAAATAAATGCATTATTTTATATTATGTTACTAAACGAGTGCAAGCCTCCATTCTGTTAAGCTTCTGACATCACCCACATTATCAAAAGACTTTTAGAGATTAGGCAAGTTGGAGTGTATAGGCTGATTAATTTTATTTTTTACCAACTATGCGAAAAATTCCAGAGCTGGGAATCGAACCCAGGTCTGCTACCACTGAGCTACTCTGGGACGATTACCAGATGAAATTTCTCGCATTAGAGTCGTTGGCATTTATCATCTTCCTCTGCAAACCACAGATAGAACAGATGAAACACTTGATTCGCGACAACTCCAGTATGCCGCGGATATTATATACGCGGATTATGGATGGGTTTGATTCCCAGCTCTGGAATTTTTCGCATAGTTGGTAAAAAATAAAATTAATCAGCCTATACACTCCAACTTGCCTAATAACTTGAAAGGTTGATGGAATCACTTTCTAAAAATGTAGACTTTTAGAGATTTTGCCACTCGAGCTTGTGATGGCAAGCCTTGGGGTGTTTTCTCAACAAACCCAGCTTTTGTTCCTGACAACCCGCGAACAGTTGCAGTTGCTTCCTTTAGACTTTTGACGGGGCATGACTGTTTACAGAATCACTTATTTAGCATTGGACTAGCAGATTCGCAGTTGCATGTTTTATGTGATAGCGGACGGCCAAAGACGGCAGAACATTTGGATGAGTGTGAAGCACTGATTTTTATTGTAGATTTCAGCGTGATTGGCAGGCTTAAATAACTTGTCATATACAAATTCTCTCGCTAGGAGTTTAATGGCCTAACGTCCAATATAACTGGCATTTGATAAATAAATAAATATTATGTTGCTGTCATTTTTGTATTTTAACTTTGTTAAAATATATTACTCTTGGGAAAAAAAAAAAAACTTTTTAAAATCACTAATATCATTTCCACTGATTCTTATGTAAAATGGTCTCCTGAGTCCAAATTTGGCCTTCATTTTTGTTCCATCACCTACCCCCCTATTTTAGTGGTAAATAGTCCTCCCATTTTTCTACTTTTTGGTAATTTTATGGCCATGAATTTGATTTGGAGGGCCGAGGAAAAGATTATTTAAGCTGTTAACTACCTTCTGAGGAGCTACATAGGATAAAGGTTCCAAAGCAAAAACATTTATAGCAAGAGAGTTGATTTAGGGAGCCCCCCCCCCCCCCCCCCCCCCAATTTTTAGATGTGTCAGTTGTAAATGCCCATATTTCATATAACCAAGTGCCAAATTGCCAAATGCAGTAGCTAATCCTGATCTTAAAACGATGAAATCTTTTCAAATGGACTTGATTAGGTGCCTCCCATCTATAGGTAATGTTAGTGAGAAAGTATCAAAAAGAAAAATGCCTAGTACCATAATCATAAAGAAAGGGAGATTTAGTGTCCCTGAAAAGAGAAAATTATAACGTACTGAACATATACCTATTAAAGGAAATCCCAGAAGACATGCTTATTGCAGCACTACTGCAAAACCCCATAAAAGAAGATTTTCATGCAAAACACTTAATGTTGGCTTATGCATGATGCAGAAAGAGGCAAAAGATGTTTTAAAAAATTTCATGAGAAATAACTTGTCATATACATAATTTTCTACTCTTGTATATATTTCTGACTTTCAGGGCTCACAAATAGTCTCTTTTTTCCCCTAAAAGTCTCTTTTTCAGTAAGAACTCTCTAGAAGTCCCTTTTCCATGTAAATGGTCCTTATTTTCTCTTTTTCACCATGGATTCTAGAAATTCCGAAGTCGTGCCATGGTAACTCTCAAATGATAAGCACCTGTAAGAAACCTAATTGCAAACCAGCTAAGAAACCCATCCACATAAATGTCAAACACAAAAATCTTTACTGGTTCTGCTTATTTACAATGGAAAATGAAATCTGGATCTTGGAACTACCTTTTCACCTCACATTTTAATGATTCAATCTGAGAAGATAGGGGAATACAAATGAAAAAATATCATGTTTTTCTTTTCTGTTTTTTTCATTTTTTAAAAGCTCTACAGTGCTATCAAAATCAAGCAGGTTTTTTAGCGTCGACATAACTTGTCTACACATTTTGTCACACTGAAGCATTTTTTTCAAATGTGTTTGATAGATAAACGCAATAGAAAGGAGGGGGGGGGGGATAAAATGTTGAAAGTCGCACTAGGTTTGCAATTTTTGATAATTGAGTGCTAAATTTGTGTCAAAAAGTCTTCAAAACCAAACCAAGCTTGGCGATATCTTCCAGATTTTCTAAGAACTGGCAAACAGGACAGTTTATTACAAAGGAAAAGTATAGTTAGAATATTCCTGGCAGAGATTATAAAATAGTTTAAGATGGCGATTTTAATATAAATTTCAATTCCGAAAAAGTGTTTGTGGAATAAAAAAGACAAACACAGCACACTCTTGGATTATGATGCTCATTCCAAGCAGTATTTAAAATGGTGAAGTAAAGTTGAATATGCTTGCAAAGATTGTAAAACAATTTTAGGCAATTTTAAGATAAATTTTAATTCCAAAGATGTGTTTTATGAAACGAGGAAGAAAAATAGAGACGATGCGTGAATTATGATATACTTTTAATATAGAACACTTTAGTATGTATTTAAAATATGAAAGTGTTTCAGATTTAATTAATTAATTTTTTTTTTTGTGCCTACTTTTACCGCAGTTGTTTACACTTGTAAACTTGTTTAATTCTGTGCCATGGTGAATATCAAATACTTAATGGGATCCCCACAATTATACGGCAACATCAGGATGGATCCAAGTCAAGTGCACAAATAATTCCTAATTTTAGGATGGCTACTGAAAAGTTAAAAATTCTAAATACTGACAGAGTTACTAATTTAAAAAAAAATATATTAAACAAAGTCGTTCTTCAATATTATTTTTGTTCGTTTGTACAATTGTTATCTTTACCATGCTTTGATGGGAAATCTGTTCTTCTGTAACCCCCCCCCCCCTTTCAAATCATGCTTTTTTTTATATCTTGGTATATTTTGTTCAAATTTAAGTACGTGTGAGTAGTTTTGTGGAACAGTTTAATTTTGCACAAAAATGCAGATAATGGTCATCCACCCTGACTTAAATTTGTTATAGCCACTTAAAATCGAGATAGGCTGACTTAAAAAAAAAAAAAAAAAAAAAAAAAAAAAAAAAAAACAGAAACACTGTTATTTCTATTTTTAGTTTTCAGACTGTCATATATGTAGTCCTAAAATCTATTACAAATTGAAACAAAAACCTCTATGTGCATCAGATTTAACCTCCTCTCTACCTTTTCTTTGGCTTTTCCCTGCAAGTTTCATTTTATTTACATACTGAACTCTACTGAATTTTCACACATCTGGCATTTGGTGTTTCCCCAAGCTTTTGCTGTGTATATATTTCTATTCATATGAAGCATCGGTTACTATGCATTGCTGATAAAGAGCAACACAGGCTGCTTAAAGGGAGAATTTTTAACATTAAAAAGGGCAGATTTCAATTTTCTGGCTCGTCTATGTTTGTTTAAAACTTATTGTTTTTTTCCTTCCTCTTTCTGATCTCCCTGCTTTCACTTATTTTTGTTATTTTAGGTCCTCATACAGAGTGGCAACAGAGCCAGCAGGAAATATGAGGGAATTCCATAAATTTGGGATCAGGGAATTATATTAAATTTGTTTTATTCCCCCCTTTTCTGATCTTTTTAGGTACAAATTTTAAAATATGAGCTAAGCTGAAATCCTGTATTATGAGTGTGAAAAAAATCAAATATGTTGCAAATATTGTGGTTGTGTTTTACAAGGACTCTTTTTTAAAATTTTTATGATATTAAGTTATATTAGTTATATAGCGAAGCGATGCAATGAAGGTAAGCTTTTTTCTCCCAAGTGTCATGGCAGCTGAGGTACCTAGACTCATGCTGTCTCTGTGGTGAAGATGGCCCTATTCTAAAAGGGCGCAAGGTAAATTTTTTTAAGAAGCATTTTTATTTATCCTTAGGGTCATATTGTAATATTTTATACATTATTTAACTTAAAAATTGAAACTACATAATTGTGCACAACAAAGGATTAAATTTTATTTTGGGGAAAAGATTATATAAACACTTAAATTTAATTTAAAAGTAAGAATATTATAGTTTAGTGAGGATAAATTAATCAATTCTTGTGGATCCTTAGATAAGACAACTTTTTAACGTTCTGACATTGATGAAATACCTAGATGTGAAATAAAACAATGCATTGCTTACATTTAGAATTATATATGATCTTTCTATGTAATACACACAGGAAGATAATGATTATGTCGCTCATGGTGAAGAATTGCAATCAGTGACAACATACAAGGGTATGCAGTACTACAATGTTGCTTAAAATGCATTTCCTTCACTCACCCACACTTGAACCTTTTTATTTTTAAATATAAGTGTTAAAATAATATTGTATTGCAAATAAACTGTGTTTCAAAACAGGAGATTTACAAGACTGTGTCAGAACAGGAGCGTAAAACACCAACTATGGGAGTTATTCAGAGAGGCAACTTTGTACAGTAAATCTCCCTAACTTTCTTGAAAGAGATTGGTTACTTATTTCCCCTCACCTGCTCTTAGCCAAAATTGCAGCTGTGTATTTTTATTATTTGGGGTGATTGGGTGAGTATAAAGGGATGCGGTGCTGGAATATGTAGAAAATAAATAAACAAAAATTATTTTCATTCATTTTATTTTTAAATTTATTTGGACAAATCCACATTAAATCCCTCCTCCCCTTGCTATAAATGTTCTTGTTTTAGAAACTTTCACCTATGTAGTCCCTTAGAAGACTTAGACACTTAATGTTTAAGCTAATCCTTTCTTTGACCCTCCAAATCAAAATCATGCCCATAAATTTACAGAAGAGTGAAAGGGGGTGGGGGTGGGGTGGGGGTCTTAGAAAGGTTGGGTGATGAAGCAAAATGGAGGTCATATGCAGATGAAGCAGGCCATTTTACATAAAAATCAGTCGTAATGGTGTCATCGATAGAAAATGCCCCCCCCCCTTCTCCAGAGCAGTGATATTAGTAATTAGAGTCTGTTAAAATTTTTAATGTTATTTAATAGAATATTAGTTTGAAATTCCAACTTTATGTATATATGTATATTTTGCTTTTTAGCTTTAAAGCTTTTATCCCACATTTATAGTTGAAGGTGATGATTGTATTATTAAAGCTCTTTAAGCTTCTCTGTTAGTCCTAACACCCACAAAGCATTATATAAATGAGATAATATGTCTTTATTGATGTATTATCTCATTATGTATTTTCTGATACATAATGAGTATTATGTATCTCTATTATGTAGTATGATTATGTATTTTCTGATTCAGAATTTTCTGTTATTTTGTTGTCTAGTTTTTGGTCCTTGTCTCTTCTTGCTACTTCTTATTCTGTATGATAATTATTGCTATTTTCATGAGTGCGTTGATTTTATTGCTTATTTTTTATTATATAATTAAAAAAAAATATTGAAGGGTGGAAAAATATTAAATCTGCCTAAGGTAAACACCCTATTTCATGCAAATATTTTTAACTTGGAAGACATCTGTGTAAAATTATTATATTTATGTTTATGCTAATCTATATTAATTGTTTTACTTATGCTTTTTATTTAATATTTTGTTAATTTCCTTTTAAGAAAATGAGTTTTTCAAACTTTGTATGGCTTAATACTACACTACATATACTCATTTATTCTTTCTGACATTAAGAAGCAACACTTTTTTCCTTTTGTTGTGGAAAAGAATTTCAATTTCATTTATTTGTTAAATTCTAGATCTGATAGTGGTGATAAAGTTGGAAAGTGGTACAAGTTCAATGATATTACTGTCGAAGAATTTGAAATGAATGATCAGACATTGGAAGCTGAATGTTTTGGTGGAACATATAAGGCAAAAGTTAGAAATCCAAGTAATTTGTGTTTTTTGAATTGTCTTTTGATTTTAAAGAAATTTTAATTTATGATATAATTATTGTTTTTAGAAGTTAGAAAGATTTCTAGCAAGACTTGATATCAGCAGTAGATTCAAGTAGATCATAGCAAAACTTATATAAAAAAGTGTAACTAATTCTTGATTAGTATCAGCTTAAATTAAATGAACACTAAATTTAAATATTTTATTGTTACTTAAATAAAATAAATGAAAAAAAGGTAAAATGTATCAAAAATTTGAAATTGGCACCTCGCTGATTTGATGGGTAAATTTATCTTCTACTCTTCTTCTTCAGTAAGGTCCGAGTTGTAGTGTGTCACAGTATGGATGTGTGTTATGCTTATACTGTGATAAATGTTACCATTAATCATAAGTTGCTGGTATTCTATTCAATGCAAAAGAAAGAAGTAAGCATAAACAAAAGTTTAAAATATAATTTAGTGTTAGAAATAGAAAATAAAGTTTGTGTCAATTCATGATGCAGAACCTGTATAACATAGAAGATGACAATCAAATTGACATCATAGTTATGGTTTGTGCTTTTATCATTTTGCCAAAATTTGGGAAGATTTGCATGAGATAAAAAATTATTGCTAAAAGCAATAGTATAAATTCCCCTCAAAGAGTTTATAAATTCTTAAAAACTAATAGCAGTAATTAGCTGTGTTTTGAAAAAAAAATTTGATGGCTGGAGGTAATCAAAGATAGCCATTGGTGAAATAAAAAATAAATAAATAATGCTTAAGTGAAGAAGCATAAACTCTGCTTTATTTTCCTATTTTTTATGTTTACTTTTAGCAAAATTTTACTGTGCATTTTTATTTCAATGTCCTCTAATTTAATTAATTAATGTCTCAAATAAAATTGGTTGTTGGTAATTTAAAAGCATACCTGCCAACTGCTCTGGTTCTTCTGGAGCAACTCTGTTGTGTGACTTCAGCACTCATATTTACTTTATAGTTGTTATATTTTTCTTTAATATTTAAAAGATATAAGATCTGTTGCACTCCATTTTTAAGGATCTAGTGTAAATATATCTTACAATTAATGATTAATATTTTTATGTTAATTATTATGATATTAGTTAATTATTCATGCATTATTCGGTTAATTTTTAAATACTGTTTATCGCTAATAAGTTATAACCGTTTTAAAAATTGAGATGAACTGCTCCTGTAGACTTTTCAAAACTCTGGATATTTTCCCAAGTTGCTCCTGATAAATGTTTTTATATGTTGACAGGTATGTAAAAGTATACATCAGTGGTTCCCAACTGGGGGGTCGCGATGCCTTTTTTCGGGGGTCGCCGCAGACTGCTTTTGTAGGAAATTAATAGTAAACTATTTTCACGTTTTTTTTGCCATGAGACACCATTTCTCTCTTTTCCTTTGGAAAGAAAAAATCCTAATTCTCGTCAGGGCTTTTGTATCAAAGCTGCAAAAATTGACGTCGGTGAATTTAGGAGTGTTAACTAATGCTTGAGAACCCATGTGTTAAGACAGAAGAGTCGGAAATAGGAATTGCAATTAATTTAAAGGGGGTAATTAGTAGCCACCTTCAAGCCCTTCAATCTGAATCGTGCAAAATCCATTTCACACATCTTTAGATGTCGCCGATCTTCCTGATGAAGTGCAGGGTGAATTTTCGAATTTGCAAAATGACTCCTCCACAAGTGATTTATACCAAGAAAAACCATTAACTCAATTTTGGTGTGCTGTGCGTTGCTTATATCCAATAATCTTTCGTGTCAAATGTTAACGCCATTTGCATCCACACTTATCTGCATGAAGTTGGATTTTCAACTCTTTTGCAGAAGAAGACAAAAGCCAGTAATAAATTAGATGTTTAAGATGACATGCAGTTGACTTTGACCAATATTCAGCCAAGAATAGCCAAACTTGTCAGTCAAATTCATCCTCAATCATCCTATTAAAAATCAGTTCATATTAAAAAGATATCAATTTTAAATCTCATGATGTATTTTTTCATTATTACTTTTTTTTTTTTATTGGTCAAACATGCAGATGGGGGGGGGTCGCGAAAGTTTTGAAAAATCTATAAA
The DNA here is from genome assembly GCA_038373885.1 of Cheiracanthium punctorium. Lineage (NCBI taxonomy): Eukaryota > Metazoa > Arthropoda > Arachnida > Araneae > Cheiracanthiidae > Cheiracanthium > Cheiracanthium punctorium. The sequence continues at coordinate 776,061 of JAWZYV010000576.1, read as the reverse complement.
GGGTCGCGATTGAAAAAAGGTTGGGAACCGCTGGTATACATTGAAATTGCATAATAACAGACACTTTGAGTGTAACTTGTTTTGGTTCCCTGTTTTTCAAAATAGATTTAGTAATATATTTAATGTTTTTTTTTTTTTTAATTTATTTGTAGATAATCCTTATCCTGAAGTTCGACAACGATACTGGAATGCATATATGTTATTTTATGAAAAAACAGATGAAGTTATAAAAACTCCAAGAACTCCTCGAAAAACTCCTAATAAGTTTTCTTTTCGAAAGTCTGATACTATTAGGTGTGTATTATTCTGTACCTTTGAGATTATAATTTTTTTTCAAAACAGTTTTTGATAGTAGTTAATTTTCTTTTAAAATCATGTTTATAATTAATTTACATATCTACCACCTGTAAAAACATTTAAAATTTGGCCACAATTTATTTTATTTGATTGTATAAGTATTTAGTTTATTGAAATCCTCTTTGTGATTTGTTACTGAAAGAAAAGAATCAATCAGTGAATGGTATTTAATCCCTTGTTGTATCACCGAAGGCGTGTGAGCACCCATAACGCTAGTTTAAACCTGCTTTATTCATTACTTTATGTGGGATATGGTAATAATATAGTCAGGTTTAATCTTTTGGTTATTGATGGTTTTAAAATGATTTGAGGGGTGTTTATAAGTGTCTAAAATAGCTGTATATTTGTTTCTAAAAGTTGTATATATACCCTATTTCACAGTGCAAAGAGTCTTAGAACACATCTTTCGCATAAGGCAAAAACTTCACTGCAATAGACTTATTTAATTAGGTGGTAATTGGCTGATAGATGAATACATTTTTTGACAGTACATAATAAATGATAAAAGGTTTTAAATTGTTTGTATTGTTTTCAGAACTCCAACTAAGACACCTACTAAGTATAACTCTTCACATCGACAGCGCGACAGCTTGAGCCAGCTAACTCAGCTAGTGGACAAAGGTGAAAGACATGGACTTTTCTTGGACAAAATGCCAGGAAGAATTCAGCAGATGGTCAGAGATGAAAATTTACGATTTATGCACAATCGGGATATTTATAATGATTCATACTTCTACTTTATACAGCAGTTATTAGTTGCTAATATTGTAAGTGGTTTTATATAGATTTTTTATTTTGATATTTTAATGCAATTTTAAGGGAGATAAAAACAACAAAAGTATTTGAAAAAACAAACAAACATGTACCTATAAAATAATTATTAAAAGAAATATTAAACTTATATAAATAATAATTATTTAAATTCAGTTATACAAACCAGATAATACAATCATTTGTAACTTAATTGTTTTATTTGTATAAAGATGTACTTTTTATTGAAAATATTAAATTTGTACATTTTAATGATGCGTTCTAGTGATTTAAATTTTGATATTAATGAGTTCATTAAAAAATCTACTAAATTTAATACTTTTCTATATGAAAGAAAATTATTAAATCAGACATTAAAATAATTTTCAAACCTAAATTTCTGAAGTTTAGGAAAAGAAAAAAAAAAACTTTTTTTTTTTGAAGAGCAGAGTAGTTAATTTCGAACATGTTTATTTATTTTTTAAACATGACATTTTAGTAATAAATCACTAAAATTGATATTTAATTAGATCTGTGTTTGGACATGTCTTAATAATTCAAACACATGTGTTGCATGTAGTGCTTTAATCTATTAAAGTTACATTATTTATGTCTTTTATGATGAAAACAGTACCGGCTACCGAGCCATCCTCAGAATCCCAAAACTTCTTTAAGGTAAAATAATAAGTATGTAAATGCCGCAGCATGATTATCAATATTCTTCATGATAACCAAAGATTTGCATCTCTGTCGATCACTGATTCATTTTCAGGAAAGTTTTGGTTGGCATTCAATGTTACAATGGCACATAATTTGTTTAGAAGAGGGATATTAAGCCTTCCATTGTTGGCACAGAATAGAGAAAAAAGTAGTTTAACGTTAGGTGTTTCGTTCCCTTCTGTAGCAGAGAGTGCATTAGCTCTATTTCTTGCATCATCAGGAAGGCATTCACTATAGTATTTACATATCTTAATGAATAGTTAAAAACAAAATCAGGTCAACATTGGTACCATGGGTATTGTTCATGCATTTAACTAACAGCGTCATTATCTCATAATTATATCTTTCCATATTGAAATGTTCAAACTCACCTTCGGGATTTTGATCTGAATGAGCTGTCAAATGATTGAGTTTATAATAGACTTGACTGTTCGCAACATAGCTGTACACACTTTGATTAATTGTTCAGTCGTCATGTACTGTGAACAAAGTCATTGCAAAGCATGCATTTAAATTGCAAGTTCTTTTATGAAATTCTCTGGGAAGTGGACTGCATCAAAGGAACAACAGCACCAGTTCATTAAGAAATTTAGGGTATTCTACCACGCAAACAGCTATCCACAAAGTATTTAACCAGAAAAATGCAATGCTCCATGGTGATAGCAAACTACTTAAAAGGTTATAAATTATGATATGGAAGTATACACATATGTGGCAGCTTTGTAGGTACTTAGACAGTTTATCCAAAATGTTTCTCAATATCTAGCTATTCTGCGCTTTTCTACTTCCAGATGCTGCTGCTGGTGATCGCTTATTTCATTTTCTTGTGTTTGAGCTGCATGTTCATGCATTTCAGCCAAAGGCTGCTGTCAGTGAACATATGTTTCCATAGCTCATTTTTGAGCTACGTGCTCATGCATTTGAACCAAGCATCTTTAACATTCCTCAGCAGATTCATCATTTCTTCACTTTGCTTCGAGATCGATAATCTCTTGAGAGTTAAAATCTTGGATGTCAGTCATGCAGGGTATCTATCCACTGGCGACTGAAAAGGCGACTTTTGCTACTAATTTAAAGATAAAGCGACCTGGGCGACTTTTTTGAATGAAAAATGTCATTTTCATACTATTTTCAAGTTTGTCAAGGCTATTTGTACCTTATTCCAGGTGACTAATTTGAAAATTAGATTTCGCTGGAGGTCCAGAAGTTGGGAAATGTACTTGAATTTTTCCAAGTCGGAAATTATGCTTGAAAATATAGAATTTTGGTCAGCATCGAAAAATCTCTCTTCCTCCAAAGAAGAACATGGCCAAATTGGCAACAGCTCTCCTGTAGAACAATTTTTGGTGGAGAAAGAGGTGGAAACTTGATACAAACAAAATTTGTGTCTGTTTTGCAGCCACTCCACTGAATTGAAATCAGTGATTGTGAGAATGCAAGTCTTTTGGCACCTGCACGCGTCTTTGAGATGTTTATTTTCACTGTACTAGCTCAGCAAAAGTCCAATTGACAGTGCGAAAATGGCCGGTATTATTCTGGAGTCATTGAGATTATTTTGGGAAATTCAAAATTTGGGCTAAGGGGCTGAGGCAAATTCTTTGTGGTCCCTGAAGTGCTTTGAGTTGTGTTTATGTAATTACAAATTACTACACAACAATAATTATTAAGACTCTTTGCCTGTTACATCTCCCCATGTCTTCCCCCCTTCTTTCCCTTCTTTCTATTTTGATGTAACAGCATGATACCTGGGGTCATGTTGCCCTCCCCTAGTTAGAGGCCTCTGCATACATATAGAGAAAAATAGTGGATGATGCCGTAAATGATAAAAATTTGAATCTAAAATGAAATGTTTTTGGTCATTTGTGGGTCCAAAAATTTGTTGGCAAACCAATAATTCCTGTTATTTTGCAATTAAAAAACTTTAATTGTAACTCTCTTCTAGTTAATTCTGGGCACTCATTGAGAGCCCCTATTATAAAATGGCTTGTAGTTCGGACCTTAGTAGTGACAAAGGCTTGTGGGCAGAGCTCGCCTATTGGAAAAAAAAAAAATAATAATAATAATTATTTTCAAACCCTGAATTGTATGTAAAGTTAGAACTTTAGCTTTTTGCTCATATGGCATTCGAAAGGTGGGTTTTAATCTGTAGCAGATGTCTTGTAGTGTTTTCTCACTGAAAATCGAGATTGCGACATTAGATGTCAACTTAAAATGTATGATAATGTTTGAAACATACATATTTTCTTTTTCTGCTTGAAAGGATGACCATTTTTCTTAGCTAAACGTAAGGGTTTTTTGAAAAATATGGTGATCATTTTTTTTATATGAGGGTCTTTGAAAAGTTTAGAGATGAGCCTTAGAATCCTTGAAATGTGCTTGAATTTTTACTAACAATTTTGGTGGTCATCCTGTTTCAGTTTTTGCCAACTCCCTTTTCTTTTCAAAGCTACAATTAATCATTCATCAAACATTCTAATCTGTTTTCTTAATCGTGCTATAAAAATAAATGCACTGTATGCTCTGCGCTTTTTTGTAAGTTTTTTAACTTATTATTTTATTCATTCCTTCTTAAATGAAGCTAAATGATGTATGTTTATTTCTTAACCTCAAAATAATAATGCAAAAATGCTACTATTTTTGCAACTAAAACTTAAAAAATGGCTACCAAACTTGTGGCTTTTTTACATCTGTGAGGCTTCTAAAGATACTATTTTGCCTCCTGGCATTGGTGGGCAGCCTGCTCATGAGAACAGCTAACTTATTGAAACAGGTTTTCTTTCCTGTCTGACTTGGTCTTGTGAATGTCCAAGTCAGTGACCTTCACAAGACCAAATCAAATGTGAGACTTAGCATCTAATAAAGAAGAACATTTTCTTCTTTATTAGGTGCAAAGTCTCTTGAGATACTCAAAACAGGATCATTATTTGCTTGAGTTGATTTAATCTTTTGTTCAATCTCCTTCTGATGTTTGCCTTCTGACTGTTTCAGGGAACGCCTGCGAAAGTTGGCAGAACATTTTTTTTGAGGATGTTCTTTGGATCTCATAGCGAAATGTACTTCATGAACCGTAAAATTATACATTTAAAATGTATTTTTAAAAGAGTGCTAGATAATGTTTGCCAAAGAAAAGTATGTCTTTACATAAAAATAAATAAAATGGAACTAATAGATAGATAACATCAATTTACCACTCAAAATCTCAAAACAGTGAAATTGTTGCATTAAAAAATGATGGGGTATAGTACCATAACGTTAAAATCGTTGTTATTCGCTTTAAGATTGAAATTGTAAATTTCTCTATAGTGCTGCAGTTTAAACATAAAAAACTTATTTTTTCTTATTCAAAGAAAGTAAATCTTACATAATTTTCTTAACGATATATAGATGCTATAAAAGTATAAACTTCTTACGTAAGTATGCTTTAAACATATACTTTTCTTTCATAAACTCTCATACTTAAAAAAAAAAAAAAAAAACACTTAAATTACAATAACTTTTACAAGAACCTAAATGTGGACAGTAATAGAACAAAAGGGTAAACTGAAAAAAACAAAATGTCTAACCCCAATTAATTCTAAAATCAATCATATTTAATAATATTACACGTAACAAACAAATCTAATCCATGGGTAATTTAGAATTGTAAAATTATTAGAAAAAATATTAATAATAAGTTTTCTTAGCAGCCATATTTAAAGTTGCAGATTTATTGCATAGACGATGGTAAAATGAATGAGTGGAAGTCCTCTGCTGCAAGGAAATCAAAACTATGTGAAACAAAACAGATGGCTGATTACTTGGAAAATTAATTTGAATTGTTCCTATTTAGGAATTGACCTGGAGTTCCAAAGATTTATCTTGTTTTATCATAAATTTGCCGTACGGTTGTCATTAAAAAAAAAAAAAAAAAGAAAGAAAATCATCATTGTAACTACATTTGAATAGTTATCACTAACTTGACAGAATAAGGGGGTTAAATTACAACAAATTCAACTTACAGTAGCTATAAAAATACTCAATTTTCATGCTAAGTGACAGGATTTTTTTTTCTTTCTGTGCCAAGGGTTTATCACTGCAAGGGGAACCATTTTCATCTGAATTATTCTGTTAAGCTGGAACGTCCATGTAATTTTGAAATCCAGATGTTCTGGATTTTACATTTTCACGGTAAATACAAAAGCATAGGAGGAAAAAGAAAAATTAAATGAAGACTAGCAAAGCAAATGATTTAAAAATTTCCTTTTTCTAATTTTGAAAGCATGTTCCATGGCGATTCGTTTTAAAATATTTTTTTCTACTTTCAGTTTCTTTCTTCTTTTATTTATTTATTTTTGCGAATTGTATATTATCATTAATTCTTGTTTTATTACAGAACTTTAATGTTCTAATAATTTAAGGTATTCTTCTCTTAACTTTTATCAAATGGATTTTATTATTATTATTATTATTATTATCCTAATTTTCATCATCATCATGAGAATCATATTTATCTGGATTCAAGACACTTTTGAACAATGTCATCACTGGCGGATGACTGCGAATTTCATTATTTAAGTCAGAGAAGATGTGCAGATTTTAGGTTGGTAGATTTTTGGCCCTCGACTGTATGTGAAAAATATTTACAGTGCCAATAGTTTTAGTATATACAAGGAAACACATTTAATTTTATGTTAGTTACTTACAATAAATGCATGCAATTTTTGAGAAAAAATTAAAAAAATAGTCTTTTAATATTAATGATTGACTATCAATTAAAAATAATTGAATCATTTATGTATTATTCCATCAAAACAACACTGTGTTTCACAAACGATCAGTACTTGGCACTACCATCCAAAACAGAAAAATTTTACATTCACAGCCATTTAGAGTGTTTTTTTTTTCAGTTTTGTGAGTTAGGGCAATTGATTTGTGACCCCCCAAAACTCCCAGGTGCAAAATTTTAAGAAAATCCTTAGAGCCGTTTCTGAAGTCACTCGGATATACATTCCTCGTTTAATACGGCTGCCCAATTTTAAAGCACAGTAAGGGACAAATTTTTCAAAATGGATTTTTTAGCATTTATGTTCTAAGAGAGACGTGTGAACATGATTTACTCGGTACTTTTCAATAATTTAATTTTATCTTATAGAAATCAAAATGGGTAAACCTAGTAAGTACTTTTTTTTTTTTCAATTTGACAAATTTAAAACAAAGTAACACTTTCAACAATTTTCCCTGAAAGTGAATGATAAGTCTAAAGACTTAATTGATTATAAGGAATCAATAGAAAGTTTTGAAGAATAGATTCATTTTTAAGAATATTGTAAGTTTTCATAATTGTTTATAATTTTTATATCATTTGTTAAGTTAAAATATAGTTTAAAAGTGCATAAAATGACAAAGTAATTTTATCTGGTCATGTTATCAGAAAGTCGTGATTTTATTTACTTTGTGCTTATAGATTTCATTGTGAAAATCAACCAAAGTATATATTAATTGTATTTATTATTTAATGTTAATAGCTGTTATTACATAAATATTTATTGTAATATATTAAGACATAATACAGTGTGAGACGCATATCATTGGAAAAAATTAAATTAGAAAAACACACTATCTTTGAATTAATTTGTTTTTTTAAATTTTCTGTTCCTTGTTTAATTCTTATTAATTATTAATAACCAGATGTTTTCAATAAATAAAATTAAAAACTCTCCCTAATATTGTTTTTTTTTACCTATAAAGTTTATTCTACTGATTTATTGCACAAATCTCTAATTAATAACCAAGTAAGTGCACTTATTGTGTTTTTTAATTGGTCAAATATAAATCTTTTTAACGATCCAACAACTTTTTAACCTAGTAAGTGCAATAAATATCACAACACAAGTAAAAAGGATATTTTTTTCCCCTACATGTTGCCATCCTAGTCTGTGACAATAATCAACGGTTAATTTGTTGTGCAAAAATACCTTTCGTGCGGCTAAAAGAAAAATAGGTTTTATTGATTTTCTGGAAAATTTTAATTTTGTCTCTTACTGTGTTTTAAAATTGGACAGCCGAATAGTATAGTGATCTGAAGAAAAAAAGTAGAATTTTTGTTGAACTTTTATCTCTTTTACATTAGAAATACTTTAATAATGACCTTTTAAATGCTTGTATTGTAGTATATTTAAATAGTTAATTCTAGTAAATTTTAGTTTGATTGATTATTATTTTGTGTGTGGTTTTAAATAATGACTTTTGATCTTTTTATATATTTTCAGAATTCAATAGAATCATCAAGCTTTTCAAAGTTTGCTGTTAACAGCATTTTACCTTTGACATTGAATTTTCTTTTAAATACATATTTTCGTTATAAAAAACGAAGCAGGTTGGTTTTTTACATTGTTATATTTTACTTTCTCCCTTTCCTTTTTTTTTCTTATGCATATGCCACCTTGTGCATGAAAAACCAATTGATGTTTTTTAATGAATAATAATTTATAATTTAAATTATGTGAATTAACTGTATTTGTTCACAGATTTCAGATTTCTGTTTGTTGTTTTGTTAATTTTTTTAAAGGTTTTGTAAAAAAGGTTTTTTATTTTATATATGCAGTCATAAACTTAAAAATTTTATTGTGATAATCATAATGTTTTTGTTATTTTAATATTAAAAGAAAAGTAGTGTTTCAACATTTTCGGTAGATTTACAAAAGTACTTATCATTTTTTTATAATGGAAAGGGAAAGTGTGTTAAGTTGTGTTAATTTCTTTACTCCCTAAATCTTCACTAAGTTTGTAGTTTTTTAATTTTTATAAAAAGTTTTTAATATTTAAATACTGTAACATAATTTTCTATTTACTGCAAACTTAGTAAAAGTTTATTTGTAGGAATGAAAATAATTTTTTGTTAATTATACTGTCAACTTTTTAAATCTTTTCAGTGATACTATGAATGAACTGGTTGATTTCATAGAAAAAATTATTAATAGTTGCCAAGAAGCATCATTTTGGTTTATTGATTTCTTCAGCACTGATATTGGTCTTAGTTATTTGAAGTAAGTTCAAAAGAAAAATATCAATATACTTCAGTAAAACTTCTCTATTATTGTGCACAGTAAATTTTGTATTAAGAAGATGTCTAGTTTCAGACAGAAATCAAGATTTGAAAGCACGGTGGTAATGCTTATCTTCATATTTAAGTTTAGAAAGAACAACAACAACAATAAAAAACCCTTTCATTTTTAATGAATATTCTGTGAGTTACAATGCACTGAAAAATGATTATTCCAATTATATATAGTATAGAGAAATTTTAAACTTTAATGCACAATACCTAAAATTATTAAATTTCTTGTATTGTACTTAAAAACTGTTTTTAGAAATCTCAAAGAGAATAAATTCTTGTTTTTAGAATTGTGATTTAGTAAAAAGGACTTAAAAAAATCATAAATGGGAACATATATATAGTTTTATTTTATTAGAAGTAATTATATTTATTGTGCACAGTTTTTTATATCAATAAAACTACAATATGTTTTTATCTATAATAAGCTATTTCATTAAAAAAATTATTTGATATAGTTTAATTTTGCAAAAGTTTGTTGGCAAAGTATATTTATTTATTTTTATGGTTAATTATGTACTTAAAAATTTTTTATTGTTACAAAAGCAGATTGCTTAAATCTTTTTCAGAAAACCAAAACTGAACTAATATTTAATAAGATTTCTTTTTTTTTTTTCTATAGGCCTTTCTTATTAGATTGTCCTTGTAGAGAAGTGCGACAGGTTTTTGCCAGAATGCTAGAAAGAGGATTATGTAATTTTCTTCTTAATAATGGTGAAATTGTAAGTATTCAATTCAAACCTTTTTCTATTTAGGATACATACACATGTTTTAGGCCTCAGTTTGGTCCATCAAAGTGGTTCATTTAAAATTTCGTTAAATTATAGTGTCAGGTGTGAGTAATTATGATCTTTTTGTGAATATTTCAACTTTTTGTATTTTTAACTTTTAGTGATAGGGTAAATATTGTTTGCTTAGTTGTTGTTATTTTTGTATTTATTAGAGGACAATTTTAACCTTTAAGAACACTCAGTAGCAATTTTGTTTCTGTAGGATTATTTTCTTGAAATGTAAGATGATGGTCATAATTATCGCTACAAAATCACAAAATTGGAAAAAAAGGATAATTATGACTATCATTGGGGATAATTATGACCATTTGATTTCTCTTAACACCTACAACTTGTGTTGGAGGAATTAAGACTTCTACTTTTGTTTTTGTTGGTGATTGGAGTTACTTATCGATTGTAAATAATCAGTACAAATTGAGTAAGTGATGAGGTTATGATTTTTATTTATTAAATCAAAATAGCTTCTTGCTGCCAAGGGATATATTGAAACTTCCTCTTTTCATAAAAGGAAAAATATTGAATTGTAAGAATTGTTAAAAAATATATGTATGTTGACTTTTTAAGAATAAAACAAAAGCAAAATCAATGTTTAGAATAGTTTAAAAACAGAAATTGTTCTTGATTTGACATTTATCTGGGCATTTCCCTCCCTACTCAGCGACACAAGTTTTACAATAGATTAGGCTAAATCTCATGACTGGTGATGGATTCTAATATTTTCTCAGTGACACTTCTTGCCCACCAAGAATATGAATAAACCAACAGAAATCAAGTTTCCTTATGATGACTGTTCAGTAGTTGTAATGTGTTATTAAACTGTTCTTTTATTTTAATATGAGAAAGTAATAATTTTTTTTAAAGAAATGTCACTGGTCTAAATCATTTTTTGTAGTTATGTGTTGCATTTATTTTTATTACAAACTCTTATCTGGTATGCTTTTAATATCTCAGAATGTACACCTGGCTCTGTACACCAGACCTTGACAGTAAATTTTAAGCATTTGAAATTTTTAAAAATAATCAATAGCAAAATCTCTATTTTATAATTTATTTCTATTTTTAAAATAATAAATAAATAAAACTATGGTGTGGGAAGCCAGCTATGATCGTACTATTCTATTGATGTCAACTCAAGTAAAGATGATTGAAGAGAATTCAAGACTTACCAGGAATAGCATTGCTACACTCTGAAATATGATAAAAATAACAATTCGTGGCAGGCATTCACATCATCTAAAGCTGTTGGGGAAACAATAAATATTGAGGGGGGGAAAAAAGCAGCATACCAAGAAATGGCGGTTGGACCAAGAAGTCGGAACAGGCTTTTCGCCTAATCCTTGATGTTGTTGTTGATGATTGGCCATGTAGTTAGTACAGACATTCACACATTTACAAATAGTTTTCAATCTAGACGAGCCACACATAAAAAAGGGGGGAAAGTTAAAATATGTCTTTTAATGCCTTTTATCACTTAAAGGATCCTCAGTGCTGTGGGGAAAAGTGAGAACTGTGACCCAATTAATTAAATTAGATACAAATTTTCATTCCATTTTTGGGCAATTTTTGAAGCCGCAAAACAATTTAAATGTACTTTTCTTAATATTTTAAAAATGATATGTGTCTTTTCTAGTCAGAATGATTTTTTTACTGCATTTTTACACATGTTTATGACCATGGATTTAATAAAAATATTTTGACTATGTTAGAAAAAGCAAAAACATCCTAGAAGCGCTAAATTGCAGTATAAACATACTTTTTAATAATATATGAATTATCTTGCGTGATAAATTTTCCCTTTGTACCAAATAACTTTGAACACAGAACTGTCAAATCCATTTGTTGAAAATTCTGATATGCTATTAGTTTTACAATTGTTACTGCCTTAAAAATACTCCAAGTTAATAATGAAAGATACCTAGCATGAAAAATACATTATGAACTTTATGCTTAATAGTTTTGATAAACTTTTATCATTGATAGCTTTTTAAAAAGTTCTCCTAGTTATAATCACCCCGTGTCATAATTGCCTCACCTGATACTATACATTTTTGGGGCATCTACATAACTTACTTGATTGTGATGCCTGGTAAAGTTGCTCCTCCCCAAGAGAAACTCATGTTGTCAACAATTTCTTGGTTGTAGTGTCTTAGCAATCTTGACAATGTGTGACTGTAATCCTCATGCCATGGCTACTAATTTAACTCCAACAATGATATTGGTGTTAAATTCTAAATCAACTAAAAATGGAAGCTCAAACCCCAAGAGCAAGACATACTATCAGTTAAAGAAGAATTATTAAAAGTCGGGAATTAAATACTATAAAAAAATTTTTGCTGAGTTTTTGCATGAACTGATATTATTAAAAAAAAATAGTTTTGAAATACTTTCAGATTTTTATATGGAGTGATATGCAATAGAGGTGGGGAAGTGTCCTGAATATGCATTATCTCTATGGAATGTAATTTTTTCTTGGGGGTGTGAAGGGGGAGGGGACAAAATAGCACTTAAAAAAGTTTTGGTGTTTGAGATTGTAAAATTTAAAGATCTTGGTAGCTGAAATTAAAATTGTACAAGTAGTCATATATAACCATGACATATTATCATGATAGCTGTCAGTTATAATATAGTAAGTTATTTTTATCTTTGCTTTGTTTCTATTATGTTCAGGAACAGTTTTTCTTAACTGTCTGTGAATTGTCTATCTGTACCTAAATTTTATTTTCCTGATATACAGCTAAACCTGTATTTAGCTGAATCAAAAGAAACTGAAACATTTTTTTGGGCCAAAGTTTATCAAATAAAGGTCAGTGTTAAGCCAAAATATCTTTTTAAGACCACCTTTACTGTATTTTTGATGATAATGAACTACACAAAAACTTTGAAGAAAAAATAAAATCAGTCATTTAGGTTATAAATTTTAGTATATTACTATGATTTTGTTTTTCCTTTTCAAGTATTTATGTTAACTGCCAATTTATGATAGTTATTTTGTTTATATAGATTTATTTACACATTTTTCTTAACTTTTCTTTCAGACTTCACCAAATTTGCAGTCTATCATTTCACACTTGTTAGAAATGCTTAATCATGATGTTCCAGATAACTGCAAAAGTTGCGCCCAATATTTCTGGCTTCTCAGTGCATATGCCCAACTAGTAAGTATATTAAAACCCTTTTTTTTGCTTGTATTTCTTAATATATTATTATAGAATAGTTACTGTATTATTTTCAATTAAGAGCTCTTTAGAATATCCTTAATCCTTTTTAAAATTCTCAACAGTTTAAATCTGTTGTTGAAATAATCAAATCAATGATAAAGAAATGAAATGTCCTTATGCTTTCCTTAATGTTCTTTAAACTATGTTATTTTAGTATTTCTGAGAATTCAGTACTTCTCTTTTAATTTAAAAAATGGTCTTTAAAGTTTTTACTAATTGTAACGAAAATGTTAATTGTGAACTATAAAAGAAATTGAAAATAATTGAAAAAATATACAAGGTACATTACTAGAGCCTTCTTTTCTTCGTTAAGACATTTAAAAGGAACAAATAATACTAAAAAATTACAGTTTACATGAATGGGATTAGAGAGAGATCATGTGGCTACCCATAGATCACAGCTGACAAGTAATATGAGCAGCCGATGTATGGGAATCTAGCTTATAATGAAGGACAGTGAATGGGAAGGCACTAATGGCTTACCACTTAATCATCAATGAAAGTTTCCACAAAGAATTTCTTGCAGTATAGAGTGGGACACCATCCTGCATAGTGTTTTATATGATTAATTTAAAGTCAAACGCTATAACTTATTCTTAGTATTTTGCATATCATGCATCAAGCTTAAAGTATGCTGCTGAATAAGCAAACCAGTGGTATATGGAGACTTCCTTCAAGGGGGGGGGGGTTGTTATAGACATAACTTTGTGTTAAAAAGCATAATATTTAAGCTAAAAATTGAAAATTTATGGACATTTTGTTAAAAAAATTTTGACTAGGGGGGGGGGAAGGTTCAACCCCCTCCCCCTTGCACATGCCACTGAAGCAAACTACAAAAATTTTCAAAACAAAGTAAAGGTTATTCTTTTTAAGATTAGGCTTTGTTAAAAGCCTCCCTCACCCTGTAATTTCTAGTTTCTAGCCAATGTTCAACTATCCTACTAACAGTAAACTGCTAAGTTTAAATTAAACTAGCTAAAAATTGCCTTCTTCCTTAATTTTATGGTAAACGCTGTTATTTGAAATTTCTTACTTTAAATTAAGCTTTATTTATAAATTAAAAGTTTAAAAATGTATCGAGCCAGATCGCTCTCTGAAAACTTAAGCTGGCAGCAGGCGCTGCCATCTTTGTCCACACAGACTTTTTTTCGCTGCTTTGATGAGCGTGCTACTCCACAACTACTTCGCTACGGTGAAGTCTGCCCATTTTCGTCTGCAGCTGTTAAACACTTGTAATTTGTGGAAGACTAGATGATGATGTAGATCTGCTTACTTGCATAATGAGTTGTCTTACCGGCTGCTGTTATGGCCTGTAAATTCAATAATGGTTATGCACAATTTTTGTTGTCTGTATTATAAAGTACTATAATTTATAATGTCTACAAGGAGTATACAAAAATAAAATATTTGCTTTTTAAAAGCAGTGTCATCACTTCATCAACAAACATCTTTTAAGCACATTTTATGAAAGTTTTATCTGCTCTTGGCAGTTTCTACTGTGCAATATCTATTCTCACTAGTAATATACAATTTTTAGAACCATAACAATTGAGAGACAGTTTTTTTTTTTTTTTACAAGATCCCCAATTTTATGCCATAATTGTTTGATTGAGACAAAAAAGGATTTTGATTGAGACAAACTGAGACAAAAAGAGATTTTGACTGAGACGATGCTGAGACAAACTTAGGTATTGGCTGTAGCATCCCTGCTAATCTGATTCAATGTCAGTGTTAGGAATTTAAAAAAATTGGCTGTTTGACAAAATCTATTTTTATTGAGTAACTTCAATTATAAGTGTTAGAAAAATAACTGCTCCCACCTGTACCATGGCTCACTGGGATAAGTACAGGCTGTCCGAAAAGCTCTATTTTTGCGTACAAGTAAATTTTCGCTTCATCGCCGATTTGTCGCTGTTACCCAACTGTATCACTGTTGCCAACTCTGCCGGAGAAAATGTGCCTAAAATCAAAGTTAAAAGTATCCACTAATGGCTAACAATATTTTCAAGCTCAGAAAAAAAAAATAATAATTTGGCGTTTACGTGCTTGTGCTGCTGAAATATGCTTATCTGCTAATGCTCTTTGAGACATTTGGACATTCGTTTCCGATTTACAAAATACTTTGGTATTACCAGTTTATCAAGATCTTTTTCTCCGGCAGAATTGGCAGCAGTGAAACAGTTAGGTAACAGCGACAAATTGGCGAAGAAGCAAAACTTTTCTTGTACGCAAAATCCAATAGGAGAAACTGGTTTTCGGACAGCCTGTGCTTATCCCAGTGAGCCATGCCTGTACAAAGGGGGTATCCAATGTCAGTGTTAGGAGTGTAAAAAATTGGCTGTTTGACAAAATCTACTTTTATTGAGTAACTTCAATTATAAGTGTTAGAAAAATAACTGCTCTCTCCTGTACAAAGGGGTATGTCATATGATAAACATTTTGTGATTACTTAGCATTATTTATTAATATGATTAGCTGATTTTTTAAAAATTAATTTTAGGGTCATAAGACATGCAACCATCTTTTAGAAAACAATGGTTTCCAGAAGCTACTAGTTTTCTTATTAGGTCCTGCATCAGCTAATATGCAGAGTGTGGTATGTTTTATTTTGTATTTGTCTTAAAAAAAATTTTTTTTTTTCATAAAATTGGAAGAAAATGCCCACATTTTATTATGGTTTTCATATCATTTGTCCATAGACTGTAAACAGAAATGCCAACTACTATGGAATTTGTTTTTGAAAATTTGATTTACTATGGACAGAGAATATATTTTTACAGAAATTTGAATCTTTATTGCTCTATTCTATAACATTTTTAAGCTACGTTATTTTAATGATCTTAGCATCTGAAAAGCACAAAGAGTTATTGCACAACACACAAAGCCTGAAACAAACAATCATCGAATGCAATCAGCACCAAATTTGTAATCAGCGGTGCTGAAGAGAAAAAAGTATTGAGGTAGGACTTCTCTGGAGCCCCTCTTCTGCTCCCCTGATCTGCTTTCTCAGGCTTTACACTTCTTCTCTTCTGCTTTTGTTTTCAATCCACGCTAACTGTGAAGGTGCGATGATAGATTCCATTCTGGTGAATTTCTATTCATTTTTAATTAAGGTCAGTTTTTAATAGGGTATAATTAAACTTTTTTGTTTAATAGTTTAGAAGAAAGAAATAAACTAAAATTTTGCCTATGAGATTGACTATTGACAAACATAAAAAATTAATGAAAACATTCTCAATTAATACTGAAAAGTCTCATTGAGGGTTTTCATCTCTGTGTAAATGATTTTTCTCTAAACAAATAAGCTTTTTATGACTTGTTTAATAGTTGACCTTACTTTAACACTGACTTTAGGCCAAGATATTTTAAAAGTGCTTCCACTTCATCTTCATGGCAACTGAGTTTATAAATACATGTAATATACGGTGTAAAACCCACCGTATGTTACATACGGTGGGTTGAGCAGGGCAGGCGGCTCGGTTAGAATGCTGGCTTTGAGCCCCGAGCTGTTTGTCATTGAGAGATGACCACCCACCCGCCGTTGGTACTTGTAGCCGGGCTGAGAAAGGAAGTTTTCAAAGTTGTGATTTGTCATTCATCAAACATTTTAATTTGTTTTATTAATCATACTTTAAAAATAGATAAAACATATGCTCTGTTATATAATGCATGGCGTTCTTTAATTTATCATTTTATTCATTACTTCTTTAATGAAACTAAATTACAAATTTTTATTTCTTAACTGCAAAATCCTACAAAAATGATAGTATTTTGGTAACTAAAATTAAGAAAATGGCTACTAAACTGGCAGCTTTTTTATGTTGATGAGGCTACTAATGATATTATTTTTGCCTCCTGACGCTGGTGGACACCTGCGATACAAATCCTTTGAAAACCAAAGCTACTATGCCCCTACAGAATTTTGAAGGAAGCTAATAGAAATTTTGAATTTTGGGAGGGTATTTAATTTTGTTATATACATTTGGGCCATTTTCTCTTAACAGAACAATTTGAACAACATACATTTCAATTTTTTTTATTTTAGTTTTTCATTTAAAATTGAGTTTTATTATACACATATGATGTCTTGAAGTAGTAAAATACAGTCAGCAAAAATCTTTTACAATGTTAAACTCATTAAAATAAGATATTAATTTTTTAGTAGACATAGGAATGACACTTACTGAAAGTAATGGCAAACATGTTACAAACTACTTTTTTATTTGACAATTTTTATAGTGAAAACAATAATAATAATAATAATAAAAAAATTGAACTTCTTTCAGATTTTAACTATGCACTTGAGTGCTACACTTAAAGAAAACTATTAAATGCTTAATTTAATTTAATTTTTTTCAGAATCAATTCATCCACATAAAAACGTATGATAACTGTAGGTACTCATATAAACACCCGTTCTCATACTTTGATTCGAGAATATGGGATCGATTGTAGTGGATCCACTGGTCGTGTAATGTTTTGGATTGGTTCGCAGATCAAGATTCAATGCTTCAAGTTCCGTTATAAAATTTCTTCCTTCTTTGGAATTGAAATCTATATTGAAATCACCTACTAAAACTGTTTCACAACCATCGTCCTCTAGCAAACATTCAAATGTGCCATCCAATTTTTCGTCATAAGTTAATTGAGGACTGGCATACACGACTGCAAACCTCACTTTATCTTGAACATATGCAACAGCTACTTGTACACTCACTGCAATAACACGAATGGAATGATTTTTTGTAATGTTCCATAAATTTTTCTTTCATAAAAACCATAACCCCTGATGCTTTTCTCCTTTGCAAACCACTGGCTAATTTTGAAACTAAAACAAACAGAGGAATTTTCAGGGTTCCCACTAAGAAGACTATTTGCTACTATAATTGAGAATAGGCGACTATTTACATGTAAAAACAGCTAAAAAGCAACTATTTCGAGGAAAATGGCAACTATTTTTCTAGGAGTAACAATGCAATATCTGTTTTTCACCTAGAACATTTCAGTTTAGGGTGTATAACCACACTACTAACAACATGATAAACACTAAGCGTAGCGCAACAGCGTCTACCCATAGATTTTGAGAAATATCTGGCAAGAACAGATAAGCTAGATTCATACCACCTGTGTCTTTCCATTGTAGTTCACTACAGTAAAAGATGTGTTTTCATTATAAAAAAATTGACAAAACTTCAAAATTCCAGCAACCGGATGCAGCCAACTATCAGAACGACACAATAGTACATCATTCACTTTGTTGTATGCTTTAAAGTCTGGGGTTTGTAGATAGTTTCAGTAGCCAGTTGAGATGTCAGGACGAAACACAAAAATAACTGCTTTAGTAACTTCTCAAACAATCTTCAAAGCACAATTTACAGGAATTTACAAGCAGTAATTCTATAGATAACTAGTCATTAGTCGGAGAAACTTCCTCAAATACTGCAATTTCTTTACAGTAAATAAAATTGGTCCATTTGCTAAAATATCAGAATACTTGAGCCGAACCCTTGACTCCTCGACAGCATACAACAATACTGAATTCATAAATATAGCGTAAACTCGGGCGTTGCAAGAGCGACCAAGGAGACGCTATAATTGACCTATGATCAGGCTAGCCGCAGCACATGGCGTTGTGAAAAAGTCCTACGAGAAATATAACATTCGGTGACCACAAAAGATATGAAAAGAAGGAAACCAAAGACTTACCCCAGCGGTAGTTCAGGGCTTGAAGATCTTCCGTGAGAGAAAAGGGACCCACACATAAAAGACGAACACTTTAACTAGAGACTTACTAACAGGAAAACTTTATTCACTGGCAGAATGCACGGTACATTAACATTAGTGCGAAAGAACATTTAATGGGGTTTTATTCAAGAAGGAGATAGATTATACATGATAGTATTTCAAAAAGGTAAAATGGCGCACACGCCATGTAATATGGTCAAATACTACAGAAAAAGGGGAGCTTGCAGCATTTTATCATTTTGAAAAATTTAAACCGAAGTAATTTAATAAGGAGGGGGTGTCTTATTTGCCTAACGGAGAACTTATCGGTCATAAAACATTTACTACGGTACTGTTCCTGCCGCCTCCAACAAAAAGGCCACGTTGTTCGTGTTGGGGAGCGCTTCCTTAGCGCGTCGTACTTACGGGGTGAAAAAAAGGTGAAGTGAAGTCTTGCTCTTTCCAGACGGCTCGCCATCGCCAATTTTCTCGGCAACCCCGGCCACACGTCACAGGCAGGGAGGAGAAAGCGCCGCGATTGGTTCAAAGGTAAGCGCGGGCAGAAAACCCCTGACGTCATCCCGGGGAATGATGAAATATTTTGCCGCGGAGGTGATGGCCGGATTGCCAGTGGCGCTTATGATCCTCATTATGAAGAGTTGGCGAGATGCTCGAAAATCGCACTGACTGTTGAAGAAGGAACACGTGGTGCAAGCGTGCCGCCATATTGGAAGCACACAAAAAAAAAACTGGCAAGCCGGGGAAAACATTTTAAAAAGGAAAAGGGGGGAAGAACCAGGAGTACACACATAGTAAAATTAATACTTATGGAAGAAAATGCAAAACAGGAATACATGTGATATTTCCATCACATGTTCCTCCCCTCACATCGAGAGAAAAAAATGCTAAAGCCAAGGAAAAAAAATTTTTTTTTTGTGTTGCAAGATCCCCTTTTGTACAAAAAGTGACATTCACAATATAAAATGACTACAAGAGGTATAAATAGGAAATCAGGACATACTGTCCTTACACCAAATCTGGGATGGTACCATATCATTCCATGTATCACAGTAGTAAAATACTCAAGAAAAGGTAATGCAGTTATGTTATTCGCTACATCTGATCTCACATTATTAGGCATGTCATAAATAAAGCAAGAGAAAAAAAACTTTGAAGCATCAAGAAAAAATTTAAACTAATTAGCAAAAATGTACAATCAATTGTCATGAGATACAGTAAGAGAAAAAAAAACGTTTGGCCAAAGAAACACGAAAAAAAAATTGGGCTAGCAAAGGATCCTTTGTTTATACCCTAGCACATCATAATATATACACTCTCTGGGTACCCAAAAGTCTGAAAAAGAAACACAGTACATGTACATAATATATTTGTAAGTAGGAACATGAAAGAAAATATTACACTAAACAAGAACTCAAAAAAATATTGCTGTAGCTTATGGCTGGTGAAGAAAAAAAAACATTGTAAGTCAGGTACTATTGTAATGGTATAAAGTGAGACATTCAGGCTGCAGCAGGTGCATGTGTTGACACTACACAAAAAGAAAGAAGTTGAATAAAAGAGTCAAAGGGAGTGGCACACTATCTAATGAGAAGGCTGATCAGTTCCTTCTCATACACTAGAATCATGTGACCAGAAAGTTTAAGATAGTCTTTAGAGGAAAGGGAGTCATCAAAGGTATTGTGAGAGATGAAAACCATGCACATGAATACTCACATTATGTAGTAAATTTAACAAGTTACATATGAATTAAGAAAAACACTTCCATAATGTTATTACACGAAACACATTTAGAACCTTGGAAAAGTTATATTGTAGATATACAATGAGGGTGAAATTATGAGTGGAATGAGCAAAAAAAAAAATTTGCAAATAACACTTCAATGCGAAAAACTTGGCTATATGAAACATTAAATACCATTGGGGTGAACAAAAAAATATACACTAGTGACACTTCAATGCTAAACAAGGTTGGCTACATGGAAGAAAAAAAATACAATGTCTTCTTCGTGACAGCAAGTGTGGGTGCAAAAAGGATTGTTCATGGAGAAAATAGAATTACATTTCAGATGTCATACATTCTCTGGCGAAATTCTTACAAGAGGAAGAAAAAAGGAAAAAAGTTACTTGCTTCTCTTTCGAAGAAAATACCTTGCGTGTCCTGTACCACGAGAGTCCTGGGAGGATGCGTCACCAGTCTGTTCATCTGCCAGGGTACACTGAGGAGCACTGTCAGTCATCTCCACTCCTTGTAGGCGAGTATGGGGAGCAGGACTCTGCAGAAGTGTGCTATCAGGTAAGGAGGTTTCAGGCATCAGACAGGGAGGGGAGTCATCATTCGCATACCCATTGTGGGGGGCAGTCGAAATGGGAGACAGTTCAGGAGGGGGTGTTGACATCTGAGATACTCCAGACACTTCTGCCACTGGAGACTGAAACGGGGTGGTAGGACCTTCCATCACGCCATAGGGTTCAGTCCGTGAAGACACAACACCCACTGTTTCCAGTTGTGATGCACCACCAGCGCACTCATCACAGTTACAGGGGACAGCAGATGTTGAAGACACATGAGGAAAGGAAGGAACTGCAGTTGGGGTGGCCTGACATCCTTTTTGGTGCTGTGGGGTCTGAGATTTATGAAGTGACGCTGATTCTTTCAGATGGTCTTTTCGTCTTGGCACCTTCCATATGGAGTCTATGTGGATAAGTGATTCAGTAATGACGGGGCTGTTCTCACGTTTC
The DNA here is from genome assembly GCA_038373885.1 of Cheiracanthium punctorium. NCBI lineage: Eukaryota > Metazoa > Arthropoda > Arachnida > Araneae > Cheiracanthiidae > Cheiracanthium > Cheiracanthium punctorium. The sequence goes on along the minus strand of JAWZYV010000576.1, from coordinate 754,648 downwards.
ACTGCCACAATTACCGGACTGACGAGGCGAATCACTACGTATGGCCCATAAAGGGTAGGGCGGAAAGACGATCTTGTTTTTATGTATACTACATCTCCGACTTTAAAGCGACGCAATTTTGCCTTCTTGTTGTAGAGACGATTCCGGTTCTCTTGTTTATCAATATGGGATTGGAACACATTCCTGTATATGTTATCCATGAGTTGGAGACACTTACTGACATACTGGTGTTGGGACGGATAACTGGGTGTGTAATTTGGAAAGTACGTGTCGAAGACGTTGGATAGAGTTCTCCCAAAATGAACCAGATTTGGAGCCACTTCAATGGAATCGTGGGTTGTAGCATTGTACAATGCCTGATGTAGCAAGACAGCTTCCGTGAATGGATGTCCATTCTGGACAAAAGACTTGACAGAAGACTTTATAGCGGCATTTATCCTTTCCGCATAAGAGTTAGCTTGTGGCCTGTTTGGGGTAGTGTGACGGAGATTAATACCTAAAGACTTGTTTAATATATGGAGGGCTTCTGCAGTAAACTGTGTACCCCTGTCAGTTGTAATGAGAGAAGGACGTCCATGTATGCAGATAGTAAGGAGTCAGCGACAGATTTCGCAGTGATATTTTTTAGAGGGAACAGTTGCATAAATCTGCTGAATTTGTCAATAATGGTGAGTATGTAGTATGTCTGTCGGATAGGGCCTACGATGTCCATGGCAATCTCGATACCAGGAGCATTTGGGAAAGGTGCAACCTGTAGAGGCGCATGCGGAATGCTATGACTTTTGAATTGAAGGCATTGGTGACAAGAAGCTACAAAATTCTTTGTGTCAATGAAGATGTTTGTCCAGAAATATTTTGCTTTTAAACCCTGATATGTTTTATGAATGCCACTATGGTCAATATGAAAAATTCATAGTAACTTTGGGATTAGGGACTGAGGAACTACAATTCTTGCATCATGTGATGAACTAGAGTTAGGACTTGAATTAGCATGGTAGAGAAGATTATCTTGTGGGTTAAATGAAATACTTGAAAAATTTCTGTGGAAGGGTTTCTTGCATGATTTTGTCTCTTAGAGATGAAATGAAAGGATCTTTTGACTGCTCGTCTAAAAAGGTGGTAAGTGAAATTTCATTTTCAGGGTCTGAAGAGTTTAAATGATTGAGGAACACTGGAATGGCTTCATCAGAGTTAATGATGTCTTGATTGCTTGATAAATCATCAGTCGTGGGATCTTGTTCAAGGCGAGACAGGTAGTCTGCGAGTACATTTTCTTTGCCTGGAATGTGCTGAAAATCGAAGGAGTATTCCGCAATGTCCATGAGCCAACGAGTAGTAACATCAGCGGGGGATGAAATATGTCGATAGTGCTTCAACGGCTTGGAATCAGATAAAATTTTGAAATGACGTCCGAAAAGGTAATATTTAAAGGCAAGGATTCCCCTATGTATAGCCATAAGTTCGAGTTTAAGAGCTGGATATTTTTTTTCGGATGGAGATAAAGCTTTAGAAAAGAATGATATGGGGAGAAATTCATCACCATGCTTCTGTAACAGGACTGCAGCAATCGCTGATCCTGAGGCGTCAGTGTTCAATACAAAAGGTTCATCTAATTTTGGAAGCAAAAAAGGGTTTTTTGAAAAAGGTGTCTTGTAACTTTCGAAAAGCCTCTTCTTGGAGAGGGGTCCACTTGAAAATCGCATTTAATTTGGAGACATCGATCAGAGGCTGTGCTAATTCGGCGAAATTTGGTATTAAATGTCTATAAAATGCGCAGATTCCAAGAAAGCGTTTAGTTTGCTTCTTTGTCTTGGGAGACGGAAAGGCAGTGATTTTTGAAATGTTAGACTCAATAGGGTAGATTCTATTTTGCTGCATATGGAACCCAAGATATTTGATTTGTGAAGTATGAAAGGTGCATTTGCTTGGGGACAACGTAATATTATATTTCTTCAGAACACAAAATAATTTTTCAAGCTTTAAAAGGGTTTCCTCAGCAGAATTTGCTCCTACAATAATATCATCTTGATAGGCGTAGATACCTTCACAGGCTGTTTCTTCGAGAATAGAGTCCATTAAATATTGGAAAACGCTGGCTGAATTTTTGAGGCCAAAGACTAGTCTTTTGAACATGAAGGAGCCCCATGGGGTAGTAAATGAAAGTAAATTTTGTAAGTGATCAGGCATGTGAATCTGCCAATATGCATTGGGGAGATCCAAGACAGAGAAAAATTTAAATTTTGAAAGATTGTTTATGATGGTGTTGATACGTGGAAGTGGGTATGTAGAAAGCCTAATGATTGAATTGAGGAGCCTTAAATCAAGAGCTAATCGATATTGCTGTCTACCGTCTTTGTCGACACCTTTCTTCTTTACGAGGAGCATAGGACATGCCCAGTTAGAAATATTACGTTGAATTATGCCAGCATTTATCATTTCGTTTAATTGCTTAAGAGCCTCACTTTGTAAACTATGCGGAATTGGTAAGGGCAATGTTTTGGTAGGAGTATCATGAAGAAGTTGAATGTCCGGAGTGACTCTGTCTGTATGGCCAAGAGTATCAAGTTCTTTTGAGAAAACAGTGAAATGATTGGAAAAAAATTTTAGGAATTGGAATCGAGTCTCTTGGGGCAGATGGTCAAGATTAAAATCGGCTGGCAAGAGATCAAGCCTACGCTTATTAAGGACCTCTTCAGTTGGAAGAATCAAATTTATTTGATGAGAATCATTTTCGGAATAGTTATTGCAATCTGATGAAATATCATCTTCTTGAATTGGAACAACATGGCCAATGATTTGATTTTTATTTAAATAAAGAGGAACATCAGACGTATTCGTCAGTGGAATTGAAAATATCAGATCAACAACTTTTTGATGATAAGAAAAGTTATTGGTAGGGTTTGACTCTTGAGTAGCCCTATCAGCACAGATATCATTAAACGAGTGAATGGATGGGTCGGCCTGAATTGATTCATTGTGAAATTTGGGTAGGAAGATAAATTGATTTTTGAAGCCTCTTGATGTTTTGACTTCAGCATATATGGTTTCCTGTGGAGGCATGCATACTTTTCTAAGTAAGTGGACATTATTGCTGATATCGATTTCTTGCATTTGAGAAATATGGTCAGTAACTTCTGGTACCTTGCAGAGAGGCAGCGGGATATCATTAATTGTAATAGAATTATCAGATAAATTTAGAACAACCTTATTTTGAGAAAGAAAATTGAAGCCTAAAATGGCTTTGAATTGGCTATGAAGAGGGGTGATGAAAAAATGAGCCTTATGAAATTTTGATCCAATCTTGAATGGCAGAATTATGCACGCTGAAAAGTTCACATTTGAATTGATGGTTTTTATATTTACTTTACGCGATATATATTTGAATTTAACCTTAGATTTAATAGAGTGAAAAAAGTCTTCATCTAAAACATTTACAGTACTACCGGAATCTAGGAGAACATGCATGTCGTCCTTGGCAATCGAAATTTGGATGATCGGTAGAGATTGTGAAGTGCCTTCGACGTTGTTAAATATGAAGTGTGGCAGGGTATTGTCAGTTTGTGTGGCACGCTGTATTTCATTCTGACTATTGCGAACTGTGACAGGGTCAGTCTGTGTGGATTGCGACGTTGAAATTATTATCTTTTGCGTATTATGCTGTTGACTAATTTTGTTTTCACGAGGAATTATGGACGGTTTGGATGAAGGAATGAAGGGTTGTGCCGTTGCAGACAAAGTTGACTTTGGCACCTGGTGAAAAGACTGATTCGGCCCACTACTGTCACCAGTAACAGGTAGCGTTGGCCTTAGGTTAAAAAAGAATTGTGTGAGGGGGTATTAGGGATGTGACCTCGGGAGGGGGCAGGAACAGCACCGAAATCTTGTGACAGCTTGCCAGATTTTATATCATCTTGAAATTTGAAACATTTGCTAAGAACATGTCCTGCCTTGTTGCAATATTGGCAAGAGACACGTGACCTGTTATTATGAAAGTATGATGGTCGGCTGTTATTTCTGAATCTTTGTGAGTTAGGAAATTGACTATTGAAATCTATCTTATAAGGGTTGCGACCTCTGCTAGAACGGCTTCTCGAGAAATTACGAACGTTATGACCACGCGACTTAAACACAGGATTTTGTCTTAGGTTATTATAATGGGAAGAAGAATTATCTGAGGAACATTGCCCCAATTTTTCAAGAGAAGATTGCATCGCATCTACATTGGCACTTAAAAAATTCAAAGAGTCAGTACCTGAAGAAGAATCAGAAGCCTGGATGGAAACGAGATGCTGTGCTTTTGCAACAGCCGCATTGAAGTCTTTGATTTCAAGTTCGAGAACCTTGGTTTTAATCGCGGAGGGGAGACCAAGCATAAAGTGATTTAATTTCATCTCATTCAGTGCATGTTCGTCTTTTAAAGATGGAAATACCCTCGACACCATATTAGAAAGTCTGTGGGCCATGGCTCTGACGGATTCTCCTGGTAGCAACTTAATAGATTGGAGGTCAAGCATGGAAGGATTGGCATCAGATTTAAAATATTGAGAGAAACTATCCACGACTTTTGCATAAGAAGTCTCATCCTGCAATTGAGCTGATTGCACAAAGAAATCTCTAGCCGGTCCAACAAGTTTAGACTTGAGGTAGCACAAGGCGATACTATCATCCCATCCGTTGAGAGATTTTATGGTATTAATTTGAGAAATAAAGAAATCCAGAGAAGCAGGATCACCATCTTAGGGTTCCTGTTGTGGAATAAATGAGTGATGAACAGAGTTCTCGTCATTATTCGCACTGATTGATCCATTTGGTCGAGGCATAGCTACAGTTAAGGAAAGCGATAATATATATATATAGCAGAGAAGAGAAAGGGTGAAGCGGGTAATGAGTCCCAAAAAAATAGCAAAAAAGTTATTACAACAATACTAGAAATTACAAAAACTCAATGTAATAACTGAATTTTCAAGAGATGATCATTCAGGGAGAGAAGAAAAAAACAAACTCAGACAATGCAGAATAAATTAAATTATTGACCGTATCATAGAGGCAAAATATAAAAAGACTGTAGCTGGCAATGAGGGAGTCAGCAAGGCACAAAAGGGGTGGAAGAAAACTAGGATGAAATATGTCTAGAGGCAATTATTCAAAAACAAGATAGACTATTACACTATCGATTCACAAAAGAAAAGGAGATATTTTATACATTATGAAGTATGTAATTAAGAAAAATCACTTAAATACAACTGTAGATACCAGCTAAACAAAATTATTAAATAAAATTGATGCCAATGTAACTATGAATAAGCATGAAACAAATTAGTTTTTTTTTTTTTTTTGGAATAATAGGGCCTACGAATACTCTACACAAAAATGCACAAACTTAGAAATTACCAAAACATACAATGCATACATTGCAACAAAATGCACTACAACATGTACCATAAAACTTATGAAGAAAAAATACTATTATAAAAGGAATTGGTCACCGTAAGACGAAAGACACTGCAGTAATCTGGTATACAAAAGCTATTAAAATATTATTTCCATGAATGGAAAAGCAGATAATAAAAATAATGGCCGGAACTGAACGATCGGCGCCGAAAACGGACATTAAGAAGAGCCGTAACTCAAGTATTAACGTAACAAAGCGGACAAAATCAACATATATTGGACTCGGAATGTGCTTCGGTATAGGTAGCAAACAGATAAAAAAAGATGGTCAACGGCACCATTTACTATAGCGTAAACTCGGGCGTTGCAAGAGCGACCAAGGAGACGCTATAATTGACCTATGATCAGGCTAGCCGCAGCACATGGCGTTGTGAAAAAGTCCTACGAGAAATATAACATTCGGTGACCACAAAAGATATGAAAAGAAGGAAACCAAAGACTTACCCCAGCGGTAGTTCAGGGCTTGAAGATCTTCCGTGAGAGAAAAGGGACCCACACATAAAAGACGAACACTTTAACTAGAGACTTACAAACAGGAAAACTTTATTCATTGGCAGGATGCACGGTACATTGACATTAGAGTGAAAGAACATTTAATGGGGTTTTATTCAAGAAGGAGATAGATTATGCATGGTGTGTTTCGAAAAGGCAAAATGGCGCACACCATGTAACATGGTCAAATACTACAGAAAAAAGGGGAGCTTGCAGCATTTTATCATTTGAAAAATTTAAACCGAAGTAATTTAATAAGGAGGGGGTGTCTTATTTGCCTAACGGAGAACTTATTGGTCATAAAACATTTACTACGGTACTGTTCCTGCTGCCTCCAACAAAAAGGCCACGTTGTTCGTGTTGGGGAGCGCTTCCTTAGCGCGTCGTACTTACGGGGTGAAAAAAAGGTGAAGTGAAGTCTTGCTCTTTCCAGACGGCTCGCCATCGCCAATTTTCTCGGCAACCCCGGCCACACGTCACAGGCAGGGAGGAAAAAGCGCCGCATTGGTTCAAAGGTAAGCGCGGGCAGAAAACCCCTGACGTCATCCCGGGGAATGATGAAATATTTTGCTGCGGAGGTGATGGCCGGATTGCCAGTGGCGCTTATGATCCTCATTATGAAGAGTTGGCGAGATGCTCGAATATCGCACTGACTGTTGAAGAAGGAACACGTGGTGCAAGCGTGCCGCCATATTGGAAGCACACAAAAAAAAAACTGGCAAGCCGGGGAAAACATTTTAAAAAGGAAAAGGGGGGAAGAACCAGGAGTACACACATAGTAAAATTAATACTTATGGAAGAAAATGCAAAACAGGAATACATGTGATATTTCCATCACAATAAACAAATTTTAAAATACAGCTTGGCAAAACAACGGTGCCTCTGGCATCAAAATGATGCAAAGAGCTATCTTCTTAATAGAACATAGCATTTGACAGAAAAGCCAATTAAAGACTGAAACAGTGAGATGACCTACTCAAGTATTTATACTTTTGAGGGAGTTTTCTCTAAAGTTCGGGCAAAATCTGTCTAGTGAATTTCTATCACTTTCCTTGCATCATGTTGATAAGTAAACATTGGAAATCTTTTTTTTTTTTTTTTTTTTTTTTTTTTGTGTGTGTGTGTGTGTGTGTGTGGGGGGGGGGGTAGAAAAAAAAGTCAGATGTCACCAGTCTTGGCAATTTTGATTGGTGCAAAAAATAAGCCCCCAAAACTCAACCCAGCCAAGCAATATCACCTGTGTTTAACAAGAACCCACAATTCTGATGCTATCCTATGTGAATATTAAGTTTTCCAATGTTCCAATCTTGTGTTCTAGTTAACCGATTTGCATCCAACAAAGTGCAAAACTTAATTTTACTATATTACCTTTTATTAGTAGTAATGTATGCTTCATGAAAATTAATACACCTGCTGCTTGTTTTTAACTGCGTATTTTTTTGCCATTTTTAAAAAGAATTTAAAAAAAAAAGGTTTATAACTTTTTATTTTGAGTATTTATTTATTTTTTAATTCACATAATAATTCAATAAAAAGTTATGTTAACAATTCCATGATCTAAAATTCTATAATCTGCATGTTTATAGATTCTGGTGTATGTAGTTTTGAGAGAGTCTACCGTGTTTTGTATTTCATGTTTAACTAAAAATACTTTGGAAGACATTGATAACTACCTACTTTATAATGTAGACAGTTCTATGATTTGTTCTATGAACTTCTGCATCTAAGGAAACGGAACTAAACTGCAAGGATCATCTGCTACGGAGTAATATATAATGAATTTAATCTTCACAAATATTGCATAAACTTCTTTCCGAAAATAAAAATGTGTATTTAACATTCTTTACACTTTGTTTAGAAGATTTCAGTCTGTTTAGATTGTTAAAAAGGATACTATTTTTACCATAAAGGCTACTATTTTGTAACCTGAAGGCTACTATCAGGCTACTATTTTGTACTCTGAAAGCTACTAAAGCAACTATTTCTGTGGCTGTGCTGTGGTGGGAACCTTGAATTTGGTAACTGTCGGATGGAAGTGTCCAAATTTCTGCTAAAAGTATTAAATTGCTTTGCATAAAACACGGATTGGCTATTAAATTGAAAAGTGATACGGTGCATAGAAAAATCGTGTCTACACAAAACCCATGATCGAACGAAATAGCACTCAAGTACTAAAAATATAATTTTAGTTTAAATCTTTTTTATTGCGAAAATCTCTGCAATAAAATTTATTGGCTCGAGACCAAGATTCATATGGTATCGGTTCAACTATGGTAGTTTTTGAAGAACTGTGTATTCTTACACATTTGAGTTTTTTGTATAGAGCAATCTTCATTTTTACACGTCTCTGATAAATGATTTCCTCATCTTTAAGAGAGGCAATATCTTTAATAAGATGGGAATCATTGTGCTTAGCAAAATTTTTCTTTTTTGCAGAATATTTCTTTGACTTATCTTCTATTTTGTTTCCTTTGTTCTCTGGTGTATAATTGTTATATTGCTTTAATTTTTCCAGCTGCTTTCTAATTTAAACATTTTAGGCATTCTTTTTCTTTTAACTCAGTAGCCAAAACCGGATTGGATTTTATCTTCTCAAGTCGTTTTCTTTCATCTTTTTGCTTTCTAATTATCTAATCTTTTCTGTCGTTTGTTATTTTCATAGAAGGCATTGTACATCTTTGAAAAATAAAGAAAAGAAAGTCAATGACAATTACAAATTTTTTTAAAACGACAATTGCAATTTAAAAAAAAAAATCTGCTATGAAAAAAAAACTTAGGAATGTTTTAATTCAAGAAAGCAAATAAGTGTACAAAGCTAGTAAATTAGAATGCAGTAATTATTGAAGGAATTTTTTAATATATCTAGAAAAAGAAAATACAAACTATATTTATGAATTAATAATGCTTTTATCTAAATAGTTTGTTTTTTAATTAGTATTATTATTTTAAAGTTAGTTAGCACTTTTTTAAAATTTAAATTAAATTAGTCATAATATTGATTCTATGCTTTAAAACTATGTTTAAATGACATGTTTATTACTTAGTGTATCCTTTTTTAGGGCAGAGCACATATATATATATATATATATATATATATAATATATATATATATATATATATATACTAGCTGCTACCCGCGCCTTCGTCCGCGTCGGCTTTAGAATTAGGTCCCGACAGAAATGTCGCATGTGTGAATAACAAATATTGTTGCGACAAAAGGAACTGCACTTAAATATTATTTGCTTTTTACTTGTTTCAAATGAAGTACAATGCATGTTAGTATACTTCATTTAAAATAAGAGAATATGCACAGAGTTACTAAATTTAGATTTTTTTCAGGCATTTGGCGAATAGAGACAGTTATGACAGTATTTGCGAACTGTTTTGTAAAAGAAATATTTATGCTATATGCATGAATTTTAGTCTATGTTAATCAGGAATAGAGCAGCTTTCTATTAGTGAAAAAGTTTGACAATCGGTTCTGTAGTTACAAAGATACCCAGAGAGCGTAATGTATTAGAATTATTTTGAGTGTTCCTGTAAAGGAACTATTTATGCTACATGCATGAATTTCAGCCTATAATACTCAAGAATAGTGTAGCTTACTATCAGTAAAAAAAGTTTAGGAATCGGTTCAGTAGTTACAGAGATGCACATAGAGCGTAATGTAACTCTTATTAGCATCCCTGTAAAAGAATTATCTGTGATATATGCATTAAAGGTAGCCTATAACACTTAGGATGCCACCAGTTTCTAAGAAGTTCTGCTCTCAAAACTGCAAGAGGGGAGGTGCCAGATTCAAACCCTGGTCGCGCCTGTCGACCTAGCCGCTCCCAGTTTTCCGTGGTTCTCTAAAAAACCTCGCATAAATACGGACTAGGATCCCTTAGAAAATCCCCCACAGAGGAATTTTCCATATAGGCCCAGGACCCTAGTGCAGTCAATCGGTCTTAATCCAAAAACAAACAATGATACTCAGGAATAATGTAACTTTTAATCAGTGAAAAAAGTTTTAGAATCGATTTAGTAGCTACAAAATGTCCATAGAGTGCAATGCATTAGAATTATTTTGAGTGTCTTTGTAAAAGAATTATTTATGCTATATGCTTGAAAGGCTGCCTGTATGTTAATCCAGGGCATAAGCTATTTTCATTACAAATTTTTTCAAATCCGTTCAACCATTTTTGTGTGATTCAGTCAAAAACACCCAAACACCCAAACGTACACATTTATATTATTGGTAGGATTTGGAAATTTATGAACTTTAAGCAACACATCTGGATTTTTCTTGGTACTTACGTATTATCCCAGCGGTCATTCCCGCCAAACTGTTTTATCGTCAAATGGGTTGCCAAACTGTTGCCAATCGTATTAAAAACCATTAATAATTTCATGTGCCCGGCATTTATTTCGGCAAATATTCGCTTGTCTTGGCGGACCGCCGGGATAATACGTAAGTACCCTTTTCTTTACTTATGCTTTTTAATTTGGCGTAAAATCAACATAATTTCCATGTTTTTCAAATGCATGTGATTTTGCAAATAGAATTTCTGCTTTATTTCAAAAGCATAAATCATTTTGTGCGGGCGATAAAACGGTTTTTAATTAATAGTTTGAAAATTAGTTAAAATTTCAAAATTTTGAGCCTCAGGTGCACTTTACCGAAGTTATGGGCTCAATCATGCTCAAATTTTCAAAGTTCTGCTTTCTGCAGATTTGTCTGGAGAACATTCATTTTTATTATTACAGATAAATAGATTTGGCATAAAACTGGCTTAATTTCCGTGGCATTTAATGTTTTTCAGATGCACGCGCACTTATTTATTGAAGTAATAGCATTCTTGTTAGCTCAAAACATGAATCATTTGATACGGGCGAAACTCACCAACCATGGCAATGTAAAAACGGTTTTTAATTAATAATTAAAAAAGTAATTAAAAATCTAAAATTCTAATTAGCCTATAACCAACTCCAGGGTCCCCTCTATATCTAAACCAAAATGCATCCTAATCGATTCAGCGGTTTAGGCGTGAAAGCGTCATAAGCAAACAAACAAACAAACAAACTCACTTTCGCATTTATAATATTAGTTAGGATTTATTTATTTTAATATTAAAATTTAACCTTTTTAAATACACATTTTTTGGTTTTGGTGAATAGGATAAACAACCTATCTTGTATTTAAAAATGTTAACTATCCCATTAAAATTGCTGAAAATAACTACAGATTGAAATTACTGCAATAATTTCTCACAATTTGCAAAATTACAGACAATTGTCACTCCCCTATCTTACATAGACAAGGGAATGACATCTGTCACAACAGGGTAGTGACAAAAATTAGGATTACCTTGTTTATTATCATAACTATCGACACAGAAATCATTTGCACTTGAAGATAGTTTGAAAAACTTAATTCGAATGAAACTGCATTACTAATCAATCATTCATTACGAATCTAAGGTAAATAGCAAAGACAGGGTAATTAATGACAGTCAATAAAAATACATACCAAGATTTAACTTGTAATCATCAAATTGGCCTTGAAAACATGCTTCTTCCTGCAGAAAGAACAACTCAAGATGGCTTCTTTGAAGATGCCAGTATTCAAAGATTGAGCTCTGGGATTGTTACACTATCCCAAAGCTTAGCTAGTGTAAATATGGAATTCATTAGTTTCATTTTATGTCAGGGGAATGATACCAAAACCAAAGGATATTTTTTATTATTTTTTTAGAAAAATGCAAACCATGAAAAGTTTTTAATTTTTTAGTTTTTGGTATTGTATAAACGTCGTTAAAAGTTTTAACAACAGTTTTCCTATAAATTTAATTAAATTTACCAATTTTTAGAGTGGTACTAATTCTGTGTTAAGGTGGAGGTAAGGACACGCAGGGGAATGATATATATATATATATATACAGTAAAACTCGCTTAAGATGCTTTCCCTCTTAAAACGCTTTTTCCGTCAGTCCCTGGACATTTCCTATACTCATCAATGTAAAATCCACTTGATAAGACGCTTTTGTTATGCTTTGTGTCGTCAGTTAAGATGCTGTTCTCGAATTTCTGATGAAGTTTTTTTTTTCCTTTTGGAAAGGTATTGCAATCCCACCGAGGTTAGTCACGGTAACCTAACACTTTAATACTCCTTGATAAGTATCCATTTATTCAACACCCCTCTCCTTAACTCTTACCTATCTCTCCCACGCTGCTGTCAGGTTTCATGCCCATCTTTATTCGAGAATACAGAAAGATTGCAATATTGACATAGTCCGAGTTATCTCTCCCTTGACAGTGAACATCTCCCAGAGCTAAAAATCCAATACAACAAAATTCGCTTCACTTTTGAAGGGGGTGTAAAAAGTAAAATTAGTTCCATAAATTACATAAGTGCAGCTTAGGACGAAATTAAACCAGATGTAATCAAAAACTGTTTTCGGAAAGCTGCATTTGATGTATGGGACAATTCAATTCAGGCTGAGACTTCACTTCCAGAAGATGAGGACTTTCAATCATTGGAGAATTTCCCTTATTATACAACGGTGGACGATCACCTCGTGACCTGCAGCATTCAGACTTTGGAAGAAATAATCGCAGATGCAATGATTGAAGGGACTGCGAAAGATCAAGAGGAGGACAAAGAAACAGAACTGACAGCTACTGCTGGCTTGTATTATGTAAGTGAGCTGCGGAAAGTACTGTCCTCTTTGGAGCACACACAGGAAATGCTGACCTACGTCAACAAAATTGACAATTTTCTTGATGCTAAGCATACGAGAATCTTAAACAAACAAAAATAGATGCTTTTTTCACCAGCACATCAGAAATGTAAAGTTCGGTGCGTATTATATTTTTCATTTGTACAATATTATCTATGCAGTATAATAAGTATCTTATGTAATTTTTAAATGAAGAGCAATACATACGTATTTTTTTTAAGCACTTAGATTTTGCTCTTTCCCAATTCACCTTAGAGCGTCTTAAGTGATTTTTACTGTATATATATATATAAATATATAAAACTAATAAGTAAAACACAAAACATATTGCAAATAAGACATACCTCGCATTAAAAAGATAACAGCTAGAAGCAAGCAATAGAAACCATAATTAAAAATAAAATATATATATATATATATATTTATTTATAGCATAAAAACAATTCTTTACGTGGATAAAATTTATAATCAGTATGTTTTATCCTGTTATAAAAAAAAATAAAACAAGTATATTAAAGTATTTTAGCATCAATCTCATTTTTGTATAAGTTTATCTGCCATTTGTGAAGCAGGGACCAAAATATTTCAATTTAGAGAAAATGACTCTTTTATATTTATTTATAGTACTAGCTGAAGTACCCATCATTGATGGGTTAGTACTGAATGCAAATTTCCAAAAAGCAAGAACTTTCGTCCGCATTGTAGGAGTACACAGAATGGATGTAGTATGTTGCCAAAGTAAAGAAAGCGAAGTTATAATTTTTATGTATTGTTAAAATATTACAGGTTAGAGAGTAACTAAGTAATATCATTTAATTCGCTTTAGTCGTAATTATGTGATGCGCGAACGAATATTTACGCATATTGAAATAATTTTCGCAAAATCTCAAAATCTAATCAATATTTTTGAAAAATTGGAAGCCTAGAATTTAAGTTGAGTGACAACCTATCATGTCACCAAATTTCGTTTCATTCCCTGCAGTCTTTATTTCGTGATGCTGGAACAAAATTTCAGCATTTTAAAACGATTTTCACAAAATCTCAAAATGTAATCAAAATATTTTAAAAATTCAACGCCTATAAATTAAGATTAGCAACTACCTATCATATCACCAAATTTCGTATCATTCGTATTAGTCGTTATTACGTGATGCTTGAAGAAATATAAACGTATTTTGAGAGAATTTTCACAAAATCTCAAATCTAATAAAAATGTTTAAAAAATTGGACACCTATAGTTTATGTTGAGCAACCATCTATCATGTGACCAAATTTCATATCATTCGCTTTAGTCGTTATTACGTAATGCGTGAACAAAGATTCACTCAGTTTTAAACGATTTTCGCAAAATCTCGAAATCTGATCGACTTTTTTAATTAGATGCTTATAGTTTAAGGTGGGTGACCACCTATCATTTCACCAAATGTCATTTTTTCACCTTTGCAGTTATTACGTGATGTGCGAACACAAATTTACGCAGTTTGAAACGATTTTCGCAAAATCTCAAAATCTAATCAAGATTTTTTAAAAATTCGACGCCAATGTTTCAAGTTGAATTACCACCTATCATGATACCAAATTTCATTTCAATCGCTTCAGTCGTTTTTACTTGATGGTTGAACACAAATTTACGCAGTTTGAAACGATTTTCGCAAAATCTCAAATTCTAATCAAGATTTTTTAAAAATTTGATGCCTATGTTTTAAGTTGAGTGCTCACCAATCATGATAACAAATTTCATTTCAATCCCTTCAGTCGTTTTTACGTGATGCTCGAACACGAATTTACGCAGTTTAAAACAATTTTTGCAGAATCTCAAAATCTAATCACGATTTTTTTTTAAAATTGGCACCTATGTTTTAAGTTGAGTGACCACCAATCATGATCCCAAAATTCATTTCAATTGCTTCAGTCATTTATACGTGATGCTCGAACACAAATTTACGCAATTTGAAAGGATTTTCACAAAATCCAATCAAGATTTTTTAAAAATTCGACCCTACGTTTTAAGTTGAGTGACCACCTATCATGACACCAAATTTCATATCGTTCGCTTCAGTCGTTTTTATGTGATGCTTGAACAAAAAAAAAGCCACGAGCAGAATGACAGAACGACAGACAGACAAACTTTTTTTTGAGGGTCGCACAGGATTCCCAGGTGCTTCTGGATAGAAATCGCAAAATTTTTGAATTCCAAGAAATGTACAGACAAAAGTCTTATTTTATTTATATTAATACTAGATTTTAAATTAATAAACTTTAATTCAAATTAATATATTGTGGGTGTGGCAGTCTGTTCTCAGTGACTTGGAATCTTTCCAGTCTGAAAAAGTTTTCACAAATGCACTTGAAATGATATCCTTTATGTTTTTTAAAAGCCTCTCTCTATCCCATCATTCCTAATTCTGATGATTGGAGTACACTTTGGGAACATGGGTAGGATATGTTGACAAATGTGTTTCTGGAAACTTTTTTCATTTAACAGATTCCAACTTGTTCGGAATAGTCTCCTTGATGCTATAAAAAGGGCTAAAAAAGTTAGCTTGCAGTTTGTAGCCCCCAAATATCCTGATTATTTAGATTAGAAATTCATATATACTGAAATAATAATTTTAAAAAATGAATTTCCCCTATAATATATATTACATAATTGTCCATCACTAGATCAACTTGGAGACACTCTTTGCTAGGTAAATACAACTCGATCGATGTTCCAAAACTAAATTGAAATGAAATTTCTTTTTCAAATACCAAGGAATTGTGTTTTTGTTTTAAAGAAGAAAAGAAAATTTCAAATTTTTGGCAGTCCAGAAAATTTTTTTAGCATGCCAAACTTGGCACGTGTGCCATGTAATAGCCATACCTGACTTAGCGTCCCTAATAACACAAATAATACCACAGCTAATAATACAAATGGGTTACAAATATTAAAATAAAAATAATTTTTAAATATATAATCTTGCTCAAGTATAAATATGTACATAATTTAAAAATTCTATTTTGGAAATCCTAAAATTGTTTTATGTTTTGGAATTGCAACATCAGGTGAAAGTGGATAATAAAAGGCCCACAAAGCAACCTTGTACCCTGGGGCTTCAACTAAGTATGATCAGGTTCTGGACATAGCATACACTGCTTTTCCTCTCTTTTCTTCTTATTTTTCTTTTCTCCCCCCCCCCCCCCATTTTATTCTCTCTTCATCCTCTTTGAGTCTTTTGTATATCCCTTGTGCTATCCTAACTTTAAGTGTTATCTGTTTGTGTGTGTTGCAGAGTGGTTGTAAAACCTCACTATAATAATATTCGATACAACAATAAATCCGTATATAACGATATATTTTGTGCACCCTCAGAATACCAACACAATATAATTTTCCCTCGATATGACGATTCTTCCCTCAAGTACGATAATTTTATTGGGTCCCTTAAGTATCATTGTATCAAGGTTTTACTGTATTAGAAATAATACCAGGAACAAAAACAAGGAGGCAATAGATAAAATGATAGAGGCTTCAGACAAAACATACCCTCTCTTCTCTTCTTCCCTTAAAAATCTAACGCACCATGTGATCAATCGCCTGAAGCGATGGCGCGGCAAAAGAAATGCCACAAAAGTAATTTCCAAAAAGTGCTACAAACTACTGATTTTTTGTATCGCACTACATTATTACACTAGTTTTTAAAAAAGTAGCACATTACACTACAAACTACAGAAAAAGTAGCAACTACTGTAGTTCCACTACTTGTAACACATTACTTCCCACCCCTGCAAATTATATGCAAAATTCATTCACTATCAGCTTGTAGTTCTCCCTTAATAAACTGATAATTTTCTAGTGCATTTAAAAGATTTCCATATGAAAGAAAAGTTAAAAGTAATTGCGCATAATCTTTCAAACAACATGAAGCAGAATACAAAAGTTTCTGTGGTTCCAAAAGTTTTTGACTGTCACTCGAAGTTCATTCATCTAGATATTTTTTTTATCAATGTGTGTCTAGAAATGAATGACTTGAATAGTGTTTCTTTATATATTTTTGAGGAGTTCAGCAGATTACAAATGCTGATGCTTTGTCAACTATTATAGAGAGAAAAAAGGTTCGAGTTTCAAATGCTCTTTCTTGCTATCTAATATAATATTAAAATAAGAAATTATTTTCATGCCTTATAGACGAGTGGTAGTACTTGGAAGTATTCTCAGACTATTATATATAGTGGCTAGTGAGACTTAAGTATTTCAACAAAGAAAATACAAATTTTATTTTTCTATTTAGCAAGCTAGAATTTTTTATTTGTAACAATAAGTTATTTTATTTGTTGTTATTTAGCATTTATAAAGTAAAAGAAGTTTCATGATTTGAATATGATTGTGTTTTGTCAGGTTCATATGAATTTTTTTTTTTTTTTTTTTTTTTTTTTTTTTTTTTTTTTTACCATGAACTTGAAATTTTTATATGAATGCATTTATATATTCTTCAGGTACTTTAGTGGTATTGATTTATTCTGTATTATGCCTTAGGAATCTTTTCCAAGAAGATGGACTCCAATGCAGACACAAGAATTTGGTCCACTTCATATTACAATGGCTTCTCTAATTTTGAGCTGTGATTTCACGCCTCATAGAACATGTGGTATGCTAAATTATTTTTCGCTTGTCTTTAAATATCTTTTCATGCCTTAATAATGAATGTTTGAATGCATTATTATTAAGGTTGTTCGAAGAACATATATTTAATAAATACATTTTGGTGTTTTTACAGACCCATTTTGGGTGAGCCAAAAAAAATTAAGTTTTTCCAATCAAAATCTAAGCAGAACTGTGTGCAGAAAAGTTATCTTTCATAAATAGATGAAAGAAAGAAAAAAAAAAAAAGTGAAATTGAACAATATTTGACCCTTATGCATCAAGGTCAAAGTTTTGGAAATTTTACCATTTTTGCCCATTTTTACATATTTTAAAAACAACGTTTCTGATAATTATATTTTATAATCAACATATTACAAATACAAGAACTAAGAAATTATTTATTACTAGCCACCTCCTGCAACCAGTTGGTTCACCTTCTTAATAAATCTTGTTCTGAGAGAATCCATTTTCTCACTGGCTTCCTTGCCTCTGAAATCTCTTAGATTCTGAATGGAATTTAAAAGTAAGATGGTTACAAACAGGAGTGGCCCTAGGGTAAGTGTAGAGACCCTTGCTAACATAAAAAAGGCACCTCCTTTTATGCTCTACTTAGTTTTTAAGTTCGAAATGACGCCCCATCGAAGCTGTCACCCTAATGCGAATCTTACCGTGTAGAGCCGCCCCTGGTTACAAAAATAAGATGGGGTTTAATGATAAAACCCTACAAAAAGGTATAAATTATTTTCGTCCTATATTCATTCAGAAGAGCTTCCGGATATATTGGTCTTTATCAATAAACGGAAAGGGAAAAAAAAAGTAAGAAAATCTTAAACACTTTCAGATTTTTAAAAAGCACTAAAGTGCTATATATTAAAAGTGTATTATAATCTATGGGTCTTCCCTATTTTCTTTCCTTATTCCATTAAGTTGGAAAATATATCATTATTTATGAGTGTGATTAAACAAAATTAAAATTGATATTTCTAACATCCTTTTCCTGGATGTAATACATTAGAAATAGATGGGAAAAAGCTGCACAGAAAAATGCACAATTCGAACTGAGTGAAATTTTCTCAAAAACTTATTCAGGTGTATTCATAATTGAAGTAGCAGGCGATAAATTGCACAAGCATTAGGGTCATATCTCCTCAAACTCAAACATCAACCATTTTATTTATTGCCAAAAACAAAAGTTGCACATTTTAGTTTTAAAAAATTTCCAAATCCTATTTTTCTTTTGAGTATAAAACATTTCATCCCTGCTCTGATTTCACATGCACACAATATTTTAATTCAAAAATAACCTTACAAATAGTCTAAACAAAAAAAATCGTTTTTCTTTTATTTTTACTTCAAGAGTCTGAATCATTTAATAAACTTGCCAAATATGGCAACCTAGATACGTTTAATCTTCACTCTTTCCACTGGCGGGGTTACAATTTCAAAATGGCGAGAGCAAAAATTTCCCTTTTGTGACACGTTTTTTATCGATATCTCCTAAAATATAATTCGAATTATAAAAAAAACGCTTCGAGGTATTCGGGACCCATCCTGGAGAATTTCCATACAAAATTTGGTAGGTCTAGGATCACCCGTCTGCAAGCTGTGGGAGACACAGAGAAACAAACAAACTAACTAACGGACAGTTTACACTCTGTTTTATTTATACAGATAATGATGATATTATAAATTGAAGGAAGGGAAAGAGATGGATTTTGGATTATTTCACCTAAAGTTACACCAGAATAGACTATTACTACAGTCAGGTGTGATTGTGTTGTGGGTAGCCCAGATTTCTGTGTTTTTTGCTTGATCTCTCCGGGTTCGTCTCTTTCCGAGTAAGACATTATGAATGGATAAGACCAACGTATTTAGGTTTGTTAAAGAAATCATCGCAATTAAATTGACGATATCACGGAGTTAGGAAAAGATAGTAAAAATAAATTAGCACTTAGTGCAAACTTTCTTCACAATTCAATAAATCCTGCACCACAAAGCGTAATGACACCATGCTCCTCAAAACAATCTACTGATAATGTTACTCAAGAAGACAGTAGAAAAAGAAAGTCAACCTCTGCAACTAACAGCAAAGCTAAACAATAAAAAATTACTTTTATTTATTACAAAAAGTGATGCAAATTATTTTTGTTAAAAATTACTTTTTATCTTTTACAAAAGTGATACAAATTATTTTTCTGTAACATTTAGTAAAGCTTTTGTAAAATTAAATGTAAAGCATTTACTTTTTTGCTAAAAAAATAATTTAAATACCAGAATATAATTTCTAACACAATTTTTATTCAATTGAAGAGTATAAATATAAATTTCTTAATATATGCCATTTCTTTCCCCCCCTCCCCTTTTAAATATATATGTATAAACAGGAGTTTTCCAAGTAATCATGCAATTGTGTTTCATGCCAGCCAAGTTACTTGTTTTACGAGGGAGACCAAGATTTTAATAATGTTTCCTGGTTTCCTAACACTTTAAAACCCTACTTTTTCTACTCTTAGTCCCAGAAGCAGAACTTTTTCTGCCAATCTGCGATGGCTTTTTAGGCACAGAAAATAATCTGCAGCATAATTTCACAATAACGGAAAAAAAGGTTGTAAGACTCAGTAAGCATATTTTATCACGAGCTTTCATTTATCGAATGTTATGTTAATCAGTTAGACATGATCAAACTAATACAAATTTACATACACAATGTAATGAGAATAAAACATAACCTGTTTCAGTTGTCTTGGTTAACAGACTTGGATAAAGAGAAAAACTTTATATAAATAGATAGTTTCAAGAAAAACATTTCTGGTAGGTTTTTTGTCAAATTTTACAGCAATAATCTATTGAGTAGGCCAGTGTTATGAAAAAACTTTCTAGATAGAATGTGATAGTTACACAGCAAAACTTTTTTGCATTCTTAGTTTAAATTGCATAAAAAGCAAGACATGAATCAGTTTAATTAATCATGCCAAAAACCATAGCAGTTTTAATTACATGAAGCAAGGTAAACAGTTAGCATTATTCATTATTCTTGATATCACAAGAGAAGAGATATTTTTGTCCATAATTTTGTTCGTCCTGACTCTAGCAAAATGTTTGTAATAAGAGACTCCAAACATGGAAATGAATACAGCGTTCAAAAATTTTCTGGTTCCTGTATAACCAGATGGACGGCCACTAAGAAATATAAACACTCTCTGATCTACAGTTCCAAAAGCTTGTTCATCATTGCCAGCTGTACATCTTAATCGCATTTTGCTCACTTTCTCAATGACCGATCCCCAACTTTCACAGGAAGCTTCTGATTGGAATTGAAAGTGTGTGTGTAAAAAACTTAATAAAGGCATTTCCTTTGAAAGCTCATTAACAGCCTTTAGCAATTTGGATTGGAAACCGATTTATATCTCATCCCTCCCCCCTCATGAAATCGCAAGTAATGTGTTTTCAAATTGTTATATAACATCGAATTCTTGCATTCCAAGCAAGCAACTTTATCCAGCTGTGCAGCCATTTCAATAAACAATTAAAAGAGTACCCAAAATTTCCTTTTGTATCTGCCATCTGTATACATTTGCGAGAGGGAAAAAATATTCCATTCTTCCACATTTTTTAACAGAAAATGTTTATTTTGAGAATTAGAAGAGGGATTTTTTTCATGACCATAAAAAAGAATCCACACACAAAATTCTAATGAAAATAATCTGCAGACTGTAAAAAATATCTGCGACGCACGTCTCGCTTCTCGCATTTTCTGCTATGGGGCTCTTAGTGAAATTTTGAATGCTTAAGAAAAGCTTGTGTGGTTCTAAATAAATGTTGAGGTTTTACCTATTTAATGTTTGAAAATTCTAGCATTTCTACTGTTTTAAAATTTTTAAAATTATAACATTAATGGCTTTTTGTGGATTTGAAACTCTGTAGATTAACTGTAGATAAAAAAGAAACTACTAATTTAAAAACAGCATAATTTAGTGTGTACAAGAGTATAATATATGCAAAAGTTGAAGAGTGTTGTTATCCCAAGAATGTATTGGATTTCACCCCCCTCCCTTTATCTATGTGTGTGTGTGCGTATGTGTGGGGAGTTTTCTAAACTGTGCACCCTGATTGAACATTGATAATTTGTAAATTCAAAATGATTAATTTTAATGTCATTATAGTTTGGTTTATTTAATGTGTATCAGTTGGTAATATTAATGGGTATTGTACTGTGTGTATCGGTATTGTTCAGGATTTTTTGTATGTGCATTGGTAATTTTCAACTTTGGGTCACTCACAATCACTCCTGACTATGGTAAGGTCCAATACAGAACGAGGGACATTGTGAGTGTACTCCTTCCACATATATTATGAAATCTGTGAAAGCTGGATGTCAAGTTTCACCCTTGCACTTTCCAGACAGCCAACTGATAGTGAGATTTTTTCACAGAAATATTTACTTGTCAGTGACATAAACTGGCATGTAACATTGGGGGGGGCGGGGCAAAATTTTTCCCGTTGAAGAAAATATTATTTTGAAATAAGTAATATCTAAATTTTCTTGATTTTTTTTTTGGGGGGGGGGAGGGAGGGACACACACAATTGCCCATTCTTGCCCTTAGTTAAGTTACGCCTATGATACTTGTGTCTCTTGTTTTTACTAATTGAAATTCTGTTTTATGGATAAATTTAGGCATAATATTTCTAGACAGAAATGCAGATCGGATAAAACCATCCCTGGATTCTGGTCCACAAACAATTTTTGCTGACTCTAAAATATTTAATTCAATGCTCTACGGTTTGTGTGTGACAAGGGAAAAAGCACATGTTCCAGTCTGGTATAGCACCTGTTTTAATGAGTACATACATTTTTTTAATTTTGATTCATCCCATGGAAAAATAAAAGATGCATCGGGCAATACTGATCAATCTCGCCAAAAAACGGCGTGACAACCATAACAGTCAGTTCAAACTTTAGTCATATCTCCTTGAGTCAGATTGGCTTAATGGTTAGGATGCTAGCTTCCCACACGTAAGGTCCCGAGATCGATCCCAGTCGCGGACCCTAGACGGAAATAGATTAAAATAACTTCAGGTTTCAACATAGAGGGGAAAATGTGTGGAAAAATAAAATATATGGGGCAAGCTTGCCGACCGACGCCCCATGTATTTAGGAAAATTATTTTAAAGAAATTTTTTTAGTTCGAATTAAGCTTGCTCTGCCAAGCTTAATGCAAGTTGGGCAAGTGTAAAATTGAACACTTGATTCAAGCTTGCATTAAGCTTACACGCTTGAAATTTTCAAGCTTAATTTCAAGTTTATTGACTTGATAAATCAAGCTTACTGCAAGTTTGATGCAAATTTGCTGTATTGTCTGGTTTCATAGGGGGTAATGCTGGCCGCCATTGGGTGCCCCCTTTATAAAATGACCAATAGTTCGGGCTGTAGTAGGGGCAAAGGCTTGTGGAAGCAAGTGCCTCTCCATTGGGGAAAAAAAAATTAATAACATGCAAACTGGAGTAGATAAATTCTTCAATGCAATGGTAACGAAAGGGGGAATTTCCCTCAAACAGAAAG
This sequence comes from Cheiracanthium punctorium, assembly GCA_038373885.1. Lineage (NCBI taxonomy): Eukaryota > Metazoa > Arthropoda > Arachnida > Araneae > Cheiracanthiidae > Cheiracanthium > Cheiracanthium punctorium. Next base: position 731,798 of record JAWZYV010000576.1, on the reverse strand, counting down.
AAAGCTAAATAAAAGATCTGTAATGCGTTTGCACAAAGATTGCATCTGTAATGTGTGATGTTATAGGTGAAAAAACTCCATAGCCCTCTCATCCCACTTTTTGACTTAAACTATCATGACAGGAAGTAATTAATTAGTGCTTCATTTATTGACAGGCTATTATAAAATATAATTCTCAGAAGTAATATTTAAAAAATGTGAAAAAATAATAAAATTTTCAAAACTTTGATGTGCAAGGATCAAATATTGTTTGATTTCAAAAATTCTTTTTTCTTTTGCCTTCTATTTACCAAGGGCAATTTTTCTGCACTATTAGATTTTGATTGGAAAAACTTTACTTTTTTTGGCCCACCTTAATGTATAGTACCAACTGGAGTAAAGATGTATGTGAAATGCACATTGTAAGATGAAAAGGTAATGAAAATATTTAGAGGCATAGCTGAAAATTGAATTGCATCTGGAGCTTCTCAAGTGCTAAATATGCTAATTGGGACCTTTAATAATAGTTTGATTTCCCCCCCCCCCTCATTTTCATTAAGTCAATCTCTTCAGACTGGACATAAATATCACATCTCAAATTATTAATAAAAAAAAGCTCATAAAAAACCTATTGTGCATAAAAACAAATAAAGTAGCTGTTCTAAATGGCTCCCTCACCTTTGATTGACTTCTAATTTTTTTCTTTGTTTTCTTTTCAATTCGTATTTGATTCCCACTTCAAAGAAAAGAAAAAAATTAGAAGTCAATCAAAGGGGAGGGAGCAATTTAGAACAGCTACTTTATTTGTTTTTATGCACGATAGGTTTTCTTTTCAATTCGTATTTGATTCCCACTTCAAAGTTGCTCGTGAATGAGTCTATAAAAAGGTTGAAACGTTATGAATTTTTTAGTTTGCAGCTTGATGAAAGCACCGCTGTTTTGCTGTTCTTGTGTTTGTTAGGTATCCATTCGAAAAACAAATAGAAGAACTTTTGATGAGTGAAGTGCTTGAAACTTACACTACTGGCAACGAAAATTTCAAAACTATCCACAAATATGTACAGAAAAATAATTTGGAATGGAGTAAGTATGTCAACATCTTCAGCGATGGAGCGGCTATAATGATTGGAAAAGTTAAAGGAGCCATGACTAGGTTGAAGCAAGTGGCAGAAAATGCCACCAGCAGCCTCTGTGTCATCCATCGTTTCTCTCTGGCAACTAGAAAGATACAGCAAGATTTAAAATTTGTACTGGATGGTGCTGTGCAGATAATTAATCATGTTTAGAGCTGCCCGCTTCAAGAATGCCTTTTAAAACTTACTGCTGAAGATCTGGGTTTGGATCACTTTCACCTTTTGCTGCACACAGAAGTGCAGTGGCTATCTAGGGGAAACATTTTAACCAGGCTGTTTGAACTAAAAGATGCACTGATGGTCACATTTACAGAGAAGCCTTTTATCAAACAATTAACTAATGGGGATTGGCTGCTTAAATTGGGATATCTCTCCGACGTATTTGAAAAAATTAATGAAACTACTACTTCTCTTCAAGGAAAAGAGGAGCACAAATAGAGAAAATATAAGCTTTGAGTAAAATAATTACGTTTTTTAAAGTGTATGTTGAGAACAGAGACATCTCCAACTTTTCTCGGTTGCAAGAGTGTGTTATGACAAATGACATCAATCTTCAAACCAACTTTCTCGAGATTGTCATTGCTTATTTGCAAGAAGTTGATTATTTTCCTGACATTAATTCTGATGACATATACAGTGGGATTATGAAGCTGTTTTCCTTAGACCCTAAGCAGAAACCTTCTGGAATGACAAATGCAATATTTCAAAATCTGTTTGAGATCAGGAACGACAGCAGTTAAAGCAGAGATACAGTGAAGGAAACCTTAACTTTTAACGCATATTTTTATAGTGTGTTTGTTAGTCTGCTGTAAGGTTTTTTTTATCTCCTTAGTAACATTTATAGTAGTGTAATTAACTGATTTATTTTCTGTATGCAGATATTGAAAATTATTCTGAACGTACTTCCATATGGTCTGCCAGTGAAACTTATTTACCAATGCCAAATGAAGTTTGTGATGCATTATTTGGCCCTGGATCCCCACGATATTTACAAGAGGTATAATTTTGTTTATTTTCTTAATATAAATTAAGGGCAAATATATATTGTTAAATGTTAAATAATCTGACTTTTGTATATTGATTGAAGGTTTGTAACTATTAGGATTTTTCATTTTAAAACTTTTTTCTTGATTAATTGAATTACAAAAAAAAAAAAAAAAAAAACTTAAAATATTCATTCTAAAAATATATCTTCCTTAAAAATCAAAATTTTATTATAAATTACACATTGTATATACAGAAATAAAATAATATGGAATATAATTCCACAGTAGAGAGAGAAAAATACCTTAAAATCTGCTAGCGTTCTTTTATGTTATTTTTCGTTGTTTATTATCACTTTCTGCCTTAAGCTACGTTTTCATGCTTATTTTGTGTCACATGGTTAATGGCACCATCTGTTGCAGAAATCTTAAGTACTTCTCATTGAAATTCTTAATTTTTACTTTTATAATGAGCCAAGTTTTCTATACTTTCAAAATCCATTTTTTAAGAGTATTTTTGGCCAGTCATAATAAAAATTGTGCATTTCAAAGGAAAGCACTCGAGATTTCTACAACAGATGGTGCCCTTAACAACTTGACACTTGCATACATCAGCAAGGACTAAAAAGTTTTACTCAAACACAGATGGAAAACAAACCCTTTTTAGGAGCAGTGTCAGCATCAGTTTGTCATCTTCTAACATTTCTTTAAAATAAAATCAAAGAACACTCTTAAAGTTTCTAATTAATAGTTTCATCGTTTATCACTCTTCCTTCTGTTAACAGATGACAGCACTAAGCATTTTGTCTTGCAACAAGATGACATACTGAAGCTGACTATTCCAGAAAAAAAATTTATGTTTTGATGAATAGTTCTAATTTTTATATTTCTTTGAAAAATTTTTAAAATTATTTTCATGTATGAATAAAACTAATCAATATAAAATTAAATTTTAAATTATAAAAAGTATTACTTAAAAATTTAAATTATACCCATATTGTTGAAAAGATTTATTTTCAAATTATATACATAATATAAAAAATATTTTTCAGAATTAATATATGACAGCTGTAAAAGCAACTATTTTTAAATATATTAAATCAAAATATAAATAACTTAGATTAGATTGATTTGATTTTGATTATTGTCAAAGTATAAAATATGCCTGTATTTTAAAACAAACTTTTTACAAATGGGATATCAGCATGTTATTATATTATCATCTCTGAGTGTCAAAAAATATAATACTTGCAAGGAGGGGGGGGGGGGAAAAAACAAAAAAAAAAAAAAAAAACATCTGTTTTCCCAAGAAAATATGAAGTGTTTTATCTAGTGATAATTTTTTTTAAATGGTGAAAAATATGCTTTAAAAGGCATAGTAGCACAAAATTACATTGTTTTTAAACACATATATGAAAAGAAATAATTACCATTCCTTTAACTATTCCCTGTATATACTTTTCCCTCTTTCTTGTTGTGTAGGTTGTTAGTGCCTGCAGAGAAGTATCAGGCTCAATATCTGTATTTACTGATATGTTGGTCCAGTGCTGCTTTTGTAATGAAAAATTTTCTTTCTCAGTAATTCACCAAGTTATGGTAAGATTCTAATATTTTTAATAAAATGTGCTGTTTTTGGCTGTGTTAGGGATTAATTGTCTTGGCCTGATGGATTAAATTAAGTGTAGGTTTAGGTTTTATACAGGGTTGGAAAAAAACCCGGTTTATTTGAAAAAAACCAAACAACCAGGTTTTTTTGGTTTAAACCGGGTTTTTTGGTTTAAACCAGGTTTTTTTTAAAATCCTTTTATAATTACTTGTTACATACTTCTGAATAAAAGTATTTGTAAAATGTTCAGATAACAATTAATATTCCTTCTGAAAGTAATTAAAACAAAGTAAATAAACAATTGTTGCTATACTTATGTGGACATTGAAATCATTCAATTTTTAATATTTTATGTAGAGATACTATTTTTTACATTTAGTATATAATATAATACAATATTACCTGTTTACTACATTTTACATGGAATCTTGCACTTAGATTCATCAGTAATAATGGTGATAAGTTGTTCAAAATGATATTTTTAAGGCTTAAAAATAAGTTGTTAAAACACAAAACTTCTATTTTAGAAACAAATTAAAAATGCAGTCTATAATTAAAGTTTAATTAATAATTTTTAATGATAAAACAATAAGATGTCTATTAGATTGATATAAAAACTTATTGTTGATACTTATAAGGATAATTTTAAAAGATATCAGAACATATTCTATCTGTAGTATTCGGAATTTTAAAATATTCCTTAAAAAAAAAAAAACCAACTGGTTTTTTTGAGAAAAAAACCATTTGGTTTAAACCATGATTTAAACCGTGGTTTAAACCAGTCGGTTTAAACCATGCCAACCCTGGTTTTATATAACTATATTTGTTCAGAAGATTAAATAAAACCTAAATATGAGGATTTTAAAATATGTCATGTTTTAAACAAAAGAAACAAAACTATTTCTATTTCTTGTATTTTATATTTTACTGTCCTGTTATTGAGAAAATAAAGTAATGGCAGGTTTTATTTATTTATTTTTGAACTTGTTCTATTTAATATATTTTGAAAAAAAAAAAAAAAAAAACAACCCTCATAATTTTTTATCTCTAACCAATGAAAGAGACAGGAACACTAGAAAGACAAACAAACTCTTTATTGTAGATTTTATATTTTGTCACGTGCACTGAAGAGTGATCCATTTATAGTACAATAATATAATACAACTTTCTTTGTTTTTATCAATTTGTGATTTCTTTTATGCTTTACAGTATCAGTACTCTTCTGTGCCTTCTAATGAATTGAAAAATTTATCATACTTGTTGCTTGAAATTTTAGTAAGTATTATATGTGAAATATTCCATTTATTTTATTGACTAAATTATTTTTGAATTTATTTATTATTAAATTGAATTTTCTTTACACTTAAAAAAAAGCATAATTAGTGAACAAAACTAAATAATATGTGATTTTAGTGATTAGTTACATAATTATTGCCCTTTTATCATTTGATGAATTTTGAAGAGACAGTTACTATTATACTTTCCTGATAAGACTATTGTAAGATTATGTATATTTTATTGAAAAATTGTATATCCAGAAAGGTTCTCATTTAATTGTAAATAAAAAAGTAATTTTTTTCTTGATATATGTATGTATCTGTTAATATTTATTTTTGTGTCACAATTTATATGCATTTATTCTACTACTTATTTTTTTTTTATTTCATTCGAAAAATCATTGTATATTTAGCTCATTTTGAATGTACTGTATTTTTCTGTAGGCTGTAGAAGATCCATTGCAATTTAAACGAGTTCAACTTGTGATTGATGGTGTTATAAATGAAAATCAGATTTCTTTTGATGGCATGCTTGGTATGTAATAAAAATTAATTTTTCAATGTTTTAGCCCATTTTTTAAACTTTATTGGTTTTTGTTCTAAAATCTAACATATTTTGTATCTCTCTTTTAAAGCTATTATTCGTGCCAATGAAGCAAATGATAGTCGACGTTCTTATCAAGGTGTGAAGTTTCTTGTTAGCCTTTCTCTGAAGTAAGAATTTTTAATTAATGGCATTTTCTTGACCATAGTGGCTCATTATTAGGGGTCAGATCTTGGCATCACACTGTTATAAAAGCTCTCCCATTGTATAACATAGCTGTTTTAATAATGTTGTTCAAAAAATCTTCATATTTCATGCTTTTGAATATTATTCATTAAAAAATCGCTTAAAAGTACACTAGTTGTATTTTTTCTCCCTCTAATGCAAAGAGGGTCCAACCTTATTAGAACTCAAACTTAATGTCTTTCTTCATGAATGCAGTTGGCATATTTGACTGTGATTAGCATAAGATCATTGTTGTGAGGCCTTTGCCTTTGCTTGTAAATGGTTTTCTTGGTACAGTCTTGGGGCTGTCCCCAAAATTGTGTTCTTCATTATTGAGTTACAAATTTTTGCCAGTTTGGTAGTTATGTGTGAAATTCCCTTTCTTAGTAGGAAATCGTTTTCCATTTGCATGATCTTATTTTTAAACTAGCTGCGTGCCCGTTCTCCGCACGGTAGGGAACGAAACTTTTTCTTACATGTATAGTTCGAATTGATTCCAGAGATTTGGAATCTAAAAATAAGCAAAATGATTTGACTCTTCGCGTAAAGTTACTCATTACTTATTCGTAAAGTTAGAATAAGTATTGACCTGTGACGATTGTTAATATTATGATGATAAAAACTATGTCGGTATCATTCACGATCAGAAATGGAAAGCGTGACGGTTCGCAGTGAAAATTCCCAATATTCAAAATGTCTCATTTCTGCATCATACTCTTTTTTAGATTTAAGTTATGCCATTAATACCTTAGATGCTACATGAAGTGGAGAGCCGTTTTATTTTATAATTAAATAGTTGTGTACCCGCTCTTCGCAAGGCAAGAGAAGAACATTTTCCTAAAATGTGCCCGCACGCAGCTAGCTACTTGTGACAAAACAAAATCTCCAAGAAAAAAGAAAGTTCTGTTACAGTCTTTTCTGTTGAAACTATCGCGTGATATATCAACGCGACTTAGAATTACTTAATGTTTTGTTAGCTGTGATGCAATACGTCTGTTAAAAAGGAATAGAAGACTTAGTTTCACTAAATATTTATTAATGCGGTATATTGTGGTTTGATCAATATTGCCTTATCGTATCTACTTACTATTAATTATACTACCTTTTACTGATACCAATAAAATATACTGTCGTTTTGGAACCGTTAATGCTTAATTTAAAGAAACGGTTTAGATATTTGCCACGAATGTAGGCCTTTACTCTTTGGTGATTCTTTGCAATTTACGCATTAGCATAAACGATAATCATTTCCCTTTATGGTTGTCACTAAATCAGCTATACCATAAATTTTTACGCATAGTTCTTGTCAGATTGGTGTATTTAGCACCAGAGCCCTATTATCGCACGGGCAAATCGCGACTTTGCCCAGGGGCCTCCGGCTCGAAATGGCCCCCAATTTCAAATGCTGTTCTTTTTTTACAAAAAAAATTATGAAAAATAAAACAAATTTCATACATTGGGTGGGTGGGGGGGGGGCCCGGGGCCCCCTGTTGGTCATAATCAGGCCCTGTTTAATATCGCAATATATTTCCTGCTATTCGAAAACGTGACCCATTTAAAATCTGAATCGAAAATAATGCTGGATAATTCACTGGTGAAAAAAGAGCATTCAATTATTTATCTGGCAACGTAAAGTAAAATATAGAATTATTTCATGCGTGGCGTATGTTTTGCTTGTGAGTCCGTTATTCTGATTGAGTTTCGAAAGAGGTTTTAAACTTATGACATCAAAATCACGCACTTTTCAAATGCGAAAACTGTTATTTTAAAGTAATTTTATTTTTTTTTCAACTGGCAATTTTAATAATTGTTACTGTCTCCAAGACAACCAAAACGCAAGATATCATACCGAAAATTTTAAGCTGCATCTATTGAAATGAAAATAATTCTTTACTTAAAAATTCGTAAAAAATCTCCCAATATATTTTTTTCCTCCGTTCTTCTTTTAAAAGAGGACGAAATGTATGCTCCGTCATTTGGCAAAATATAAAAAAGTTATGACGGATAGAATTCAAGATGCAGTAGTTTTAAAAATATTTTACGAAAATCAGCGTCAAATTTAATTTTATTTGAAAAATTCTCAAAAATCTGCAAATTATGTTACACAGTCCTAACAAACAGTTTTTAAAAGAAAATTTTCTCCTCTATCCGATGATGTAAATTTCGTTTTCTTGCGAGTGTAATTACCGGCGTTATTACGTATTAAGCGAGAAAAATCGCTAAAAATTGGACAAAACATAAAATAAAACATTTTCTAATTCGAATTTCGAAAAAATCGCTCCGAGGCGTGTTAGTATCTGTCCTAGTGAAGCCGTATGCAAAATTCGGTAGGTCTGCGACCAACCGTCTCGACGCAATGTGATCGAGAGACGCGCGCAAGAAGATCGGTGGTCACAAACCTACCTACATAGCTACATACAATGTTTACTCTCGGATTTTATTATATATTAGCTGCGTGCCCGTTCTCCGCACGGCAGGGAACGAAAATATTTCTTACATGAATAATTCGAATTGATTCCAATGGTTTGGAATCTAAAAATAAGCAAAATGACTTGACTCTTGGCGTAAAACTACTCATTAGTTTTTTGTAAAGTTAGTATAAGTACTGACCTGTGACCATTGCTAATATCATGACGGAAAATGCTATGTCGGTGTCATTCACGATCAGAAAAGAAAAAAGCGTTACGGTTTGCAGTGAAAATTCCTAATTTTCAAAATGTCTCATTTCTGCATCATACTCTTTTTTAGATTTAAGTTATGCCATTAATACCTTAGATACTACATGATGTGGAGAACCGTTTTATTTTATAATTAAATAGTTGTGTACCTGCTCTTCGCAAAGCAAGAGGAGAAAATTTTCCTAAAATGTGACCATAACTACTTGTGACAAAACAGAATCTCCAAGAAAAAAAAAAAAGTTCAGATACTGTCTTTTCTGTGGAAACTACCGCGGGATATATTAACGCGACTTAAAATTATTTAATGTTTAGTTAGCCGTGATGTAAGACGGCTGTTGAAAAACGAATAGAAACGAATAGTTTCACGAAGTATTTATTAATGCAGTATATTGTGCTTTGATCAATATTGCCCTAGCATATCTACTAACTATTACTTATACTTTCTTTTACTGATACCAATATATTTTCGTTTTTCCATCTTTAATGCTTAATTTAAAGAAACGGTTTAGATATTTGCTACGAATGTAGTCTTTTATTGTTTGGCAATTCTTTGCAATTATCGTTGCCATTAAAACAGCTTTCCATACATTTTTATGCACAATTATTGTCAGATTGACGTATTTAGCTCCACAAAATATTTCTTGCAATTCGAAAATGTGTCCCGTTTAAAAACTCAATCGAAAATAATGCTGGGTAATTCATTGTTTAAAAAACAGCATTCATTTCTTTTTCTGGCAACGTAATATAAAACATGGAATTATTTCGTAGGTGCGTGTGACTCCGTTATTCTGATTGAGTTTCGAAAGGGGTTTTAAACTCGTTACATGAAAATGACGTAGATTTCGCATGCGAAAATTCAGTTATTTTAAAGTAATTTTATTTATTTTTTTCAACTGGCAATTTTATTCATTGTTACTGTTCCCAAGACAACCATAGCGGAAGATATCATACCGAAATCTTGAAGCAGTTTTTTTGAAATAAAAATCCTTCTTTACATAAAAATTCGTAAAAAGTCTCCTAATTTGTATTTTTCTTCCGTTCTTCTTTTAAAAGTGGGCGAATTGTATGCTCCGTCTTTAGCCACAATATAAAAAAGCTATGACGGATAGAATTAAAGATGCAACGGTTTTAAAATTATTTTTAGGAAACTTTGCCAAAAGAGAAATTATTTTTAAAAATTCCCCCAAAATCGGCAAAATATGTTACATAGTCAAAACAAACTGTTTTCGAAAGAAAATTTTCTCCTCTATCCGATGATGCAAACATCGTTTTACTGCGAGTGCAATGACCGGTGTTATTACGTATTATGCAAGAAAAATCGGACAAAACATAAAATAAAACCTTTTCTAATTCGAATTTCGAAAAAATCGCTCCGAGGCGTGTTAGGATCTATCCTAGTGAAGCCGGTTGCAAAATTCGGTAGGTCTGCGACCAACCATCTCGGCGCAATGCGATCGAGCGACGGGCGCAAAAAGATTGATGGTCACAAACCTACCTACATAGCTACATACAATGTTTACTCTCGGATTTTATTATATATAAGACTATTATGTTGTGTTCTTTTCCTTAGTTATGAAATTCAATGTGTAAGTTTATTTTAGTTAAACAAGATTGATTTTAAAAAGAAAAAAATACATTTTAAAATTGTGAATAAACAGTTATAATGAATAAAAATACTGAAGAAAAATTAAATTTGTTTGGAAAAAAGTGGTTGTTTGATTAATAATGGAATAACTTTTCTACGATTAATATTGTTCAGTTACAGCACTGGCAAAATTTGGTAAACATTTGTCATTTGAAAATTTTAAATACTTATATTGTACACACAGGGATAAGGCACCCTGTGTAGCTACATAGACACTATACTATAACTACTATCACATTACTAATTTGAACTTGCACTCCTTTTTTGGGCCTTGTCTCAGAAATAGATCATAAGCTGCCTCAGGTTCTTGAGCTAACCAGAACTCATTGTAACTCCTGATAGTGATTCACCCATGAATCAATTATAATTCATTTATGATATATTATCTCTTCATATCCCAAAATAGCTTTAACTTGCTTTCTCTATTTCATATTATGTATTACTCCACATTTTTAGTACAACACAAAATCTATACTGATTTAATCCGTGAACATTTAATTATTAACTTTAATAGCATTACACTGTATTTTGGGCTAGATCTTTTGAAACTGTCATCTCCAACTGGTTTTCCACTGGCTTGATCTCAGTCGGCAATTGAGATATGCTCAAATGAGACACATTAAAGAGGATTGGATTGGGTCAAAGAGAAGTGATCAATATACTCCCTCAATTCCAAACAAACAAACCTGACAAAACAGAATTCTTCAAACCAAATAGGAAAATACATGAAAGAATAAAATCATTGATCAAAAAGAAACCCCAGGTATCTACTGAATTAATTGTGAATGCAAACAAAAAATGAAAAGATGTTACCTAGGAATCACTAAGAGAAAAATAGGCCAAAGAGGCAATGCATAACATAGGCAAGTCATAAAGTGTAATAAAATAGGTACTGCAATAGCAAAAATAGTGCAAGAAAAAGCAATAATTAACTTTAAAAGTACTAAAAAATTAGAAAACTACAATAACTCCAAATATATAATTTTTAAAGAGAAGCAGTAGAAATTATAACTGAACCATCCACATGTAACAATAAAGAACAGTCGCATAATACTCTGATGAAGGAGAATTCTAAAGAAGGGATGGGGCATGCTGCTTAAACATTCAAAAAAGAAGTAGAATGAAATCGAGCCAACAGAACATCAGTTGGTCCATGAAGATGAGGTAGAGATGACAACCTCGAAAGATTTGGGCAAAAATACAGTCTGAGAAAAAAATACTATTAAAGTTGATAATATGTAGAGTATTTATTTGCTTTTATGTAAGTTTCATAGAAGTTATTTTTTTACTTCCTTGTACGGAGTATAAGGAAGTAAGGTGATCCCAAAAAATTTCGGGGGCCAAGTTTCAACGAAAATACTGATTTTGACTACCTCTAAATTTACTTATAAGAATTTTTTCGATGCATTTCATCGTAAGCTAGCATGCATGATCATATAAATGCGTTTGCAACTCATTTTGACCAGCGGCGAGTCTATTTTGGCCAGTTTTTCCATGCCATCTGTATGCACGTACGCATATCTCAAAAACTATTGGTCGTAGAATGTTGAAATTTTATATTTAGAATTGTTCTATGATCGAGTTGTGCATCTCCCCTTTTGGTCTCAATCGAATGGATAGTTTATGTACAGGACCACCGAAAAGATTCAAAATACATTACGTTCTATGGGCTGAAATTCATTAAATTCGCATATCTCAAAAACTATTAGGCATAGAATGTCGAAACTTTATATTTAGGATTGTTGTAACATCTAGTTGTGCACCTCCCCTTTTGGTTCCATTCGACTGGATAATTTATATACAGGACTACCCAAAAGATTCAAAATACATTACGCTCTATGGGCTGAAATTCATTAAAGCGTATTTTAGAGGTATTGGGCTATTTCAAATGACTCAGTAGTGATATATGCTGTTAAGAGTTGCAAAATGAATTTCCCCATTAAAAGAAGTGTCTTTATTATTTATAGTCCTGCTACAGGAACACTCAAAAGATTTACAATACATTACGGTCAATGGAAATTTTAGGGGCATTAATCCATTTCAAGCTAATACCGTCCTACCATATAAGTTAGGTAATGGTCTGACCATGGTCACGTACCTCCCTCAACAATAGGCCAGAAGTCGCCTAGCTTGGCAACTTTTGGTGTACGTGTGTATGTATTTAACTCTCAAATCTGAAAAACTATTAGTCATAGAATGTTGAAATTTCATATATAAAATTGTTGTATTATTTAGTTGTGCATCTTGATTTTTGGTTCCAATCTACAGGAGAGTTTATTTACAGGACCACCGAAAAGGAATTTCAGTACTTTAATGTCTATGGACAACTTCAATATAATACAACTGTAGACAGTCATTGTTTGGTCCGTGGCCAAAATCTCGTCGTCTTTCGTCGACCTTATTGTGTTTTCCCAAAATATCGCCAAATTTGGCGATAGTCCGTCATTTTGTCCATGCCCAAAATATCGCCATTTGTCATCCTTCTTGGCGAGTTTTGCAAAATATCACCAAATTTGGCTATAGTCTGTCATTGTTTGGTCCAAGCCCAAAATCTCACCATTTGTCATCGACCTTGGCATGTATTGCCTAAATATTGCCAAATTTGGCGACAAAAATTATTTTGTATTTTGTATAACTCTAAAACATTTACCTGTAGAATTTTGAACTTTTGTATTTAGAACAATTGTAATATCTAACTGTTTTCAATATCTTTCTTGACTGCAATCGACTGAGTAATTTATTTACAGGGTCAGCCAAATGACTTAAAATACATTAAGGTGTATATATGCATTCAATTCATTGAAAGTCTGTGGTCAATTACTACTTTGGCTATCCCCAAAATCTCGCAAACTATCTCCAGCTTGTCGGCTTTTGGTGAAATATTGCCAAATAAAGTGTCAGAAGGAAATCTTTCAAATTGAACTCAGCTCGGCGATATTGAAATATTTGGCTAGAAATCGCTAAACCTTAGTATTACTGCAGTATTTTATATCTTTCAAACAAAATAAGTTTAGATGAAGTGCACCGAAAATATTTTTGATTTAATAGGCGTGCCATGTGTTATCCACATCAGATATTTTATTTAAAAAAAATATCTGTCCACTAATGCTTTTAATAGTAATAGCATTCTTTAAAATTCAAATATCTTCCAAATATTAATGACAGTACTGTCTTATATAAATTTCAAGTTTGTTAATTTAAGTAATTGTAATTTAATATCAGTTTGAAAAAATAACTTGATTCTTTTTTCAATTGGAGACTATTTAATTTTCTTGACATTCAAAGTATGTGAAAATATTTTAAGAAAAAAACCTTAAATTAAACTTTTTCATGTTACTTTACTACTTAATTTTTCAAGATTCAGTTAAAGAAAATTCTTATCGTCTGGTGCTGCCTATTTAAAAATATTTTCTACAGGAAATACTTTCAGATTTATTGACATAATAATTTTATTACAAATGCTTTGTTGTGGTGTTGAAGGAAACATGAAACACTACATATTTAGATATTTGTTGTCCATCTATTAATCATAACATTCAGACACTGATAACATGTCATTGTTATCAGTGTCTGAACAATACAAGGTTTTTGTAGAGATATGTAAATAATTTCACAAAAAAGTGCTGGAAGTATTTATTTTGCTTGATTGTTTTAGAATAATCTGTAAAAATAAAAACATCTATACTTTATTTATTTATTTTTTTAAATAAAATATTAGGTGCTCTGTAGCAAAAGATTATTTACTTCAAACTCCAAATAAATGGCAATGGGCAGTTAACTGGTTACGAAAGATGATGTCGGAACATACTTATTGGACTCCATCAAATGTATCAGTTTCTAACGAAGATTCTAACACAAAAACTTTCCAGCGTACAGTCAGTGCACAGGTAAATAGATTGAAATTATTATGCTTTGTGATAAACCAAATATAGTATACTATTTTTATCATACATTTAAATTAAATTAATCAGTTAAATAATTACCTAAAGTAGTAGCTCTGTATGGCTGACATTGTATCCCATAAGAACAAGATTATAAGCTGAATGTGTGATATCATTAGCCATCATTAGCCACTCAAAGTATATATTGTTGGGCAGGGGGATTTCAGTATTTTTCTCATACGAAATACCAGTCAAATAATTTGGAGTCAAAATTGGTGTCTGGCTGTATGTAGGAAGCTGTATTTGGAGTCATAATTTGGAGTCAAATTTGGAGTCATGATTTAACAGAAATCAGTATAAAAAGGTGAAAACCATTGTTAAAAAATAATGAAAATAACAAACACTTTTAATGCAATATATATATATATATATATATATATACAGGATACATTTATTAACATGGTATATTGCACTTTAACCAATTTTATCATACTGGCCACCAAGGCAGCCAGCTTTGCCACGTCCTACCTGGACTCATTTCAATAAAAATCATGTTTCTCTGTTTTAACAGTATTTTGTCCTTAAATTTATTTAGGTTAGGGTTTCTAAACATTTTGGATGTCATCGTAAAAGCTGATATAGAAACAACAAATGGCTAAAATGTGCTTTAGCCCAATGCATGGTGACATTTTTTAGATGGGCTATTTATGCTCCAAGTATTGTAAATTCGATATTCTAAAGCTGTAAAAAAGTACGAAAGATTTTGCATTTTTGCATATCCATTATTGATATTTTGTAATCTAGCTACTGCGTGACTTATGCTTGCTCCATTTGACGTCGCTGAACTGTTAATTTGGATTTTTGACCATACAGACCTGTGTTATTGTTATTGGACTCATGTTTACATCTAGCTGTTGCCGTTCACAGCATGGAAATATCGTCAATATTAGTACCACATACGTTAGCATATTATTTTATCATATTAAATCTTCTGAAAATCTGTTTCTGATTTAAAGCCTCCTTGGTTCAGCTGAAGAAATATTTTATTTATTTTAATCTCATGAAAAATGTCAAACTGTGCAATCTTGAGGAGCTATTTAGAAATGTTTGAATTGTGATTATGATGTAAATTCTGAAAAGAGTTTACCAATCTCCTGCAATTTTTAATTTATGTCATCACATTTTTGGCTGCCGTAAAAGAAATCTCATTTGTTTACTTAGTTCATCTAGTTCATTTTCTAATAGAGTAATATAAAAACTTATAACAACAATGAAAAAAGATTTTTTTTTTTCTGTATGTAGGACATTATATAGGAATTTAATATTACTTTAAAACACAAATCTTTTAATGGCAAAAGAGCACTTGCCTTTGTGCATATGGCAAGGTCTGTATGGTGACACATTGATTAGCTATGTCTTCTAGCTTTGGGGAATGAGCTCTGAAGAGAACTGGATTTTGAAAAAGTTCTGACTTATGCTTGACAAAGACAGGCAGTGAATTTTTATTACCTACACACAGCCAGACATTTTCATTATGGTGAAAGAAAAAAAAACTGCAATAGACTGTTGATTAACCAGGATCATGATTTGTCCGGATTGTAGCTTATCCAAGATGGTCCCAATTTATTATGTTAATGATGCATGAAAATTAGTATAAGGCATCATGTTTAAAAGAATCATGAAGAGCAATTTTATTGAAAAGAAAATGAAATTCCTACAGAAGATGTTGATAGTACTGAACTGCAGAGAAGTATTTTAAAAAATTTGAGAAAGTGAGGCTGTTCTGAAAACTGCAGTATAACAATGGATTAACGAATTTTAAAAGCCTATTCATGTTACATCTGGAGAAAAACGCCCAAAGTTCTAGGTCTAAGAGCCAGTGAATAGCAGACTGTATGTATTTTACTAAAGGTGATAGTTTGCTTAGAGACTCTCCTATACTTACCTTACATGAGATGGGGAGCCACTAAGCCCAGCGAAGGTAGTTATGTCGTCACTCAGATAAGACAGGTACGTAAATTAGACCAACTTCGGAAGTATTTTAACAAAGCTGTCGTTTGGTCACATTAAAGAGTACAATAAATGCAACCAAAAAAAAAAAAAAGTGGCAGGCGCTTCTGTTGGTTATAATCTCATGGCAGACATTTTGAAAATTTGGAAAAAAAAAATTTTTTTCAAAAGTATTTTAACAAAACTGATTTATATATATATTATTTTTAATAGTTTTATTAGCTTATTCATAAAACGGCAGACGTTTTCTAAGGTTGCGATATTCCGGCAGACGTCAATATATTACTACTGTGCGAGTATGTGTACTTACTGTAATTACTTGTACTTCTATAATGTCTTCATGCAAACAGATGTATTCTGAAAAATATAACAAAAATTGATACTTACCAGTTTATAGCAATGAATGGGGAAGATAAGCTGTTTATAAAATAATAATACAGTTGGCTCTCTATTTAACGACGATCTCTATTTAAAGACGATATTCTAAAGTCCCGAAGCCTCCAACATAAAAAATCTCTATTTAGAGACGATGCTGTTTCTGTTTAACGGCAATTTTTCTTCTACATGATAAACTTTTTTTTTTTTTTTTTAACTTCTTATCTACAACTGGGGAACCTTCTGTGGGCGAACAAGTTTGGTTTTAATAACAGAATAGGACTTTCCTTGATGTTTGCAATGTTTGCATTAGACTTGTTGCAATGAGAGAAAAGGGGAGGGGAATTCAGAGATTACTGTTTAGCGGAAGATGGGCTATCCTTCACGGAGCTCTTGGTGAGGGGGTCAAATCAATCAATTGACTCTCCCTGTTGTCATATGACTTACAATAGCTGACCTGTGCAATAGCAACCCTTTCTCACTCCTTCCAAGAAGCAGGTGTTTGGTTATGTGTTCATTTTAGAAAATTCATGATTGTGTGTAGCAGCTCATATTCGTACGAACACAAGGCGAGCAAAGAAAAATGGTATCAAAGCAAAAACAACTTATGCTACACGAAAAGTTGAAAATAATTGAAGAGTGGGAGAAAAGTTTTTGAATTTCAAAAGTCCAATTCGCAAGGCAATTTCAGATACCTGAGGCTACTCTCAAGGGTATTTTAGCATGTAAAGAAAAAATTCTTGAAGCAATAAAACAGTTTGGTTTGGGATCCAAATCCAAATGACAGAAAATTCAATGTTGCCGATCAGAAGACTTTTGATAAGGCACTCCTAGAATGGTTGTCACTGAAGCAAGAGCATCCAACATTCCAATTTCCGGTGTGATGTTTAAAGAAAATGCTATTCTTCTGGCAGAAAAGTTTGGAATGCAAAATTGTCAGGCTTCGGCTGGCTGGCTAGCAAAATTCAAAGAAAGATATGGACTTGCATTCAAAAGCATATCGGGTGAAAGTGGCTCCGTAGATGAAAAAATAGTGGAAGAGTGGAAAATAGAGCTGAAAGGGATATTAGATGGATATGACCAAAAAAACATATTCAACGCAGATGAGACTGGCCTACTCTACAATATGATGCCTAATAAAACTTTATCATATAAGAGCGAGAAATGCTTTGGCGGAAAACTCAGTAAGAAACGATTGACTGTTTTACTATGCACTAATGCTGATGGATCAGAGAAACTTCCACCTCTAGTTATAGGCAAATCAAAGAATCCAAGGTGTTTTAAGAACATCAATAAGAAAACTTGTGAATACCAGAATAACACAAAAGCATGGATGACATCATCGATTTTTATTGACTGGATTCGAAAATTTGATGCAAAAATGGATAGAGAAAAGTTTTACTTTTACTCGACCGCTGTACAGCACATCCTCCAAATATTCCTGGACTTAGGAATTTGACTATTCCTTTCTTACCAGCGAATTGCAAAAGCAAGTTGCAGCCATTATACCTGGGTATCATTGGTAGTGTCAAAGTATACTACAGAAAGTCTTTAATAAGGAAATTAATAAACAATTTGGTCGAAAGAGACAGAATGAAAACTAGAAAATTTACGATCTTAGAAGCAATGCACATGGTAACAGCTTCATGGAAAGAAGTTTCTTTATCCACAATAAAAAACTGCTTTCGTGTTGCTGGAATTTACAGTGAAGAAGTTGGACTTCCTTTTGGAGTGCAAAGTATGGATCTAGTAATTAACGAAGATGACATTACCCCTGAAGAATGGAGGAGTCTTGTGGAAGATGATGTCACAATTCAAGGTTTCTAAAATTGTGATGAATCTGTTTTAACAACAGATTACAGAAATACAGAAAAAATTTTTGAAGAAATACGAAATGAAAACACAGTGTCAGACAACAAAAACGAAATTGAGGATACGGATGAAACCGCCACAGTCTTACACAGATGCGACTTCTGCTCTAGATGTTCTCCGACGCTATATCATCTCATCGAACATGGAAAATGACACATTTACCATTTTAGAAAATCTGGAAGAGAGAATAACAAAAACAAGGTGAAAAATGAAGCAATCAACACTTTAGATTTTTTAAAAACATAATTTTATTGTATTGTTTGTTTGTATTTTTTTATGTAACTTAAAATATTTTTTGTGAATAAAATAATATAATAGTAATTAAAAAAAATATTTTTAAGCACGCCAATATATTATGAAATATATTGACAGTCCTAAACCTGTAAAGTGTGAAAGGAATTTTTTTTTTTTTTTTTTTTACAAATTCTGTTTAAGGACGATTTTTCGCAGTTCCTTGAAAGTCGTTAAACAGAGAGCCATCTGTAATTATTAAAACAATATTTTGTTAACTGATATTAATGAAAAAATGATTTAAGTTTTTATTGATAATTTTATTTTTTGAGATGTTTATCGGTTATTATTCATCAGCTTCATCATCGGAATAATTTCTACTTGTATGAAACTCATCATCTTGATTGTTATCTGCTGAACAGTCTGTACAAATAATGTATAAGTTTTCAACTAAATCAATAACATTTTAAATAGAATTTAGTATAATACATTTACCTGGTACATCCTGAATATAATCACTAACATAACATGGAAGCTGATTTCCCTCAAACCACTTAAACACGTTTGATGTGTCTTGTTCTTCCCAACCACATTCCAGTGGGTTTAACACTGTAGGATTTTTTTGTGACGCATTTTTCCAGATACTAGAAATATAATGAGCTGTCAAAAATTGTTTATAAAGTTCAGCTTTGCATGGAGGTATCGAGCTAGCATCAAAGCTTATGACTTTTTAAAGTTTTCATTTATTCCAGAAGCTTTGTAGCTATTGGCAAAGAGTTGTAAACGACTGTCATCCACGTCTTTGGATTTCTTCGTGTTGTACATGTTGCAAGTAAATTCTTGAAGAACACTAAACAGACCGTCTAACATATCTGGGGTTAAATCAGCGTTTCCCAAACTTTCTAAAGGTTTTTTGGAATTGAACATTTTTCTTCAACAAGGCAAAGGGTCTTTTTTCCTATATTAAAAAAATGCGGGGTTGAAATCACATTCCATAAAAGCATGAAAACCAATCGAGCTTTTTGTCAATAATTCACAGTGTTTCTCATGAATTTTTGTGATATCAATAAACCTCTCATGGTTTCCGGTCCCAGTAAGCATCCAAATATGAGACGACCGATTTTTTAAGTGAATCATATTACCAAGCATTATTATTAAGATATCTGTATCAGAGCCTCTAATAACAATATTTGAAGAGTCTGGGATACTGCATACATGGTAAATTATTTTACTCTCCGCTTCTTTGTGCAAAGGACAACAAAGATAATCAGCAACACTCGATTCAACTATTTCATTTCTCACTTTGTTAGAATAACAGTTGTGAAAGTTTAGATTTATTAATTTAGTGCCAAGGAACGCAACTACTTCACAGCTAGCCCAATGTATTGTAAAAAAATCTATTAAAGCCTCCTTAAATCAGATGTTTTTCAACTCTTTCGAGAAATCTGTTAGTCTGACTTGTTCAGGTCCTGAAATTATGTACTGCATTTGAACAGCCTCACGTCGTAAAGATCTTTTGTTATCTTTTATTGATGGAGACCAATATTGATCAAAGATAATATCAATTCTTTGTCTGGGGTATTTCGTGACCATTTGTAAAATTTCTTTGGCAATATTACCAAATGTTTTTGGCACATCTTTCATAGAGTGTAAAATAAAAACCCATCAACTATGTAAATATCAGCAAAATGTGGTGAATCGTGCACAATATTTGCTTCCAAAGCCTTGGCAAGTACTGATTTATCAGTTTTACAAGTTGCACCATCTAGCACAAAGATAATGGCACAGGTGTTATGGGGTATGACAGAATTTTTATGATATCAACTTTATGGTCCATTGATATTCCTAACAGGCGGCCAAATAAATCTCGCTGTATTTTTAGTGTTTTATCGTATTTACATGGTATCTATTTATTATGATAAATAGTAATTACAACATACCGTAATATAAAAAATCCATCTATTCCCGTTCGAGGAATGGGTATTTCAGCTAGTAATAAAGAATGTTAATAGATTTTATTATTCTACCTTTAGTAACAATTTGAAAATCCCTAAAAAATCTCTTTTCTATAAAGCATCTTTTTTTTAGATATTTTCTATTAGTCCTTCATCCCTTTCTTGACTGCTTTCCTATTATCTTACGTTATATTTGCATTCTAATCTAACTTTCTCTGATTATTTGTGCAAATATTTGCCTACTTAATTCTTTCATTGAATTTAATTAAACTTAATCAAAATCAATCTGCAGCTTATTTTATTTTATTTCTGAAAACATTATTTTGTCAGTTCTGTGCAAGTTACAGTGTTAGCCGATTTGAATCCTAAAGGTTGTATCTTTGAGGTAGTCTAATTGGACAACATAATCCAGACATTTTTTTTGTGATTGTAAATGTTAGATTATTTACAATTAATGACAGTTTTGTGATTATTGTCTAATCATGAACTGCTTGCTCATTCACAGCACAAAGTATTAATATTAAGCAATAAAATTAGTATGAAAATGGATGCTGCTAATATCCATAAAGGCCATTACATTTTAATATGGACTAGAACTACCTTTGTAGCTATATAGTCAAAAATTGAGTAAATGAAAAATAGTAAATTTACTCAGAGGTAAAAGCCGGCATTCACATACCAATTGGTCTGTCAAACAATTAGTTACGGGCAATTTTTATGACCGGGGTGGGAGTTTTTTATGACCAGGATAGCAATAAATAACTGACTTTCCACGCCTTCATCATTTGCCCACACGATCAAACATTTCACAGTTTGCGTTCAGACTTGGCACGGAATGGCGATGGATACAGCGATTGCGTTAGTTGGCATCGTGCTTTCTGAAAAAAATAGCGAGAAAAAGCGAAAAGCTGAAAAAAAAATTTGGGAAAAAAGTGGCTAAAAGAAAGAGAATTTATCCCATATAAAATTATTGGAAAATTTACGATTTTTGCCAGAAGATTTTCACAATTATCTGCGAATGAACGAGGAGACCTATATGGAGCTCTTGAAACTTGTTGCGCCCATTATTAAAAGGAGCAACACCCTTCTTCCTTCTGCTTTCTGTAGTCGGACATTTTTTCTTCTCAAAATAAACACCTTTACGACCAAAAATTTCTTTGCAACTGTCTTTACAAAGTCTCCAGTGAAAGTGACAAGACAGTTCCGTATTTGCATATGAATTTCCGGTTCTTCCATCAACAATAGAGCACTCACTGGGCCTATCGCCTATATCGAGTTCTGTTTTATTGCACCTCAGTCGAAAGTCATTGAGAATAGACAAGAAATAGGAGATATTTATGGGTCTCAATCGGCGGTTCCCAGAGCTACAGATAAGAAGGGTTGGTTCATTCTTTGAGGAAACTTGCCGCCTTGAACGTACTAATGAATTTTCCCAAGGGTACAAGTATCTTCGATAGATCAGTTGAAGTCAAAGAACACAAAACGAAAAAGGTTTCTTCCTATGTGAATACATTTGGAGGAGGAGAAGTGTCCATCAGAAAAAAAAAAAAAAAACTAAAGAAAAAACCGCTCAAACTTTGATTATGCACACGGAGTGAACAATTACGAAAAGCAAACAAAAATTTATTTTGGATATATCTGCAAAACTGACTTTAGCTTTATCTTTCTTAAAAATCTAAGACTTCCTTAATCTAAATTTACCACACTTTTTTAATCTAAAGGGATATTGACCGAATATTAATTGCTAGAATAAGAAAGCTAAATTGGGGGTGGGGGAGGAAAATACACTGTATACATTTCACGCTGATCCAGTAAATTTGAAGTCACTATGTAAGTTCTTTATTTGATCTAATGATTTGGTGATCCTCAACAGGTAGATCACCAACACTTGAATATTATTTGTGACATGTGTGGATCTCTATTTCTTCCAAATTGGAGAGCTGTAAAACTGTGCACTTTCATATAAAGATAAATTAAAAAATTAAGAACGCAAACATTCTACTCAAACTGTTCGGTAATTGGAAAGGCTTTTTTTTTTTTTTTTTTTTTTCTTTTGTAAATGCATATTATATACAGATACATAAGTAAAATTATGGCATCATTTTAACTTAACATTTTAGCATTTTATGAATAGCAGTGAACAGCATAGAAAAATTTATTTTATTGCACACAAAATCCTGAACAGAGACTCTTTCAGTCCTTACAATTTATTTATTTATAAGAATATTCACGTACAATTTTTTTCCGATTAGTTTTTTATTCTACATTTACTGATTAACATTAGTATAGGCAATAAATTTTAATGCTTGCTGCATATAATTTGAAAGTCTGCTTTTAAGTTACATTATTTTATAAACTTTAAAAAATAAGATAATAAAACCACACAGTGATGAAAAAGCATAGTATACTCTTAAATAAATAGAATAAATAATTATATAATTGCACCTTTAGCCACCGAATCGTAAATGATTCTGTAAGACATCCCAAGAAACAAAGATTTAATGTTTTATTTTTTTTATTTTATCCAGTGAACTATTTATAATAATTACTCATTTATATGAAATAAAACTTAAGATTTATATTCCAGCATTTTTTAAAATTATATGTATGCATGTATTTGTGTGGGTACATTTAATAGTGGATACCCATAAAAGGTGGGGTAGAGACTCAAAGAACCCTCTCGTTAAGTCGTCGGTGTAGTGAATATTTTTTACAACATAACGAACTCTATTAATTACAGAAATGAAAGACCAAGGTAAGTTCCCGCTTTTTACCAAAAGTAATAATACGGGCGTCCATACATTTAATAAGAGTGCAATCCAGACATTTTTTCAGAGGGGGTGCCTCCCCCGCCCTACAAGCGGATTTGCCTTTGATTTAAAATTAATTTGATCAATTATTGTACAACTACTGACAAAATAGGCCTCGTTTAAAAAAAAAAAATCGCCACTAAGTCGCTGAATTGCTATATCTGGCTAAACTAGCAACCTTTTAGAGCGGGTGCCTTTGAAGTGTCCGACTGGTCGAACGCAAAATCGTCAAACATCCGATCTGACCCCTTGACCCAAAACATTCCCACTTTAGCCACAAATTGAGATTTATGGCTAAATATCCGCTGCTCCGGTGACGAAAATCCCCCCACCACTAATAGCTTTCACGATTTGTCATACGATCGGTTGGTACATGAATGTGGCCCTTAATGCTTACTGTAAATTTAAATGTCTGACAACTTATAATTTTTTTTAATTAACGAGTATTAGTGAGATTTAATTATTGTATAATACATAAAAATACATTATATGAGAGTAGTGAAGGAAAATGTAGTTTTTATATATATATATATATATGTTATAAAAAAAATATGAGTGTATTTTAGTTTATGCATTCTTAAAATCCATCAGCTTGTTTTTACAATGCATCATATTTTAAAATAGCTTTTCTGCCAAAGCCAGTTGTGAAAATGTTATTGTGATTACTTACTTTCATATTTATAGTTATTAATTTCTTAACAAGGAAATAATAAGTACTTTGGATATTTATTATTATTTTTTATAGGACACTCTTGCTGAGGCAACTGCTCTTCTTGTTGGGCTTGAGTCTCCAGATCAAGATGATTCGATGGATGTTGATGAAGAAATTACTGATAAAATGCCTTCATCAAGTGAAGAATCTCCTGATGAAGGTGTGCAGACACAAGTTGTTGATTTATCTTATGAATTAGATGATAGGAGGAAACAAAATAATAACTTAAACTCTAAAGGTAAAAAACCGGCCAGGACTAAAAGGCCATTAACAGTAGAACGGCGGGAAAATTTTACCTAAAGGAGCAGCGGGAAGGGGTCATTTTGACCTTCTGATAAAGCTACTGAAATAACAAATTAAAAAAGATGTTTAAATGCAATATATTGGCAAAAATATGTAATTTGTGTATTGAATACTTTATATTTAATATTACTTGATAATTTACTGAATTTTTTAAATAATACTTAGGAATACTTTGTATACTAATCTACCTAGGAAAAGTAAAAAATTTCATACAATTCCTTCCATCCAAGCAAAAAGTAATTAACAGACAAAAGAGCCCAGGAGTCAAAAAGACCCTTACTGCTGTTCTAGTGTTAATGTGAATACTCTTAAAACTATTCTACATTCTCCTAAAAGAAATATTCTGTGCCTTTATTCATGCCAAAGTCAACAAATTTTGTATAAAAGCAAAATGTTGTGTCCATAAAAATCACTGGTGCTGCCAAACTTTTTGTTGTTTTCTATGTCTCAGGGTAAGAATGGATTACAAGGCTGCATGAACTTACCATGGGCTTCTCTATTTTATGTACATTCTTAAAAAAGATATGAAAACAAAAATACTTTAATTTTGCTGTATGATTTTCTATGATCATTGATTTAGTCTGTGTATTCTCTATACCTTTCCCTTTAAAAAAATCACTAAACTATTTTGCAAAATGAGTAAAAAGTTCATTTTATCTTTCTGTCAACTCCTAAGTTTGTTTTTAAAGGAAACTTTAAAATTTTTCATATACTTCATCAGAATGTTCCAAAGAATGTGTCACATTTATCAGCAAAAATTATATCTTTGTATGAGTGAATGTTGACTAGTATGCCAGAATAAGCACACGTGTGTTACTTTTAAATATATATTAGACGTGAACTTGTATTTTTCTATCTGTGTCTAACGGTTTTCTTAAGTCTGAGTTTGGCCCTTCCTATTATGTTGCTTCTGATTTGTAATAAAAACACCTTTGTATATTTTTACTTGAAAAAGTGTTATTGTTGTTTTAATTTGTTTTGTTATTGGTGTACATATGTAATTAAGGAATGTGAACGTTTCGTGATTAATTTTGTAGGTGTGTGTTTAGGTTCCAGAAAAATTAAGGTTCCAAAGTGAACGCATACCTTGTTTTAAGGTGCTTTGTTGATATGATGCTTTGCAGATTTATTTGTAATTATTATATATAGACATACATACATATATAAAACTCGTTTTGTTCATATATTGTAGTATTTTGCCCCATAGGGGGGGAAAAAAGAATTAAAATTTTCTTTAAAATTTTCATCCGATGCTTGTACTTAATAAGTGTTAAATTCAACTTTACACAGTTTTCTTCTGATAGAATAATCAGCATCTTTCACCCCCTTCACTTTCACAGGATACCAATCCCTTTAATATAGATAAATAGCTTTTAGTTTTGAGGCTCTATTTATTCAATGAAATAAATAAATAATAATAAATTCAAAGGGTAGTTGCCTAAAAGTGGTTTGAAAGAAATTTATTTTAACCATACCAAATAGGAAAAAAAGCCTGAATTTTTAAAAACAAATTAAATTTTATATAAAATAGTCATTGACTGCATGGAAATTCTTTTGTCCAGAATAATGCTAATTTGCTAAGTTTCATATTTAAAATGTCTATATAGCAATGCTGTCTACTTTGTAACCATACAGTGGTATATAATTGAAATGCTTTGAAATATTAAAATAAAACACTATATCGAAAAATTAATAATTAAAATAATATTAATGCAATTATATTTTGCTTTTGTTGTATTACTTTTAAATATTAATAAATCTGTAAGAAAAACTAAGACTTTGTAAAATTCAGATATTATAAGAGTAAAAAAATATTACAGGAAAAGTATTTTAACTTCAAGGTAAGCGACTTTACAATGGCCTTGCACTTCTTATCCCTTTATGATAGTCTACTATTGTGATTACACTGCAATAGTGCAGTAGGATTCTCTCTTTTAATCCATATTGTGATAGATGAAATGTACTAACTCTTAGCAGCAAAATGAGTGAAGAAATCTAGCTCTTCAGTGGTAAAATTATGTTTTGAAAAAGTTTAATTATTTGATGCCTTGATTAACAACAGCCTTATAATAAAGCAAATGGACTTATGAAAAAAGTTATCCAATTTTAATAGTTTGTTTATTATTACAAGTAATGAATTCAGTTTTTCTTCTATAGTCTTAAAGTGAGTAATTGTTACTTTTTGATTTGTGTGTCACTTTGTAAATAATTAGTTATCTGCTTAAACATTTAATTATTTTTTTTCTGAAGTGTGTGTTGTATGCATAATTTTTGTGCTTTGATGTACTATTTTTTACATATTTTTGCTTATTTCTTTTGTTGACTTATTAAAGCATCTAAATGTTTGACTTTATGAAGCCTTTTAGTATTTTGAAAAGAAGAAAGAAAAAAAATTAAACTGTAACATACTGGTTTTTATTAGCATAATAAGTGCTAATAAAAACCAGCATTTTTCCTGTAGTAGTAAAAATGCAAGGTGTTCAGAAGAAAATTTTCCCAACAACATGTTGTTAACTATTTTATGAAATTTATTATTAGTTTTTATAACTGCTGTACTCTGAAGAATGAAGATATGATGAATATGAATGTCTATCTATATATATATATGCATACATATTTCCATCTATTGATTCTACAGAATAATAATAATAATAATAATAATAAATAAATGCAATATTTTATGCAGTTTGGTGTGCTGAATAAAACTGGTGAGCACCGTTTAAGCTAATCATGTGAGAGTAATGAGAGATTTTACACATCCATTGTGCCATATATGTAGTTTATGGCAGAAAGTGCTGAAATGGGATCCTGAAATTATTAATGCCTTTTACAGGGATTACTAGAGGTGCATTGTAGATCTAAATGGACAAACAAAGGAAATTATAGAAATTAAATAATAGGAAATTATAGAAAGTTTGAAGAAATTTTGTTCAAAGATTAATTTTTTTAAGTTTTTATTTATTAGATTAAGTTTCAAACTCTTCACTATAATATTTTAATAAGAAATTTAAAGAATTATGGGTAGTTTTTTTTAATCAAGATATTTAATCGTGATATTTTTACTTTCTATGTACATTTGAGTTTTGGAGGGAAATTTCAGGTAAAACATTTCGTGTTTCTTTTTTTTTTCCTTGTGTGTGTGTGTGTGTGAGAGAGAGAGAGAGAGAGAGAGAGAGAGATTATGAAAAACTTTCACAGAATTCCTATATAATGTAATGTAAAAGATGTATTTTTGGTTAGTTGAAATATTTTACTCTACAGAAGTTAGCCAGATAATAAAGATTATTCTCAGCAATGCTAATTTGCGATGCAAAATTTATCTCCTGAAAATTCTTCTGCATTATAGTTTGCTTATTAGGCCAAGAATTAATTGAACTTCAAAATTGTGATGCAAAATCGATGTCTATTATACATGCATTTTGTAAACTACGAAATGGGAATAAAACATGTTCTACACTTGCAAAAATAATTTCTAATAATATTATTATGTTTCTGGCTGTGACATTTTAAAATTTCTTATCAGACCTAAAGAATATATTTAAAGATGCTTATTCATAATTATTTAAATTTATGAATGAATATAATTTTGCTGCATATAAAAGTCTACAAGATCAACTAAAATGTATTTAATTGTAGTATTGTATGAATTTGGGGAAATAATTTTACTCCATTCATATTTATATGTACAAGTGAGTGAAATTGAGATGGTTCAAGGCCTGTATTGGAAAGGAAAATTTAATATTTGTTTCTTCAAAAGTAGTACTCAATAAAAAGAAAATATTTCAAATCTATTTGAAATATCTTTAGTTCATATTGAGTTATAAAATTTTGTCTAACTAATATAATCACTTTATATGGTCTAAAATATTTTTTTTTTCATTGTAAATTAAAATTTATCAAGAGATTTTACATATTATTATTTTTTTATAGGTAGTAATAAAAATAGTTATTTTAATTAATTTATTTATTTTTAAGAAGCACATTTTAACACAGTTGAAAACTTTAATTTTAAAATGCAGTTATCTAAGAAATAGATGCTGTGTATTGTGTGAATGTAATTGCTTTAGATGGGTAGTGCTGCTATGCTTATGCAGGTTAAAGATCTAGACAGTCAGACATTTCTTAAAATAAAATAATTTTTTCCTAGATGAAACTTTATATTGAGAAATAGAGGTTAAATTGAATACACTCTTTTAATGTGTACTACATATTAAAGGGGTGTGGGAGTGTGAGCAATTTAGGAAAGTAGCAAAAAGTTTGTGTTGGTTGTTTAAATAAAATTTGGGAATACTTTTATCTGAGCATCCTTCTAATAAAACGTACCTTCCATCAAAATTAGTGAGATGTGTAAATGTTATCTTCCATGAATTTGGATTATTGTACATATGTATGAGTTTTTTAAGATATGAATATCTAAACTCTTTCATTACTGAAAAGTATTAATTTGAACAATAAAATATTACTTTGTAATGTGTGTTAGTATTAAGTTATGTACAAATTTTAATGAAATGACCCTAAAGGAATTAATAAAAACTATGTTGTAAAGTAATTAAATTGCAGTCTCATCCTCTTAGAATGTGTTTTGTTAGAATTGATTTTATTACAATAAATATCTTTGCATATTTTGTGAATTCCTTTTTCACTGAGAATTTTGTGGAAATTAATCATATCCATGCAATTTCATTTGCCCTAAAAATTCTTTTGTTACCATTGCAGTTTTATCCTGTTTTTTTTTTTTTTTTTCTTTTGCAAAGTTTACAAACTAGCTTCATTTGTATTTCCGTCATTCATTTTTTAAACAATTAGGAATAGTTTTCTTTCCTGTTGACTCTCAATATATTGGAACTTGTATAAACTCACTCTTGTGAGTGCAAATTCTTTTCTTTTGAATTCTGATTTCATTGCTTACAAAATTACTACAGAATCAATGCAATTTATACAATGCAATTTACAATGCCATGTGCTAAATGAGATGACATACAGTAAATTAATGAATTGATGAAGGTTCACTAAGAATGGTTTTCTCTGTTTAATTACGCAAGGAATTAATGCCTGCATTAGGTGTTAAAACTATATCATGAATTCTAAATTTCAGTACTTTGAAACTTTTATGGTTGTATACTTTTCACACAGTCTTATAATTCTGGCATGCTTCTTTGCTTATTTTTATAAACTAAAATTGAGTGTGTTACAGTAAAGGAGAAAAAATACTATATTTTACCGGAGCATGTCAGTCACAGTGTTAAATTTCACATACAATAATTGTAGTTTATTGAACCAAAATGTATGTTCCAGCTGCTCAGAGATTGTCTTACTCTAAACAGTTTTGGTGCAAAAAAACTGAACAATTTTAATAAAATGCATTAAATAAAAAATAAAAAAATCCATCTTTCTCTTTAAAAAGGAAATATATTTTTTAGCTCTTTTGCTGCAGTCTGCATCAGAAGAGAATTGCATAAAGCTTTTAAAAAGTGTTTCTGTTACATGTTAGCAAAAATATGTGTATTGGCTTTTCATTGTACTGGGCAATATTTTGATAGAGGAACTTTAATGAAAACTTAACTGATTAACTTTTCATGTTTTTGTTGCATTACCACAAGGAACAAATAAGAAAAGAAAAGACAAAGAGTTTTTGCTTGAAAATATTCATGTTACAGAAAGACTGATTTGCAGTCTTTAAAGCTTTCTTCCTGTGATTTTTTACTTAATTACTGTTAGAAAGTTACATGATGTGATAGTGCTGCATTGTTTAATCTTAGAAAATGCAATTCCTTTTCAGCCAGTTTTTAAATTTTTCATTTTATTTTATTTTTTAGGGGGTGGGGAATAATTTTTTTTCTATCTAGATAAAATGAAATAGCTACCCATGTTGTATCAAAACAGTTTTTTGGATGATGATTTAATGTAATCTGCACTCTTTGTAAGAAAGGACTACATGTCCTTTGTGCAGGAAAATAAAATTGTTGAGCAACATGCTTTCGTATTTAAGTTTTTTTTTCTTTTCTTTTTTTTTTACACAGTTCTTTTACTATTTATATGTAAAACACACACAAATAAAATAAAATAAAATTTTTTGATAATTGTATGAGTAATAATGTTTGATTTAATTTTTTTTTTTTAATATACTCAAAATACCTATAGCAATTTGAATGCATGACTGAGGGAAAAAATCACATACACAGCCTTGAAAGGTTATTTACCTGTAAATAATGCAATTATCAGAATTTGTGTTATATATTAATGGAAATAAACTATTAAATATGATGCTAATATAGTTCAAAATGTAGGTAATTTTTATAATTTTAAAACTAATTTAGAATCTAATGTGTATGAGATTTTAAAATAACTTCTTAAGGTGGTTTTTTTTTTTTTTTTTTTAATGTAAGTGCAATATATGCAGCAGCTGTTGAATGCCATTGATTACTACTAATACATTAAGCTTTTATAAGTATGACATACACCTACTTGTAACAGGTTTCTCATTATGGGCTAAATGTTGTCAGCTTTATAAAATTGATAGAAATTACTTTAAAAGCAATAAAAAGATATTTTCAGGAAGTGATATTTTGAATTCTTTAAATAAAAACATTAACAAGGAGGACGCACGGCTTCAGGGAAAGGGATTTGAATGACTTTGGCACAGTGGCAGTACACCATGTGAATATACTACTTGTAAAATACTAAAACGCAATACTCAAATACAGTCGAGAAAAATTAATATTTATTTTCAAACTAATTCACTAAAACTTTAAGTTACGCACAAGCATGATTGAGCGGTGTGGCAAAATGGTTAAAACAGTGAACTTCTACTCTGTTGTGCCAGGTTCGAATCTCGTGCTGCATAAACGTTTTTCCCACTCTCTCTTTTTTTTAAATACATCAACACTGTTAATTAATTCATTTTTTAGTCCAGTAAATATTTATTTACTTTTTCTTTATTTATTTTTACTACTTATTGATTTTTTATTACTTATTTATATAAATTTTTAAAATTTTATTTTTACTGTTCAAAGTCTATTTTTACAATTGATTATAGTTATGATTGTTTGAATATAATAACTATAATCAATAATATCTTTATGACTATTTGAATTTCTTTTTTTTCCATCTGGTGCATAGTCATCAGACGAGTTATCTTTAGCTGATTAGCTGAAATTTTCTTCTAAACACTCTTCTTGAGTATAGATCAACTCTCATCAGTTACAAACTTCTTTTCACTCAACACATCCAATGTATTATTGTACAGTGCAGTGCCTATCATCATGGATTCTTCAGCTAGTGTATCAGAGGCTGTCGTTGAAATTATTTATTTATTTTTTGAGAAGTGAACTTTTGTAATACGCTACTCTTTTTTAGTCACTGCTTCAAAACATCACTGTATGTAGAACTATCAGTAGTTTTTCATCACAACAATAGGAACTTGCTTGGCTTGATGATATATTTTTAATTGTAATATAATTCTTCAAAATGATTTTAACTGCTTAAATATGTCTATTCGAAATTTTAACATCTGATATCTTAAATTTGACAACCCATCAACAGAGGGCAGATAATAAAAAGAAATAATGCTGTTGCTGTGGCATCATGAATGGGTAAAGATTAGAAAAAAAGTCTGTCTCATGATTGTGACAAAAAGAAATGTACCTTAAATAAATATTGAGTTTTGTGAAAGTCATAAATGAATTATTTTGAATGTGTAAAATTCTGATTACAAAGTAAAGATTCTATAAGTAGAAATAAAATTGAAATAATAATAAAAAAAATCAATAGTAGGTAGTAAAAATTAATAAATAAGTAAATGATAAATACATGAATAAAAAAAATAAGTTAATTATTTACTTGAATAAAAATGAATTAATTATCAGTATTGGTGCATTTAAAAAGAAAGAGAGAGAGCAAGGAAAAAATGCTTGCGGAGGACGAGCTTCGTACCTGGGACGCCAGAGTATAGAAGTCCACCATTCTACCCATTTCAGCACACTGCTCAACCACATTTGCGCTTAACTTATATTAAAGTTTTAGTGAAGGGGTTCAAAAATAAATAATTCATTTTTCTTGACGTTTTGAGTATTGCATCTTAGTATTTTACATGCAGTATATTCACATGGTATACTGCCACTGTGCCAAAGATAATTGAAATCCCTTTCCCTGAAGCCGTGCCTCCTCCTTGTTAGATAAGTTTCATTCCAAGGTATTATGCTTGAAAGAATTTTCCTATTTAATATAAGTCAATTTTATCTTCTTTGTTTTAATGTTTTGTAATAATCAAAAGTAAAAGTAATCCTTTGGAATCATTATTTTTATTTTCAGTGCCAAGATACATTTTAGGCTAACAATATGACTAGTAACTATAATATGTAATTCATGAAAAGATATTTTAAACTCAACTACTTTTTTGAATAATAATAAAGGTGCTTGAACTGTGAATGTGAGCTGTCCCAAAATATATACATTAATTTTAAATGCCTGAGTTAGATTCAAACACTTTGTCATTTATTAAAATATATTGTTGTTGAATTATCACCAAGTTCACATAAACATTGTATATTCGTAGAGGGCAACAGTTGTATATTGTTAAAACCACTCATTTAACTTTTATGAAAACATGTAGTTTGTTATTTTTGTGTAAGATTTTGTACACTGTTTCTGTTATCACCGTCCTCTTTTTTAAGGTGAAACTGTTGTCCAGCAATGCACTGAAAGATGATCAGGTAGTAAAGGCTTTGCTTTAGATATTAATAAAAAGAAAAGCAATTGATAGTAGATATTGACATAGTATTGCCCATTGTTAAGCCATAGCCACAAAATATAGTTTTCACCAATTGAAGTAGTCCACTATTAATTACACAATAAAAGTATAAAAATTTAGTTATTTTATTTGTTTATTTTGTGTGTGTATTGCCTGGATATTTTATTTAATTATTCTACAGTAGAATCTTGCTATGATATCCTCTATTACGATCAATCTCTCTAGTAGAATCCCACTGATGCATTTGAATTAAATGCTACACAAAAAAAGTCTAGATAAAATGTGGTTTAACCATTGGGCGATGTTCTCAGGTTACACCTTCTTTCCAAAAGGGTTGTTATTTATTTAGAAATTAAAAATTCATTATTTAAATATGTGATAAACATCTGTAGATTATATCATCTCTATAATTCTGGACAAGGTTATTTGACTAAAACTTGGGGATGATGCAGAAATTACTCAACACTATAATACATATTAAATGGAATAAGAACATGTTCATAGTTTGCATGAGCACGAGGGAGGTGCTGAATGAAGTCAGACCACTTTCTAATAAGTAACTTCCCAGATTATAAGATATGCAGAGCTAAATTCTTTTCATTCAAGTATTCATTCCCTCTACAAGGATAATTCTTTTTAGAATGATATATTATTTTGACCCTTAACCCCATGACGTCCTGATTTACTGTAGATGAACACCAGATGTACATCGCGTTTTATTTGTATCTGAGCTGTCGTTTTTCATTTTCTGGTAAAGTGGACCCTTCTCTGAAGAGACATCTGCTTATGTTAGACCTGTCACTCACTTTTCACCTCATGACTTGGGTCACGTGAGGAGATGTGACCAGTCAGAACGTAGGTGTTGCACATGCTTGTGAGGTAGGGTTTCATTTCCTTTGTCTCTAATATGTTTTCACTCTATTCTAAAAAAAGTGACTGACGCTGCTGCCACAGCCACTGTCAAGGGTTTGTTTGGCTATCTTCTCTGAAACCATGGGGATATGAGTTTTTACGAATTGAGTCCACATATTTGGAAAATTACGGAGAACCTGATAAGCTGATTTAAATTTCAAAATTCCAATTATTTTAGGATATTAATAAAAAACTGAAAAAATAAGCTGAATGTTTGCCAGATTTGGCAATTTTCGCCAGTATGAAATCATTCATGTTTTTGAAACAAAGCAATTCCAAGTATGTAGAATCGCGAGAAAGTGACAAATATGAAATAGAATTACACCAATTTTATGCCAAATTAAAAAGTATGTGAAAAAATAAATGTCAAAGTGTGTTACACAAAGTTGATGATTTTCAAATAAGTTCTCTTGGATAACAGGAGTTAGAATTGCCGATTATTTGTTTTTCCAAAACAGAATAACTAATTGCAACTAATTGCAACTAATTGCAACTAATTGCAACTGATTTGGTGACAAGCTATTCTAGCTGTTTCGTAGTTTTCATCAAAGGAAACATGAAGTACTGTTTTCTTAGAACTAATTATTAACTATACACATACGTACATCGCCAAATTATGAAAAATCGCCATGCGTGGCAAATACCCAAGGTGCTCTGTAGGCTTTACATAATTAAAAATAGTGTGAAGTTTAAAATTTTGTGTACCAAGGAATATGCAAGAACCAAGCAATGTGTAGCTCGGTAACATTCTATCTAATTCAATCTTTGGGTTTTGTCTGTTGAAACTATGCCTTTTTTACAAATAAGCTCATTAGTGGCCAATCGAGTTTAGGGGCCTTGGCCCCTAGTGTATTACATGAATGTTCTTTATTGTGCTTATTATACAAGTATTATCAAGATGGAATGTGACAGTGAGAAGAGTGATGATTACAGCTATGAGCCAGAAGAGGATGAAGAAGATATGAGTTAAATGGATTTGTCAGACATTTCTCATGCTGAAGTAGAAGCAATGTGTGCCAATGGATAGAGTTTTTTTCTTCTTTGATTATAACTAAATAGCAGATAACAACAATATTCTCAGTTCATTTCATGTGAAATATGAAATTACAAAGTTACACCACTAAATGCTGGTATATATAAATGCACTTGCAAAAAGCAGCCTGGGTGTCTCAAGGGGTTAAAATATCACTTTAGAGAGATTTCACTCTACTAATAATGTAATTTCTTTTATGTTAAGAATTCAATTTTTTATACCTTATATTTATAAGGTAAAAAAAAAAAAAGAAAAAAAAAACTTTAAGATGTATCAACAGTGTCCTATTTTAATGGCCTGGTCAGTCTCTGGCTAAAAGGCTCGACTCCTACGAGGGCTGATGTTAGTTATTTCATTATGGGGATGCCTAGTAGGCAGGCCAACACTGCCCTCTATGAGTGGTTTGGTGATTTTGAACCAACTCCAAATGAGAGCTAGCATCTGGATTATCACTCCATGAGGAATCATTTGAACATGAAAGACATTGGAGTCATGGCAAATGTTACATTCACCACTCTCACTAAGGGAGCACACACAATCCCATTGCAGTCCAGTCATGAGAGTTTGTCACCTTCCCAAGTACTGACCTAGGTGGAGCAGGTGCTGCTTCACTTTCTGTGTTCTGATGGGAACCGACTTTGCTAGACAACAATCATATCAACATAGCACTGCATTGTAGAATTTTGATAATTTATCATTGACAAATGAGCAAAGATTTTAAGTGCTCTTTTAGGCTGGTATTATGGAATTAAGTTGAACTCATATGTTGTTATTTTGCCATGTAATTTCTTTCATACTCTTTATGCTAATAATCAATTATAAAGAATACTGCAATGAATTTTTTTCACAAAGCTGCTTACTATACAAAACTATTTCATTGTTGTAACATCTAGTTCTGCACCTCCCCTTTTGGTTCCAATTGACTGGATAGTTTATGTACAGGGCCACCCAGAAGATTTTAAATACATTATGCTCCATGGGCAGAAATTCATTAAAACATATTTTAGGGGAAATCATATATATTGTTAAGGGTTACAAAATGAATCTTTTCATCAAAAATAGTGTCTTTATCACTTTTAGTTCTTCTACAGAAACACTCAAAAACATTTCAACACATTACGGTCAATGGCAGTTTTACAGGCATTCATCCGTTTCAAGCACAATACCATCCTATCATATAGTTAGGTAATGGTACGACCACGTTCATGTGCCTCCCTCAAAAATTACACCAAAAGTCGCCTAGCATGGCGACTTTTGGTATACGTGTGTATGTATTTAATTCTTATATCTCAAAAACTATTAGTCGTAGAATGCTGAAATTTCATACATAAAATTGTTGTAACATCTAGTAGTGCATCTCGATTTTTGGTTCCAATCTACTGGAGAGTTTATTTACAGGACCACCCAAAAAAATTTGAATACATTAATGTCTGTGGACGTCTTTATATTACATCTGTAGTCAGTCATTGTTTGGTCCATGCACAAAATCTCACCATTTGTCATTGACCTTGGCGAGTTTTACGAAATATCGCCAAATTTGGTGCCAAAAATAATTTCGTATTTTGCATAACTCCAAAATTTTTTTTATAATAATTAAATAAATAGAATGTTGAAATTTTGTATTTAGAATTATTGTAGCATCTAACTGTGCGTCTCTTTTTGATTGCGGGGTAATTTATTTACAGGGTCACCCAAATGACTAAATACATCAAGGTGTATGGATACATTCAATTTATTGAAATTCTGTGGTCATTAACTACTTTGATTATCCCCAAAATCTTGCAAACTATCTCAAGCTTGTCGGCTTTTGGCAAAAAATCTCCAAATTAAGTGTCAAAAACAAATCCTTTAAATTGAACCCAGCTTGGTGATATCGGAAATATTTGGCTGGAAATCGCTAAACCTTAGTTAGTATTATTGCAGTATTTTATGTCTTCCAAACAAAATAACTTTAAATGAAGTGCGCTGAAAATATTTATGATTTAATAGACGTGCAAGGAAGCCATGTGGTGTCCACATCAGATTATTTAATTAAAATCCCATGTTCTAATTAGTATTTATTGCGAGTTTGGTTCAGTTTCGCCCAACAGTTTAGTCACAGTGGGGCTCTAAACACCAAAGGGCTATTGGCTACCCTACATATAAAGGGTTAACCCTTTATGATAACGTGTTGCGGATCTACAACATACCAATCAAAGCTATATTTATTTAAAAAGGTCTCAGCTTAAACTGTTCACAAACACTGCAGTAACATTTCGGTATACTAGTACTTAAGCTCCCCAAATATGTAAATTTCAGGAGCGATAGTGGTGAAGGTTACATGGGATTTCCGAAGGCCATCGACAGCCATCCGTCCATTGTTGTTGGGAGCCCCCTCGAAATTGCGAGACCCCAAAAAGCATCAGTGGGTCTGGCCATCGCTGGGGAACCCCCTCGAATATTTGCTAACTCTGGTCCTTTTCTAGACCCAAAAAAAAATCATCAGTGGGTCCGGGCATCGCTGTAGGGCTCCCCTCAAAAATATGCTACCGCTGGCCCTTTGCGAGACCAGAAAATCAACAGTGGGTCCGGCCATCGCTGTCTTCCTCCAGTCTGAAATCCCACGATTTGCATGAGCGTTGGAAGTCCCACAACCAGTGGTGGCGCCAGACTTTCCCCGATGGGGGTGCCAAATAATAAACTCAATATGCTCAAAATTTTAATTTCAATGCTTGAACAAACGTGATTATTTTTATCATTTCGCATTAAAAACTATTAGAATGCAGCCTAATTTTGTTAAAATAACTGACAAAATATAGTTGTTAAAAACGTGGGCGACGGCTGAACGTTTCTTTATGGGGGGGGGGGGGGGAGTGATAGGGAAGATTCCTTCAATATATGGTTGCCATGCTGGAAAGAAGAGAAAAGCAGGGAAACAGCCGCATACAAAAGTCCAGGGAGGGGCAATGGCGGATTTCACATGAGGCGCGCGCCTCTGGCCTCAAAATTCCGTTCTCAAATAGAAAATATATATTACATCTAAATATCTGTTCAAAAGAAAGGAACTTTGTTCATAGATCTAGGACTGCTACCAGTGCAGAAAGCGCTCTCGAATAGGGATGGACGCGAGACAGAAAATTAGCGTCTTGCAAAACAGACTAAAAGCTTTTCCTCCTCTCGCGAAACCTCTATATTTTAATGTTACAAATGTCTTTCTCGTCTCCCAAAAAAGTTGTAAATCTCTGTCTCGTCTTGCGTCCATCCCTACTCTTGAACAATATTTTCTTTGGCTCTTTCCCTCTTCACAGCATTGGATCATAATCTAAATTAATACTTTAGTAGCCTTACCATGGCCGAGTGGACAAGGCACTCAGAATAGTAGACGGCTGAGGTGTGAAAACACCGGGTTTGGGTCCTGTCGCGCGGCTGTCAATCTAACAGTCTGGAGTTTTGGTCGGTTTTCTACAGATGTAACGTGAATACGCGTTAGAATTCCTTAGAAAGTCCTCCAACCAAGACAACTCCCCTCGCGCAAGTTTGCCTTAATACGCACAATACAATATAATATTTTAATAATTATACTTTCAGTTTATAAGTAATTAGTGCTTTAATTCCTTTTTTAAGAGTACACAATCCAGAAACGTTCCTTGGAAATAATGGGAAAAAAGACTCACAAATAACATAGAGAAAGTAAACATTTCCATCTAAAAATTTTACATTTTTCCTTTAACCCGTCTCTTAACCGAATATTGCACTCACGATTCGCTTAAAAAACATGCATTGCACTTAAAAATGACTAGAAGTGTAAAAAAGTCCAGGAATGTTCCTTGAAAATAATAGGCAGCTGAGGGCCCTAAATTCCAAGGAAAGTTACATGAAAGAACCAAGAACTTTACTAATAATATACATTTCAGTGGAACCTTCCTGAGTTATTCAGTATAAGTTCCTGGTATTTTCATGTAACGTTCCTTGGAATTCTGGTGCACCTCAACTATCCATTAATTCCAAGATAATTTCCTAGATTTTTTTATAGTATTGTTTTAATTTGTTCCCTATATTTCTCCCCCCAAAAATGCAAGCGCAGAAAGTCCCTATGCCTATTTTCTAGCCGGAATGAATCAGATTGTGGCGCAGTCGCTAGTATTGCAACAGGGCATTCAAACACAGATGCTTTAAAGACTTTTCCCCCCCCTACAACCAAAAAGTGAATAGTTGATAAGAATATTCCTCATATTTTAAAAGAGAAAAGCCTGAACAGCTTGATTCTACGACTTCTAATTTAAAAAAAATTGTCAAAAATTAAATACTTTATATTTTTTAACCGTTCTTCATGTAAATGATTTAGGAAAGGGCATTCTGTAATCAGTGAAATTTTCAAATATACCTTGAATGAATAGTTTTTTGGATGTCAGATTTAAAGAAATTTAAAGGAATAATTTATCTTCTTTTGAAAAATCAATAAAAATTCAAGCTAGACATAATCGATTTTACCTCTTTTAGAATCGAAAGAACTTTCCGGGGATGTAATGATAAAGAATTGCCGACCAATAATTAAGCAGATACGAGATAATAGTGTGAGATAACACTATTTCTAGAAAAAGAAATATTTGATAGTTTATAAAAAGTATTGAAAAATTAAAAAGGGTAGTATTCTGTTTCACTGTGGAATTACATGTGCGTGCAAATTTTCAGCTCGATCGGATGATAGGAAGTGGGTTAAAATTCATAAGCAAATTTTGAGTTGGAATAACATGCATAGTTAATTATATATATAAAAGCATATCATTCTACAATTTAAATAGAATGAAAAAAATGTAAATGATGACTAAAATAATTGTTTGTTTTATCTAAATACATTTGTGATAACTACATTATAATTACAGCGTGTGTTT
Organism: Cheiracanthium punctorium; assembly: GCA_038373885.1. Lineage (NCBI taxonomy): Eukaryota > Metazoa > Arthropoda > Arachnida > Araneae > Cheiracanthiidae > Cheiracanthium > Cheiracanthium punctorium. The sequence goes on along the minus strand of JAWZYV010000576.1, from coordinate 692,014 downwards.
TATAGTCGCAGATGAAAATGATAAACATTAATAAAAAACGTAGGGGAGAAGCTTAGAGCATATACATTTTCAATATAAAGTAGAATTTATTTTTAACTCATTAATATTTTAGTACTTTAACTACTTAAAATAATGATTTTTTCTAATTTATTTTATTATCTTTCTTATTCTCTTCTAATTTATTATTTCTTATATTTCTATAAATAAGTTTCATTTTTCGCATTCTATTTAAAATATATAGACTGATATGTATTTATATATATTTTTTAATTCATACCTAATTAGTACTCATTACAAATAGTCCTAAACTTATTGTTACTTTTTGAATAAGCACAATAATTAGACTAAATAGAAAGTTTACTTTCACAATTAAAATGCTTACAGTTTTGCAGTTTCAAGAGGGGAAATTTATTAACGTATTTAAATATTTATAAATATGTTTTTGCAGGTATGTTAATTTTATCCAAATAAAAAATACTTCTAAACTTTGTGATGTCAAAGTCATGTGGTCCACAAAAAGCGATTCAACATAATCAAGTAACCCTGAAAATTTAACCAATATGAAATTGTATTCGTTGGGTAATAACTTAGAGGTATGCTGATGTTTATTTAGCAGTGTTAATCGTGAAAAGTAAAACATAGTACAAAATTTATTCAGTTTCATGAGGTAAAGGATTTTTTTAATGTACTAATCTATAAATATAAAAATTATTTTTTAATACTCGTTTGTAGACAGAAATTAGATATAAAAGGAGTGAAAACATTGTAAAATAATTTTATTTTAAACTTAAATTAACGTTTACATTTTAGATAAAATTTACAATAAAAGAACAAAGAATAAAAAAAGAATATATTTCTTCGTTCTTGATTGGACTTTATTAATTAGTCCATTCCCAAAAATTCTAAAAACTAAACTCGAATCTTTAGATTGAAATTAATTCAAACTAATGTTCAAAAATTTTCAACTGTTGTTCAAAATGTCCCCTGCTATTATTAGCAAATGACAGTGAAATTTATTATAATAATTTACAAATACTATTTTATTATTAAAAAACATTAGTATAGATTATTAAAAATACAAATAAATAGTAAATTTAAAATAAAGTATTTTTTCTAACCAAGAATTATCAGATAGTTCTAGTACTTTTACTTCAATTGGAACGTTTGCAATATTTTCAATACAGCCACCAGACAGTTGAAATTTAATATTGGTTAATGAAGGTGATTAAGTAAAACATTAATTACTGTAAAAAAATATGTATATACAATGCACAATGTAAAGGTGTGAAGTTAGTTTTGTAGAGGGGGACCTCAAAATTGAGTTGCGCCTCGGGCCTCTCAAGACCTAAATCCGCCACTGGGGAGGGGAAAGTGACCCTTACTCTACGCTGCCGATGCGCGTGGTTAAAAACAAACTGTTACAGTTAGTTTATCTGCTTATTTAAATTGATCATTCGTTAACGCTTTAGGTAAATTACTTCTTACAGGACGCACCTCGACAGTTTCTGTATATAAATTTATACTGTTTGAAAAGTTTAAGCGGCAAACGGACTATTTCAAACACAAATATTTCTTTATCGTGAATATTCACGTTATGAAAACCATTTTAACATAACTTGTATAGTATTTCCTCTGTAGTCACTGAAAATGAACAACGTGAAATTTTAAAATTGGGTTAGATATGTATCCCTATACTATTAAAAGCGCAATGTATATTTGTTTGTCCGTGGGATCTCGAAAACGACTCTAAGGATTTTTAAAATATTCGCACCTGGATGTTTTTTGGGTCCAGGAAACGATTGCGCGAGATCACGTGACTGAAAAAAGGACTGAACCGCTCAAAATCCGAATTAAAATTTTCGTTTTGGACGGTAGTGCCATCTATTGATATTGGAAAGCACAATTGATGCGACCTTCGTAAAAGAAACACTCATATAAGTTTAGGGCAGATTAAAAAATAGACGTCATCGATATATAATAGTAAAAATTAATTTCGCAAAGAGACAAAATAAATGGAACTTGATATCCAGTAAACAGATAAATAAATATTTTAATAACTATATATTACACCTTTCAGTCATATATTACACCCTTTGTAAGTCTTTTAGAATGAAAAAATGTTATGGTACTTTTCCGTTAGCCGGGCGCAAGCGGAAAATCGCCAAAAAAAATCGGTCGTCCTGAAAAAATAGTTGAGATAGACGAGAGCTTATTTACAAAACGAAAGAACAATGCCGGACGAGAAATGCTGATATTATATGGCGACGAGGAGTAAACGATCCATTTAAGCAAATTCTCAAGGACATCCGTATCCTGGAAAAAACAATAATTATAACTTTTTTTTGTTTAAAATTGTTTTGTTTACGATTTATTAATACTATTTTATAGTTGAACTTGTTTTGCTTACTATTAATTAATATTTGTTTATAGTTGAAAGTTTTCGACTTTTATTCCGTTGACTGTTTTGTTATTCGCTTCGCTTGTTGACTTGGCTTGCGTTTGGTTCACAATTGGCGACATTTGCGCCCGGCTAACGGAAAAGTACCAAAGTTACTTTTATTCAAAACTGTCGTCCTGGAAACCAGCGACTGTATATCTATGAACTACATTACGAAATTTTTAATTTTGCCAACTGGATTTGAATAATTTTGCCGAGTGTACCAGAAGCAGAAAGTAAATTATCGTTTTTGTTAAAATTTTTTTACCAATTTTGCCAAACAGGTATCTAATTTTGTCAAGTTTAATAGAATTTTGCGTGTGTTGGGGGTGGGGGTGAGACTAGAATTTGAATTTGTGCAGAATGCAGCTAAAGGGGCTCTCTTTGAACAGAATAATAGAACGTTTGTTTTCTTTCCAATGACTGGGTCAGCGGCCTACTGTAGGCTTGACCGATACGAGGGCCAAGGATATTGGTCATTTCATTATGGGGGCTCCTAATAGACATTCTAACGTAGAGCCTTATAAGTGGTCTCCTAATTTTGAAGCATTTCTAAATGAAAGACTTAGTACCTGGTTCCCCCCCCCCCCCACCACCCCTCGAAGTATCGTTTGAACACGGTGGTCATTAAAGGTAGAACTCACCGACCAAACAGCTGTAAAAACGCAGAAGATTCAAATGCTTGAAAATTAAGCGTGGCCAACTAAGAACGCCTATGGAAATTCTCGTCGCAAGCATATCTTTCCTGGCAGGAAAATATCCGTACTTGTAAAAAGCCAATAAAAACGCCTCTTCCGTGTCCTAGAAACGAAAAACTTATAAAAGCAAACCTAATCCTATGGATTTTTTGGAAAGTCAATGGGGGAAGGCCTTAAAAGAACGTTAGATTTAACGTCCATCAGATGCTTTTTAGTGTACACGGTCCATAGCATATTCAGTCTAAAGAGGAATTCACCCTCCCAAGCACTGGCCAAGCTGGTGCTGCTTCACTTTCGGTTTCTAATGGGAACCGAGTTTAATCGACTGATCTACTGTTGCACGAGTATTAGAACATTAAAAAATGAATAAATAAACACTCCCAAAACCATGATATAAATTATATTGATTTTAGTTGCTAGATTCATTTCACGTTAACAGAAAAGACAAAACATTATCATTTTTACTTACCAAACATTCAAGTTTTGTTCATTTGAGCTTTTGATTACTGGAAATGATGCCCTAAATATCGCGCGACCGCAAATACGAGACGGGCTCCTCAATTATATTTAAACGACGATGGTGGAAAATGAATGGAATACACAGACAGACCAACTACTAGGTCCACGAACAGCGTGAAATGTGAATAGGATAGTAAAAATGGAAAACAAACCAGCAAACATATGTGCGTTTTAACTAGTGCTGCAAACAGTGACAACTGCCTCCATGCGTCTTTCATGAAAACCTACGATAAACACGTCTTGCTTCACCAGAGGCGGATCTACGGGGGGGGGGGGGGTTATAGGGGCTATAGCCCCCCCATTGAAACTGAATTTACACTAGATAGAATAGAGCTTTGATGCTTAGTTTAAAACTGCGTGTCTAAAATCGGTTATTTTGAAATTTAAATTTGCTTTTTTGATTTACTACTATGATTTTTAGACTTGACCTCAATCAATGGTTTTTAACCCTTTCGTTTCCAGGCTACAGGTATTTCCAAAACATGAGTCCAAAGGAATCGCCCGAAATTTCGTCTCCCCCTTGAAACATTTCGGTTTCTTTTAAGGATGATCAGTAAACAAGCTGTTCTCGCCTTTACCATGTATACGTGAATAGTGAAGAATAGCTCACTGTTGGAACGGGTTATGGCAAGTGCAAAGAACAGTTTTTTAGCAATGATGTCCATTCACCGTCTGTAAAGTCGTAAAAAGGGGAGCTAACAATGCATATAATTCACTGCTAAACGTAAACAGTCTTTGCGCGCGCCTTGTGCCGTGCGCGTCTCGGATTCTCTACTGATGTGTACCTGATGTGGGATGCCTTATGATAGATGTACATAGTGCGGGGATGGGGGAGTGTAACATAGACATCAAGTGACTAGGAATCCCAAATGGCTATCTCCTGTACCAAGTGGCGGCTCATGGGTTATTTAAATGGAGGTTCACAAAACAAATTTCGAAAATTAAATAGGCAGATACGACGCACCTTACAAATTAAAATAGATTGGCGTTTCCAGTAGTTAAAGGAAAACAATGCATGTAACTAAAAGAAATCAAGTCATATTTTGTCTTACATTTCGTCACCAAGATAAGTTTTAGCAAAGGTACAGTCTTGATTCATTTTATTTCTATTATCTTTCAAAGGATAATGTTGAAAAATGGCATTGCTTTAGCTCTGGAATACTTATTTTACTTCCATCTTAATAATTTACACTAGTTTGTAAGAGTTGTTTGTAGTGAAAAATGATAAAAAAAGAAAATAATAAGAAAATACACCAACAAAAACATAACTAACCGAACATAAGAAACCAAGGTAGAATCCGGAAGAGATGACCAAAAATAAATTATCCGTGTGCACAATCAAAATGTTCGAACGGAATGATATCAGCAGCGCCTTACTTCTGGCCGGCACTGTCCGCTTCTGTTCTCGGATACCGGTTCAGTTTTGATTCACTTTATTTCAATTTTTTTCAAAGTATAATATTGAAAATTCTCATTGCTTTAGCTCCGAAACACGTCTTTTATAGGGATGGACGCGAGACGACTTTTTTGCGAGACGAGACAGAGATTTGCAGCTTTTTTGCGAGACGAGACACACATTTTTAGCATTACGATATAGGGATTTTTGCGAGACGAGACGAAGATTTTAGGCTATTTTGCGAGACGCGAGACGGTTATTTTTCGTCTCGCGTCCATCTCTAGTCTTTTACTCCCATCTTAATTATTGACACTAGTTTGTACAAAAATAATGTAGTGAAAAATGAGAGAAATAAAGAAAATAATAAGAAAATGAAATCAAAATTAATTAACTAACCGAACGTTACAAACCAAGGGAAAACCCGGAAGAGATACCGCAAAAATGGCCCTGTGTGCACAGGGAAAATGTGCGAACGGAGTGATATCAGCAGCGCCGCACTTCTGCCCAGCTATCTGCGCTTCTGTGATCAGAGAGCGGTTCAGAGGGAAAATTTTCCGTTCGCACGTGCGATTGATTGACGTGCGAAGACTGTGCTGTAGTAACCTTCACTACAGTAAGTTTGCTATAATAAGCGTATTTAATAATAGCGGGGGGAGGGGGGAGAGTAAAACTCACGTTTTGAATTCACAAAAATCTAGAAGTGTACTTAATATTTTTTAAATTTAATTTGTTAATGTGTTTATTCTGTAGTTTTTCCTTTGAGGGTTCATGTGTTTATGTGCTCAAATGGAGGAGCTGCCACTGTGCCATTGTGAAAGGTTCTTCTGTTCCGCCGTTTGGATTTTCAGGGGTATTATGAAAGAATACAATTAATATGGCTAATTTTCCTAATCTGGTTTTCGGACATTTCCTGTTTATACAAAAATACACCCGTTTTGAATGTTTAGGAATGGTGGAAGAATTTCTTGGAAGTAATGCAGTCCTTTCAAAGCAGGCTTCAAAATCTTAACCCATTGAAATTGTTTTCGCCGCCTGGTCGTTCTTTTTGGGTGAAGCGCTAGTGTGGTTCATTTGTTCTCTATTTAGCTCCGTTCGTGTGTAGAATTTAATTTAAATACAAGTATTATGGCATCAAGAAAGCGGTCATTGAGTCGTAATATATGTGATTATTTTATGAAAATTCCGAAAAATGATAATTTGTCTAGGGAGGGTGAAAGCACAAATCATCAGGAAAAAATCATAAATGCACAGCCCCAGAACAAGCTATTTCAAGAGGAACAGCACTCACAAAATATACTTGTATCACTATCAGGCAGTATGTAAAGAGGTGCATAATTAGAAGGAATACAATAATATCATAATGGAAAAAAGAGGTATGATTTAAATTAACTTTTTCAGACATTGTTTTTCCTATGAAGTGTAAGTCCTATCAGGTTCGAGCATTTTATTTTATCGGAAATTCGCACACCTAAAAATAAAATATACATGCGACATGTAAAAAAGCGTGCCAAATGTTGTCAAGCTTGGACACAGAGCCTCCTAGAGAAATTTTATAAGGCGGGATGAAAATCTTCCCGGCCCCTGTCGTAAAGCACAAAAGTTTCGAAAAAACTGGAGGGAACGAAGAAATTTTTTTGTAAAACTGCTGTTTTTAATGATTTTTTATAAAAAATGCTTAAAGGAAAGAGAGTGGGAGGGAAGTTTTTCTGGTATGAAGTGGTACTTTTAATTTATGTTCAAAGACTGGAAAAAAATACTAATATTTGAATGGCAGAATTAACATTTCTGCCATCTAAATCATTGTAGAATTATGTATTCAAAATTTAGTCTATTTTTAAAAAAAGATTTTAATTACAGATCTATAAATGAAATTCGTAACACATTCTTCGTAACACATTAACAAATTCACGGACGCACTTTAGCTGAACATGGACCCACTCTAACTCGCACATCCCCATGGGCGGCGCCCCGTCTGACCCCCCCCCTCTCGTAGGGCCTATGCATAACTGTACCCAAATTATTGAATACCCAGTAAGTTAGCCCCCCCCCTTTACCCAATCCTAGATCCGCCACTGTGCTTCACAAACGGACAATGCGAAAATAAAGCGAAAAGAAACTACAGCACAACGCAAGCGACGATTAGCATTGTCAAATTTTAAAGTCAAGTAGGAACTGACTTTACATTTTTTTAAAAACTTGTTTAAGATTTCACGTCTCTGGAATCAATTGAAATTACACATATAAGAAAAATTTTCGTTTCCTACCGTGTGAAGAACAGAAACGCAGCTAGTACTGAATAAATTGCTTTATAATGATTTTATTTGTGTGTTTTTTTAATCATTTGCATATCCATTTCACCACTATCGCTCCTGAAATTTGCATGACGCTACTTGTATTATTTCTTGGTGCTGCAATTGAGGAGTGTATATTAGGGTGGAGCGAAAAATTAAATTTTGCCAAATGGTTTTGTAATAGCTATAATGGTTTTTTAATAGCGGTTTTTGCAGCCCTGTATGTGTGTGGGGAAGAAGTTGTATTCAACATCGATAGCTCTCTGTCAGTTTTCCTGCGCAAGCGCATGTGCCATACTGACCGTCTTAGTCAGTGATTTCCCGCTTATTACTCATCTCAGTTCCATTGTATTTAGCTTTGTTTGCAGTTTGTTTTAGAGTGAAATATGGAGAAAACAAGAAAAGCATCTTGTTGTTCTATTTTTGACAATATTGAAGAGCTCAAAGATAATATGTTACCTACTTATAAGGAGGTAATGAAATTTTATAATTTTGTGAGATATCAGCTGAAGGTAAAAATGGACACTCGAAAAGAGCCGGCCGTTTCGAACAATGCTGAAACTGTTGCGGTGAGAATCGAAACTATATGGCACAAAGCTTCCATTACAATCGTATCCCATACTCGCGTCAAACAATTAATTACAGCTTACCATACGAAATATAAAAGATAATAAAATCTTGGAAGCGATTGCTTGAAGAAAAAAAAGGAGAATTCTGGGCCAAAAGTAACAAACTATTTGATATTTGTTCTTGTAAGTGTAAAGACTTTCTGCAATGCAAATGTCCAAAAGAAAGAAGAGTTGCGAAAGAAGAACAACTTTTTCTGATGGATCAGAGGACTGACAGAAAAATGGTTATTGGTGGTATAGACGTTTCACAAACGTAAAAAATAGAAAAGCGAAATGATATAAATTAAAAACTAGAACAATATTACGCTTCTGTGACATATGGGGATAAACAGGAGAATAGAGTTGAACTTTCTCCACGAGCCCCTCTTATATCGAATGAGTCAGAAGGTACCGAAGAAATAGACGATGGCTTAGAACTGTGTTCTTCAAAGCACCAAGGGACCAAGAAAAAGCTAAAACTCAGTTTGCCATCTTTGTCAAGAACATGTGACCGATATGGCGTATCTGATAGAGCTACTGCAGCAATCGCATCAGCAGTTCTTCGTGACATTAAGTCAGATGTCGAAGTAGTAGATAGATCAAAATTGTGCCGTGAAAGATCAAAAGGACGCAAAGAAATATTAGCTAAAAATAGAGTTGTCAGTGTTCCAGCTATATACTTTGATGGCAGAAAAGATAAAGTTTTAAATGTAGTAAAAAAGGGAGTCAAAAAATAATGCCAAGTTATTCTAGAACACATTTCTGTTATCAAGGAACCTGACTCTGTTTATGTCGGCTACGCTGTCCCAAATACTGGGACGGCCAAGAGCATATGAGACGTGCTATGTATGACTTGTTCTTTTCTGAAAACGTTTCATTGAGAGAAACTGTAGCCGTTGGTTGTGATGGAACAGCCACAAACACAGGGAAAAGTGGTGTAATAAGGTTGTTAGAAAAATGTTTGATTCAACCTTCACAATGACAACCTTTTACACACGAATGAATTGTCTTTAAAACACATTTTTTCATTCTTAGATGGGGCAACTACTGGGCCAAGTTCCTATTCTGGTACTATTGGAAGATTGCTAGAAAAATATGAAGAAACTCCTATTGTACGGTATGAAAAGATAGAAAGCGTTTTGCCGGATATTTTGGCCGATATCATCAAAGACCTAAGTTCTGACCAACGTTACTTTTACGATAATACATCAGCTGTAATTAGTGGCGATTGTCCTCCCGATCTAGCACACAGAGCTCCAGGGAAAATGTCGCATGCTCGATGGTTAACAAAAGCCAACAGGATATTAAGGCTGTATATTTCCACAAGTGAACCATCTGAAAACTTTAATCATCTTGCCATGTTTGTTGTTAGAGTTTACGCGCCTGTTTGGTACCAAATTAAAACTCATCCGTCATGCAAACATGAGTCTAGAAATTTTTAGAAATTGGTCTCGAATTCTCAATACCGTCCAATTAAACTAAAAAAAGTAGTCGACCCTGTCATTGAACGGAACAGTTTCTTTGCGCATCCTGAGAATCTTCTGCTGTCGATGCTCTCAGATCCTGAAAAACGCATTCGTGAACTTGCTGCTAGAAGGATTATAAAAGCAAGAGAAGAGACTAATTCTGTAAAGGTCCCTCGTATTTTTGAGGTCCCTAAAATTAAACTTAATGCCAAATCATACACAGACCTTATAGATTGGCAACAAAAATATTTTCAACCTCCCATTCTTAGAGACGCCAAGAATGAAGATTTGCTTTCGATGGTGGAAACAAAAGAAAGTACAAAAATATCCTTTCTAAGACTGCCATGCCATACCCAGGCTGTAGAACGTTTAGTAAAGATACTAACAGAGGTTTCTATGCAGGTATGTGATAAGAAGGCCAGAGAAGGTCTCATAAAATCAAAAATTGAGTCAAGAAAACTCATGCCCAAATTCGACACCAAACGTGATTTTAAGGTCTCTTGACTAATTTTATATATGCTTATGTATGTTTTATGTGGCTCACATTTTTAGTAAATTGGCATTAATTTGTTCTATTTGACTTGTTTTTTTTCATAATAATAAATAGTTTAATAGAATTTATAAACAATATGCTCCTTCAAGTTTTATCAGTATGGTAGCACAGATGTAAAATTTCAAAATAAATGCGCTGGTAGAAGGAAAATACTAATTTTAAAAAAGTAATGTTTTTTTAAATCCTTTAATCTTGGGCTACACTTTTATCATTATTATAAATGAAAATTTAACAAAAAAAATTTTTCCCATATAAGAGTGCTCCACCCTAGTGTATAATACTTTCAAGTAATACAAAGGTAACCATTTTATTGAATTTTACATCCTCTCAAAAAAGTGTTCAAGCGTAAGTCAAATTACTTACCGGGTGTCCCAAAAATGACTCATGGATTTTGAAAATCAATAAAAAAAAAGACGGAATGCGATAGATATGTATCGTTTGTGGCCTATGCTTAGAAAATCAGGGAATTTTATCCCACCAAATTTCAAAATTAGTTAACATTTTCACCCACAGGTGGCGCTGTAAACTATAAAAAAATAAAAATCGGTATGGAAATTTTGCAAGGACTGTTGCAAAAAACTAAACAATGGCATTTTCAATCTAACCCCCATTTGCTGCAACAACGTGGCACAGTCTGAGGCAAAAATTTCCCGACATCCGTTCAAACATGCCACTTGGAATTGTCTCACATGTACAGATGTGCTGCTTCAGCTCCGCAATTGTTTGTGGAGTTTGACGGTATACCAAATCTTTCAGGTACCCCCAAAGTCGCAGGGCGTCAAGCCTAGCGAATAGGAGGCCATGCCATGCCACTTCCTGTATCAGGGGCGTAGCCAGAAATTTTTTGTAGGGGGGGGTTACGACTACTACAACTCATATATATGTATACGTGTGTGTGATAATGTAATGAAGAATATACATTTTGTATGGCAAAAAATTCCTCATGGGGGGTATGACCCCCCTAACTCCCCCCTTGGCTACGCCCCTGTTTTGTATGCATGTCGTAATCCAAGGCAATTACCCACTCTCTGAAATGTTCGTTCAAGAAATCAAATACTGCAGACGTTCGTCGTGGACGAGCACCATCTTGCATGAACCAGGAGGCATTCGAAAGAGTCCTCCAATTGTCCTCCAAAGCAGTATGAATCTCCACAAATTCTTCTGAATCCCAAGATATCGTACAGCATTTATCGGTTGCTCTCGAAAAAATGGCCCTATCATTATTTTGGTGGAAATCGCAGCCCATACCATTATTTTTGGTGGATGAAGGTTTAGCAATAGGAGGATTTTCGCTTTCCCAAATTCACGAGTTCTGCTTGTTGACATAGCCATCGAGGTTAAAAAACGCTTCGTCTGAGAATCATATGTTGCCAACATCGAGTTCACCGTCATCCACAAGTTACAGCATGGCGTTCGCGAAATTATAGAGTGCATTAATGGCATTTGGACTGAGGGGTTGGTGAGTCTGGATTTTGTACGGGAACACGTGAAGGCTGTGGCGCATGAAACGGTGAGTGCTCATTCTTCGGAGTCCAGTACAAGATGCAACGCGGCGTACGGAAATCCGGGGCCGCTGTTGGATAACCTGCTGTACGGCTTCAGCATTCAATTCTGTAACTGAAAGGCGTGGCCGGCTCACATTTCCAATTCTGTCATCATTCACGCTCCCTGTTCGTTCGAATTTCTGGAATAGAGTCCTTATCGCATTGTCTGACGGTCCGTTTTTCACATGAAGTTTTCTTTGGAAACTGCGCCTCGTTTGAACAAGACTGTGCTCCAGGCTGTGGAACTCTAACACAATATAAATACCCACTGTTCAGCAGAAAAAAAACATTTTGGTAGAGTGGACTTGCAATCTCAACAGCACACGCTATCAGCTTGACGACGAACTACGGAATGGTGAGCTGGAATACTTCGTTTTAACTATACCTGTTACATATTTCCTGCAGCGCCATCTCTTGGTAGGAATGTTAACTAAATTTGAAATTTGGTGGGATAAAATTTCCTGATTGCTAAGCATAAGGCCGCAGACGATACATAACTATCGCATTCCGTATTTTGATGGGGGAGCAGGACAAAAGCTTAACTGGTTTCCCCTTTTTACGAAAACTTTCTTATACTCTACGAAGTAACTTTCATACCACACCGTAGAAATGATTATTTAATCAAGATGCAAAGTGAAATGCAATAGTTTGATGATAATAATAAGATAATAATATTTCAACTACATTATTTAAATTTCAATCGTTAATTTTATCCCATATTTTTTAAGTAATATGTTACACAACATTTTCTAATTATTTATAGTAGGACTAGCTGACTCGGCAAAAGTTGTTTTGCCATATAAATTATTCCTAGGATAATTTTAGTAGAAAGAAATGACTAACTTATTGTAAGTTTGTAACGATGTGGTATATGAGTGGAAGAGGCATGGAGCGCTGTGAACGATGCTGGAATATAAAAATAACACAATACCAAACATATTTTTAATTCATTGTAATTTATTCGTTAAATTTATATATATCGCTAATTACAATAATTTTACTAAAAAATAATATCAATCCCTTAACGCAATAGAGTATACAATATTTTTTGTTATCCCATCTTTAGATAACTTAAACAAACTGGATGCCCACTGTATGGTTTGCCCACTCGAGAGCATGCCACGTATAACTGTCCGTGTGAAAAACATGGCGAGCTCAAATCTAATCCACAAACAGACATAGTTTGGCCTTGAGACTTATTGATAGTCATTCCATAAAAAATTTTGCCCCCCCCCAAAAAAAAAGGATGAATATCTGAAACACTTTCAGATTTTAAATACGCACTATCTTGCTATATATTAAAATCGTATCATAATTTATGCGTCGTCCCTATTTTTCGTCCTTATTCCATTAAGTTGGAAAGTGTTATCATTATTCATGACTGTGCTGTATTTTTCTTCCTTATTTTATAAAACCCATCTTTGGAATCGAAATCTATCTTAAAATCGCCTACTAAAACTATTTTACAATCTTCGCCAAGTATATCACAACTATACTTCACCGTTTTACATATTGTTTCCTACTTTAACGCCTCGACTCTCGCCAAGGAGGCGATAATTAAACATATGCAGTTACCATGACGATTTTTTGCATTTATGTAGAAATCGTAATTTAGAATTAAAATGGCGATTTGGAACAACATGTAAGTACAGCATACCGTTACATTTTTATTTATTTTGGATTACCAATTAATGTAGTTTTAATAATTAAATGTCTTCAAATTCCTTAACTGGCGCGTTTATCGCTAGTTTGTTTACTTTAGTTATCACCTAGTTCTTTTGGGTGTGTTGAAACGGTACTTACGTATTATCCCGGCGGTCACTTCCGCCAAACAACTTTTTCGTAGATTTTAAATACGTTGTCAATCGTATTCCAAACCATCAACAATTTCATGTGCCCGGCATTTATCTTGGTAAAAAATTGCTTGTCTTGGCGGACCGCCGGGATAATACGTAAGTACCGTTGAAACTTGTGCATAACTCCCAGAGACCCCTGACTGCAAAGCTCGCCAAAGTACGGGGATTTTTTAGGTTGGCGAGAGTGGGGGCGTTAAAATAGGAATCAGCTATTTCTTGTACCATAAAACATATCTTTGGAATCGAAAGCTATCTTAAAATCGCCTACTGAAACTGTTTTACAATCTTCGCTAGGCATATTCTTCCTGTACGCCTATTCCAACTATACCGCAAAGACATTTTAAATGCTGTTTGGAATGGGCATCATAATCCACGAGTGTACCGTGTTTTCCTTTCTTGTTCCACAGAGCACTTCTTCGGAATAGAAATCTATATTAAAATCGTCTAATAAAACTCTTTTACAATATACGCCAGGCGTTTTCTAACTATACGCGAAATCTAATATATAAAATTCTCCTGTCCCAGTGTTAGTCACCTAACTCCTCCGAAACCACTCGACCAATTTTAATGAAATTTTCTATGTATATTTGTTAGGTCATAGAATAGGTTTTTAACTATGTATCATACCCCTAAGTCATAAGGGCGGTCCACCCCAAAATGTTTAGCCCCCGAGTGCTATTCATTTCAATCAGGATTTCTGTGTAGACATTAGCGTGTCGAATCACCTTTCAAATGTGTTTGCCAGATAATGTGGAGAGGGGGGGGGGAGAAGTTAATAAAATGTTGAAAGTTGCACAAGGTTTGCAATTTTTGATAATGGATCGCTAAATGTGGTGCCAAAACGCGACAATTTATTATAAATATATTTCGCGTATAGTTAGAAAACGCCTAGCGTATATTGTAAAAGAGTTTTATTAGGCGATTTTAATATAGATTTCTATTCCGAAGAATATCTCTGTGGAACAAGAAAGGAAAACACGGTACACTCATGGATTAGGATGCCCATTCCAAACAGCATTTAAAATGTCTTTGCGGTATAGTTGGAATATGCCTACAGGAAGAATATGCCTGGCGAAGATTGTAAAACATTTTCAGTAGGCGATTTTAAGATAGATTTCGATTCCAAAGATGCGTTTTATGGTAAAAGAAAGAGTTGATTCCTATTTTAACATGCCCACTCTCGCCAACCTAAAAAATCCCCGTACTTTGGCGAGCTTTGCAGTCATGGGTCTCTGGGAGTTATGCACAAGTTTTAACGGTACTTACGTATTATCCCGGCGGTCCGGCAAGACAAGCAATTTTTCACCAAGATAAATGCCGGGCACAAGAAATTGTTGATGGTTTGGAATACGATTGTACGATACGGTAAGTACCGTTTCAACATTCCCAAAAGAACCAGATGAAAACTAAAGTAAACAAACTAGCGATAAACGCACCAGTTAAGGAATCTGAAGACACTTAATTATTAAAACTACATTAATTGGCAATTCAAAATAAATAAAAATGTAACGGCATGCTTTACTTACATGTTGTTCCAAATCGCCATTTTATTTCTAAATTACGATTGCCACATTAATGCAAAAAATCGTCATGGTAACTGCATATGTTTAATGATCGCCACCTTGGCGAGAGTCGAGGCGTTAAAGTAGGAATCAACCCAAGAAAGACAAACCGGTACATTCATGGATTATGATGCACATTCGAAACAATATATAAAACTATGAAGTATATTTGTAATATACTTGGCGAAGATTGTAAAATAGTTTTAGTAGGCGATTTTTAAATAGATTTCGATTCCAAAGATGGGTTTTACGAAACAAGCAAGAAAAATACAGCACAGTCATGAATAATGATACACTTTTGAAACTTAATGGAATAAGTAAGAAAAATAGGGACAACGTATAACTAATGATACGATTTTAATATATATATAATATATATAGCACTATAGTGTGTATTTAAAACCTGAAAGTGTTTCAGATTTTCATCCTTTTTTCTTTCCGAGCATGTACCCTGTAAGGAAAGTATTGTAATCATGAAAAAATTCGACTTCGAGATTTTGATGTATTAACACGTTTTGAGGTCTTCTGAATTCATTTATGCTATTTTTACGAGATGTATGTTTGTATGTATGTGTGTGTGTATGTGTGTGTGTGTGTGTGTGTATGTGAGTGAACACGATAGCTCCTAAACGGGGCATTCGATTGAGCTCAAATTGGGTATATATGTTATAAACCACCATCGTAAGACCGACATTGATTTTGATGTGTATAGAACTTATAGTTTTTCTACTGGGCAACTACAAAGATTTCTTTTACATTATGGCTTATGGGGGGGAAATTCTTGAAAGTGCTCTAGCGTTTAAACGGTACATTCGATTGAACTCATATTGGGTATATCTAATAAATAAAATTCTCATGTCACAGTGTTAGTTACCATACTCCTCCAAAACGGCTCAACCGATTTTAAAGAAATTTTATATGTATATTCGTTAGGTCTGCGAATATGATTTTGTCTCATACCTCTAAGTCACAAGGGCGGTCCACCTCAAAATTTTTAGCACCAGAGTGCTAATAAGTTCAATCAGGATTTTTGTCTAGGCATTAGCGCATCGAGTCCCTTTTCAAATGTGTTTGCCAGATAACGTGGAGAGAGGGGGGGGGCGTTAATAAAATGTTGAAAGTCGCACAAGGATTTGCAATTTTTGATAATGGATCGCTAAATGGGGAGCCAAAACGTGACAATTTATTATAAATATATTTCGAGTATAGTTAGAAAACGCCTGGCGTATATTGTAACACAGTTTTATTAGGCGATTTTAATATTGATTTCTATTCTGAAGAAGTGCTTTGTGGAACAAGAAAGGAAAACACTGTACACTCATGGATTATAATTCCCATTTCATGTCTTTGTGGCATAGTTGGAATATGCCTATAGGAGGAATATGCCTGGCGAAGATTGTAAAACAGTTTCAGTAGGCGATTTTAAGGTAGATTTCGATTCCAAAGATGTGTTTTATGGTACAAGAAAGAGTTGATTCCTATTTTAACGCCCCGCACTCTCACCAACCTAAATAGGGATGGACGCGAGACGCGCGAGACGAGAAATAGGGCTGTCTCGTCTCGTCTCGCAGTGGTAAACCTCTGTCTCGTCTCGCGTCTCGTCTCGTCTCGCAACCACTTTGTCTCGTCTCGCGTCTCGCACAGAAATTGCCTGTCTCGTCTCGCGCGAGACGTCTCGCGAGTCTCGCAAAATTAAGGACTGCGAATTTTTACCATATTTTTAGTAACATTAATACTAGTTATTGAAAATTAATATTAACAATAGCAATTAGTTGCATATTGCCATATTAGTACATATATTAGTTACCATATTAACTCATATAGTTATTTGAAATGATAAAAATTCGGATTTAATCCGTATATATAATGTGATATGACACCGAAAATTTATTTATTTGCGTAATTGCGTAAATGTAATATTTATGGTTGATGGGAGTTTCATTTGCTTTTGAAAATATATAAAGCTTTGAATTTTGTCAGATATGTTGCAGAACTCAGGGACACATGTTGGGCAAATAAAATTTTGATCTAATTAAACGGCCCCAATGTACGGAATAGTGAATAATTATAGTGAGCGGAATAGTGAATAATTAAAGTGAAGCTTACTTATCCCCCCTCCCGTTTTAGTGTATGAGATATGGGTTTCATATTTAATCGGGGGAACCCGGGTTTAACCTGTTCATTTACACCGGGTACGGGCAACCTTTGGAAGGTTGCGAGCCAAAATTTAGGATGTTAGGGACGTCACGGACCGTATAAGTGGGATTTATATGGGATTTTGATTTGGTTTATATTGATTGTCTATGGCGGTGCTGCCCAACCTTTTTATCGCCGCGACCTGGTCAGCGTTTGATAATAATTTTACCGCGGACTGGTCAGGGGAGGGGGTACGCTGATTGTTTTAATTTAATTGTGCTTAAACATACCTTCAAAATATATACAGTTTCACAAAAAATGAATGTAAAATGATTTAAGATTTTATCTCACTAGGACGCTAAATGAATGCGAGCACTGAGCTTATTTCTTTGCAACGAGTCGGTTAGATCTGGAGGTAAGAAGCAATGACACCCAAAGTGTGTTGCTTATGTACAATTCATTCCTTTATTCTGTTATTTTGGTTCTTGTCAGTACAGAAAATCCCGCTTCACACAGTTAGGTTGTTGGAAATGGTATTGGGATTTAAAAGACTGGAATTTTAATTCATAGTCTTGAAATATTTAATAAGCAGTAAAATAATGTAAAATAGTCATGAGATTTTTTTCTGTTACAAAATCTGTTCTGTATAAATTAGCACAAAACCAAAAAACTCGAGACCTCGAGAGAAATGCACGACAGAAAATAAAATGGAAATAATGTAATTTTTCTTGAGCAACCCGGTACCATTTGATTCGCGGACAGGGGGTTGGGGACCACTGGTCTATGGAAATTTGAAATCTTGCACTTGCCGGATAAAATACCCTTGAGGGCCACATCCGGGCCGCGGGTCAGAGTTTGCCGATATGTGATTTATACTATCAAAAAGAAGAGACAACAGAAAGGACTTGTGAGCGTTGGATTTTCGCAATCACTCCAGTAGATCATTCATTTGCGTTCGCATAGCTTGTCTTATGGCGAAAGACAGTGCCGTAAAAGTAGGTAGGCATGGCAGGGCGAATGCCCGGGGCCCCCACATGTAGGGGCCTCAAAATCCATATAACTATTTTCTCAACCTCTTGGATTTTTTATCTTTTATATCGTTTTAGATTTGTACATTTGCTATTCACCTAACACTGTTTAAGCAGAAAACAAAAAAGTTGCTTACTGTTTACAAAATAGCTAACAGCTCACCAACAGATCCGCTGTATTACGATACGTACAGCTGATTATGAAAAGTTAAATTTATATGCCAGTATTTCTAGAACCAAAGTTCTTTAACTAATGACCTTGTGTTCCCTTTATTTGTATTCTAGAAAAACATGATCTGGGTCTCAAAAAGCCACTCTGAAGCAAGCATCCCTTTTGGGGGGCCCTCTTATTTCTTAAAATTATCATATCACTTAGGTAATTTCAAGCAAATGGCAGTTTTTTCTTTTTGTTGTAATTATTACTTACAAATATTTTATGTACTTACAAATAATGTGCAGATGCATAATCAGTGGTGTACACCGACTTTCTCGTAGCGAACTCGGCTCTTAAGCTCAAGCTTCCTGTTGGAGTCTATCTGCAGGCTTATGCAGACGACTTCGTTGTGGTAATTGATGCTCCCAACGCGCATCAGTGCAGCCGCAAGGCGACTGAAGCCCTCGCTATCCTTCAGAAATGGAGCGAACTCCACAAATTGGAGTTCAGCCCAGCCAAAACGGTCGGGCTTCACGTACGACCCCTGCGTCGAATGGGGCGAGTGCGGCCTCCCCGCACTGCCCCGGTAATCCGTTTCGGGGGTAGTATAGTAAAATTTCAGTCAGAGCTGAAGGTGCTGGGAGTGGTGCTTAATCAGAAGATGAATTCCATGGCACACGTCGCACATCTCAAGCAACTGCTGGCGAGATACGTAGTGAGACTCCACAGTCTAACAAGACCCGGCAACGGACTTAGCGGGACTGTGTTGAAGAACCTCTATAAACGTGGAATGGAGCGTGTAGCTCTTTATGCCTGCGGAGCCTGGTGGGATGGAGGAACAGAGCGAATGCGGACGCACCTAATGCAGGTGCAGAGGATTATACTGCTGGCGATAACAAAGTGTTACCGCACAACAAGCAGTGCCGCGCTCTGTGTCCTAGCCGGCCTCCTACCACTAGACCTACAGGTGGAGAAAGAAGCGCTCATCTCGAGACTCCGAAAGCAGGGTCAATCGATCCAGTTCGGAGATACGAGAATAGAACCCTCCGAAGTAGAGGGCGAACTTCCGCGATGGGGGACACACCCGAGTAGGAGTCCGTTCATCAGCTGGGATACCCTGGGCCCACGGAGGAAGGGACTAGAACTCTTCACGGATGGGTCCAGGCTCAATGGCAAAGTGGGATCAGGATACGTCCTGTACAGTGGTCAGAAGAGAATCTCGGACGGCCACTACAGGTTGTCGGACAACGGAAGTGTATTCCAGGCCGAACTCGTCGCGATCCTGAAAGGTCTGCAGGACCCACTCTGTCGTAGCACAGAAACCCTGGACGTCTATACGGACAGCCAGTCCTCGCTCCAAGCTCTCTCAAGGCTGAATTGCAGAAATGCAATGGTTGCAGCTATCCACTCCGAGATCGGAGACAGGCGGATCCGCTTCCACTGGGTGAAGGCACATGTCGGAACCTGGGGAAACGAGGAAGCCGATGCTCTGGCGAAGAGTGGAACACAGAAACCAGCAGTAGACGAGAGAGTGAAGAGTTCGATAAGGAGCGTGAAGTACTCCATGAGGACTGAAGCCAGGAAACTGTGGCAGAAAAGGTGGGAAGAAGCAGAAGTCGGACGTTTTACACGTACGATCTTTCCAACGGTGAGCGAAAAGAGAACTTGGAAAAGTAGGAAGGTGAACTGGGTCGTGACGGACCATGGTCCCTTCCCGGCCTATTTTCGACGGTTCTCCGTTAAGGAGACAAGGAATTGCAACTTCTGCCCCCTGACAAGTCCAGCCGACAGTCTGCACATCGTAGCCCAGTGCCCTGGGCTACAGGAACTGAGAAATCGGTTCTGCCCGAAATTGGATGCCTCGACATTCAATAACTACGTGCGGAGCGAAAAAGGGCGCGAGGCCCTGTCCCGCTTCCTCGATGCGCTAGGAGACTCACTAAGTTAACGGGCAACTTAGAGAAAAGAGTGAGCGCTTCCCCAAACCAGAGATGGCTGGTGGGGAGTGGATACTTGGTGGTGCATGTATCGAACAAAGTAAATGCTGGTGGTGCATGTGTTTGCTTCTCGAATTTGTTAGGGAGTACTGGTGGTGCATGTATCTCCCGAAGATGCCCGGCCAAGGCCGGCATCAAGTACTAGGTGCTTATAAAGAAATACTGGTGGTGCATGTATTTCAAGAAGGGACTATTGAGTCCTTTGGTGGTGCATAAAGTTCGAAATACTGGTGGTGCATGTATTTCAGGAAAAACCGCGGTTCTCCGGTATTCCACCCCGCAAAAGGGTTCTTGCAGGCCATGCACGAGCATGGAGCAAAGAACTAACAGGTTGAACCACGTTGAACGGAGGGCGGGCCCCTCCGACCGTGGTTGTGACCTCCTTCCTGTCAATGGACAGAGGAAACCTTTGGTGTCTATGCTGCACGAGTATCGTGCTCTCTGGTGTCCTGAGTTCTCCTATTGGTGCGACGGTCGTTGTAGTGATGACGGGTGACAGTGGGCCGGGCTAGTCCTGCCCCGCTGGTCTGGGTGCCACACTGCCTCCTCTGAATGTGGGGAGACGGCAAGGGTTACCGTTTACACCACCGCTAGCAAGCCCCCGCGCAACCTGATGAGGGGCCCTTTGAGACTCCTCGAGAGGGCTCGTTCAATGCGGCGGCCTATTGGGGTCCTTTTAGGAGGGCTACCAATCGTGTAATGCTCAACATAGAGCTGGTGCACGTATTGAAATAGTCTCCTTAAGAGAAGGGGGGAATGGAAGTTAATCTTTTGGTTAAATAAAAGCCATAATCTATATGTTTAAAATTAAAACTGTACGGACTTATGTTAAAAATGCATGGACAAAGGGGGGAGGGACTGAATCCTTACCCCACACCGTGTTGTGCACGCACTGAGCATAGTAAATATATGGAGCTGGAACCACACTTTCTAGAGTAAGTCAATGCTCGGAAATTTCTTTTTCCTTTTAATGAGGATCTAAATTAGGAATGGCATGGCATACAAAGGTCCAAATGCCAATTAACACTCTCTACTTTTCTCGCATATCGTAAAACTCAAAATTAGCCAACTTAAATTGACACTTTGTCCTTTATCTCCCCCCCCCTCCAAAAACCAAAGACATTGAATTTACTAGAACGAGTACATTCTAATGTCTTTGCCAAAGAACCAATGGTTTGAGTCCCTCTTGAAAAATATTTTAATATTTGTTGTCGTCTTTTTCTTTTACTTGTGCAATAACAGAGTTCACATTATTTTACATTCATTATACAAATGATTCGATAATTATTTGTATAAAAACCCAAATTAAAAATAAAAATAAATGTTATATTCCAGCTGGAATTCATGTAAAATCCATTAAATACTTCAGTATATGAAATTAAAAATACCTTTTGTTTACAAACCAAGTGCTCTATTAATGGCTAAAAACGCTTTTATAAGGAATAATACTACTTTACATCATGAACACATAAGAGCTTTATTGATGATTTATTAATGTTTCTGTGTTGTTTTGTGTTAAGGTAAAGCTACGAAAGAGCTATCTGCTTAGAAGGGGTGCAATGGAAGGAGGACCTCTAACGCGTATTCACGTTACATCTGGAGAAAACCGCCCAAAACTTCGATAGCCGCACGGCAGGATAGAAACCTGCCTTCGAACTTGCTCATAGAGACCTTCACAATTCAGTCATCTTACCATGTTGTATGTTGAGTGTTATTCCCCAATGGTGAGCGGAAAAACGCCACTTTTAATAGTGACACAGGATGTAACATGGTCGTTTATATGCTATCGATGAGGCAAGAGCGCAGCCCAGAAAATTTTGTCGAGGGGTTGTATAAGATACAATTTTGTATTGATAAACTTAATTTCTTATTGACGACAAAAATCTGAAAGCTCTTAATAACTAATTTTGAAAGTTTCGCAGGGCAGGTTATTATCCCGATATCCCACTCCATGGTTACGCTTCTGCAGTGACGTACGAAATGGGGGGCGGCTTTGGGCTCGAGCCCCCTCCCCATACCTTTGGAGGATGATAGAAAATAACCATATATCGGTGTCTTTTCCAGTGTCCAGAATCCACATACTTTATTTTTTGTCCTGGAAACCGATCATTAGCGAAATTCTCGATACATTAATTCCTCACCCTTGTTTTTTTCCGGAAAACAGTCGACGTCCAATGTTGTTGTGGTGAATCGAAACGGAAGTCTTCATGTCAATTGTGAAAGCAGCGGTCATCTTGCAACTTGACACCGCTTCTGGCGCCTTATCTCGCAATCTGTTCGGAGGTGTCTTATTGTTGAGTGGGAAAAAATTCTTCCGGTGATAGGGCGCACCTACTTCCACGTGCTGAAGATAGCTCGCCACTCCGTAGGTCCATTCTGTTCTGGAGTGAGAGGTTATCCATCGTGTCGGCAAATCCAAAAGGACACCGGGCAATTATGTTCCTCGGGACATCTCTCTCCCGACATTTCTGTTTTAACTGGAACTCTGTAGTAGGGACCCTCCGATATCTGATATTCTGCGTAAAAAAAAAAAAAAAAAAAAAAAAGCTTTGGCATCTCAACACAAAGCATGCGTTTCCTTTCGGCCCAGTCCTGGTGTTCAAAGTTTGTCTTTTTAAATGACTGGAGAAGCGTTAAGGATAAAGAGAATTCTGCGAGGGTTGATTCCTCCATCTCACAGCCTGAGTTTAAAATAGGAAAAGATCTTATACATATAGTAGTAATTTTACAATATTTCTTTATAAGTATAGCGCTTTTGCTCATTTTGAAAGACAATTTTTGTGTTTATTATTACTTTTTTTTTTCTTTCTTGACATGATCAGTGGGATACGCAGACTTCCTTCAAGGGGGGAGGGGGGTTATAGACATAACTTTGTGTTAAAATGCGTAATATTTAAGCTAAAAATTGAAAATTTGTGGACATTTTATTAAAAAAAATTTGACAAGGGGGGCTGAACCCCCAAACCCTCCCTCCCTTTGCGTACGCCACTGGACATGATGAATACTGGGTGACTGTTGATAAAAGTACATAGTACAGTTTTTGAAGAACCAGTGAAAAAGCAGTGGAAGGAGAAAAACGCACCTGAAAAACGCACCCTGGGCCAAGGCCCCCAGACTCGCTACGCTCGCTTTTCGTATGAGGCATTCGGCCCTAATCAGGCTTATTCGAAAAAAATGGACATAATTTCAACAGACAAAACGCCAAGATTGGATCAGATAGAATGTTACTGAGCTACGCATTGACTTGTACTTGCATGTTCATTGGTACATAAAAATTTAAACTTCACACTACAGTAGAACCCCTCCCCCTCATAACACGGAAGATATTTTGTTATGGAATCCGTGTTGTACGGGTCCTGAGCTATACTACACCTGGAGTGCGGGACTCCGCTTATAATCGCTGGAAAAATTATTGTACTCTTCCGAAACACAATGATTTTCAATGTTGCCATTCAAAAGTTTAATTAATTAGGAGCTAAGCATAATAAATAAGAACATCTGTTTCAGCTGTATTTTTAATAATGTAAAACCTATTGGACACCCTTCGAATTTGCCACCCATTACGATTTTTCATTATTTGGCGACTTGCGTACATGTAAAGTTAATAAAAGCTACGGAACAGATAGGATAGCTTGCCACCAATGGCGACTTTTCATTATTTGGCGATGTTACACGGCTCGCAACCCTATATTTACTGTTCATGTAAGGTTACCGGAAACCCATTATCCATATTTTTCATTTTACATAATCGTTTGCAGATTGGCGTACTTAGCACCACGAATTATACCATCTCGTCGCGCTAGCAAATATCCAAAGTGTACTGTAACTGCTATAATGGCATAGTTAACGCCGCCAAATATTTCTACTGGCAGCAAATAATCCAGCTGGATGAGAACCGACTTTAAAATAATCTGCATTTTAATTATTTTTCATTTTCAAGATATTAGTTATTCTGTTTTGGAAAAGGAATAATCGCTAATTCTAAACTCCCGTTGTCTAAGCGAACTTACTATTTGAAAATTGTCAACTTTGTGTAACACATTTTGAGTTACTTATTTCATATAGTTTTTATTTTGGCGTACAATGTGCGTAATTCTACTCATGTTTGTAAATTTCACGCGATTCTAATACTTGGAAACGCTTTGTTGCAAAGGAATGAATGATTTTATGCCAAATCTGCCAACCTTCGGTTATTTTTTCAGTTTTTTATTAATATCTTCTAAAATAAATTCGATTTTCGAAATTTAAATCAGCTTAGGCAGGTTCCTCGGAATTTTTCGAATCTGTGGGCACCTTAGTCGAAACTCAAATCCCCACGGTTTAGGAGGAGATACGCTGACAAGCTTTTGACAGCGGCGGCGACAGCGGCCTTTACTTTTTTTTAGAATAGAGAGATTTTTACACGAAAATGTGTCACACTCTGAAGTTTTTCAACCCGAAGGAAGGGAAAACATGATAATATAATCGAAAAGAGAAATAGTTTAAAAAAATTGCTTGCATTTCTTTCCGTCCGATATTAATATATAAGAATAAAAAATGTCATTTAAATCTGTTTAAAATAGGCCAACGATAGGGATTTAACCGCCTCTAGAAAGTTGTCACCAGGGTGGGCGCCCCCCTACGCGCGCCGCAACGTGCGGGAAAGTTTGAGGATAATATCGGTACAAGGATATTTCAACCAAGGATATTCAACCATATTTCAACCTACTTAGACTAAGCATCAATGCGAATGCAAGTTGCTCTACTTCTAATCTCCCTCTGATATACCCGAAACCCGATTATCACAGGGGCAAGGGGGGGCGGTAGTCCGGTGCCCCTGAAGAAAAAGGGGGCCCATATATATCCCGATTATCTAAATTATAAATTCATATGTACTGAAATAGTAATTGTGGGGAAAAAACTGAATTTCCTCTATAATATAGGTATTACCTAATTGTCTATCACTAGATCAAGTTAGAGATATTTTTTTGCGGTGATAAATATGATTTGATTAAAGTACAAAAACTACTGTTAACTTAAATACTAAACTACAGTTAATGCAATTTTCGAGTACAACAGCTGTCAAAACTGGGTTAAAATGCTTAAAAAAGGTAGGCTCAGTAAAGGGGCTTAATGCGTAAAAAAGGGGACAGTAAGGGGGGCCCCAAACTTAATGCCCCGGGCCCCGTCTAAAAGTGGTCGGATTTGAACATACCGTACCGCCTTTCCTATTTACTTATTATTTTTCTTTCAACTCTTCTCTGTTTTCTTTTTTTTTCCGCCTCTTTCTTTATCTTCTCCTTTGTGTGTTTTGTATATCTCTCGTCTGTTCTAATTTTAAATGTTATGTGTTTGTGCGTATTGTAGAGTGCTGATAGTATACCAGGACCGAAAACGAAGGAGAAGCAAATTAAACGGTAGAGGCTTCAGGCAAATTGTCGCTTTTCAGATCGTATTTATGCGAGACGGAAGAAAATGCGAGAATTCTCGCGAGAAATCTCGCGCGAGACAAGACTCTGTCTCGTCTCGCGTCTCGTCCCGCAGAATATTTTCTTTCTCGTCTCGCAAAAAAATGCCTGTCTCGTCTCGCAGGACAATGCGAGAACGCGAGACAATGCGAGAATTCTCGCGTCTCGCGTCCATCCCTAAACCTAAAAAATCCCCGTACTTTGGCGAGCTTTGCAGTCATGGGTCTCTGGGAGTAATGCACAAGTTTCAACGGTACTTAAGTATTATCCCGGCGGTCCTCTAAGACAAGCAATTTTCACCAAGATAAATGCCGGGCACATGAAATTGTTGATGGTTTGGAATACGATTGGCAATAGTTTGCCAGCAAATTTGACGAAAAAGTAGTTTGGCGGAAGTGACAGCCGGCATAATACGTACGTACCGTTTCGGCGCTCCCAAAAGAACTAGATGAAAACTAAAGTAAAGAAATTAGCGATAAACGCGCCAGTTAAGGAATTTGAAGACACTTTACTATTACAACTACATTAATTGGCAATCCAAAATAAATAAAAATGTAACGGCATGCTGTGCTTACATGTTGTTCCAAATCGCCATTTTAATTCTAAATTATGATTGCCACATAAATGCAAAAAATTGTCATTGTAACTGCATATGTTTAATAATAATCGCCACCTTGGCGAGAGTCGAGGCGTTAAAGTAGGAATCAACCCAAGAAAGACATACATGGTATACGCATGTATTATGATGCGCATTCGAAACATTATATAGAACGAATATACTTGGCGAATATTGTAAAATAGTTTTAGTAGACGATTTTAAGATAGATTTCGATTCCAAAGATGGGTTTTACGAAACAAGAAAAAAAAATACAGCACAGTCATGAATAATATACACTTTCCAACTTAATGGAATATGAGAGAAAAATAGGGACGATGCATAAATTATGATACGATTTTAATATATAGCGCTATAGTGCGTATTTAAAATCTGAAAATGTTTCAGATTTTCATCCTTTTATTATTATTATTTTTTTTTTTGGACAAAATTTTTTATGGAATGACTATGAATAAGTCTCAAGGCCAAACTATGTTTGTTTGTGGCTTAGATTTGAGCACGCCATGCTTTTCACACGGACAATTATACGTGGCATGATCTCGAGTGGGCAAACCATGCAGTTTGTTTGTGTTAGCTAAAAATATTGTTCACTCTATTCCGTTAAGGGATTGATATTATTTTTTAGTAAAATTATTGTAATTAGCAATATATATAAATGTAAAGAATAAATTACAATGAATTAAAAATATAAATGTTTGGTATTGTGTTATTTTTATATTCCAGCATTAGCGCTCCATGCTTCTTCCACTCATATACCACATCCTCACACACTTACAATAAGTTAGTCATTTCTTTCTACTAAAATAATCCTAGGAATAATTTATATGGCAAAACAACGTTTGCCGGGTCAGCTAGTATATTTATAATAAATTGTCACGTTTTGGCACCACATTTAGCGATCAATTATCAAAAATTGCAAACCTTGTGCGACATTCAACATTTTATATTAACGCCCCCCCCTCTCTACATTATCTGGCAAACACATTTGAAAAGTGACTCGACACGCTAATGTCTACACAGAAATTCTGATTGAAATTAATAGCACTTTGGGGCTAAACATTTTGGGGTGGACCGCCCTTATGACTTAGGGGTATGAGACATAGTTAAAAACCTATTCTCAGACCTAACGAATATACATAGAAAATTTCATTAAAATTGGTCCAGTGGTTTCGGAGGAGTTAGGTGACTAACACTGTGACAGGAGAATTTTATATATTAGAAGAGATATATTTCCACTTCACACCAGGAAGTTATTTCCTTTTATCTGTTCCGATTGAAAAGCAGCTGTATGGTTTCCTCGCAATTAGCATAATCACTTCATAGACCGCGCTTAAATGATTGCGCTGCATAATTACCTGAGACTATACCATTTAGCTTAAAAAGGTGTAGGTGTAGAGATAATACTAGCGCTGAAATAGTAACAGAGTAATTATTATTCTTCTTATTATTTTTTCATAAAGTTAGTTTCACTGTTTCTGATTTTAAATTGAAATCAAAATTTGCAAATTTTTTAAGTTAAAGGAAAATTTAGGGGGCCTCCTTATTATTGGGGACCTGGGAGCTTGCCCCGAATGTCCTGCTGAAAATCCCTCCCTTGCAACGGCAAGTATCCGTTCACTAGTACTAGGATTTTGGTCCACAACGTCCGACAGATCCTCTTCGAATACGAGTGTTCGTACTGTTCGCAGACATCCCAGTATCCTGCATCATTGCTGTGAAGGATTCCCGCTTCGAAGTTCCCCAAGGTTTTGATGTACCCGAGAGAATGCTTGATGATTTGGTTGGTGGTCCCCATGTAACCGAAAACATCAGCGCGTTCATTTCCATCTACTAGCCCGTAGTTGAAGTGGATATCCGTCAACTCAGAATTTGCAAAACGATTCATGTTGATTTGATCGCACGCATTCGACCAGGAGATTATTTACTACTATTTTTTAGTAATTTGATGTTTAAATAAATCCAACTTTTTATAATAAAACAAAGCTGTTTGAAAGTTGTGGTAGAAAATCTTCCGAAAAAAGCGTAAAAGTTGTCGGCTTTGACAATGAGGAAGCGACACGTGCCAACCTTGAGAACTTGCGTACAGAGCCACCTATCGATTTCCGACCATGCTTTCCTGTGTAAACGATGCTGTCTACCTCCCCTCCAAGTTTGCACACGAAGTTCCCGGACAACGTGCATATTACACACATATGAATATAATAGTTTCACAAACTGGGAAACACTGCCATGAAATTTTAATTTTTTCTTTTCTTGAAAAGCACCCGGTTTTTTCTATTCTATCCATGTTTAGAATGACGTAAAGGAAATATCTTTTTTATAGACATGAACATGTTTTGGGCACGTTTGTCATAAAATGGACAAGTGCACTGTTCATCACAAAATACCGAGGAGCCTTATTTGAAACTTAAATAAGTTACTATAGATTTTTGAAGTGATTTTGTTTCTGCTAAACTTAAGGCTTCTTTTCCAGCTAAATTTTTACGTACAATAGTAATGGATATTGAAATAAAAGCAATCAACAGTTTCTACAAAACTCATTTTCAGCACAAAGCACAGAGCCACATTATATAAAAATTGAGTTACCAAAGATCTGTGAATCTTTTTCTTTTTGTTACATTTTAAGCTTTTTTCCAGTTAATTTCATGTATGATCGCTCTTGGTGTAAGCAGTAAATGACCCTTAAAATCATGCAATTTTATGCTTCTTGCATTTTACTGGTCAGATATTTATGCACGCCAAAAGTTAAGCAAATATATCTTACCCTTTTTCAGCATTTCTCATTAATATCTATTCACTGAAAGATGCTCCTAGTGGTTCACTTTTGGCACAAGACTATTTTAACAATCAAAGTTTCAGAAAAAAATACCATTTTCGAAACATTTTTAATGACACTTAACCCTTGTGCCAAGAATCCATTATGAGTCTTAGTGTCCTACCAGCCAGTTTTGAGGCGGTAGAGCAGAAAATAATTATCGATGCCTTTGCTCATTCTTGACTCAGAAAATACTGGCTTATGTAAATAGGCATGCTTTTCTTTAATCCTTTGAGGCGCAACCCTTTACCAATGCTGAAAAAGGGGAAGCCGTTGCCATCGCTCGACTTAACTACAGCTGTCGTCAAAAAAAGTGTCTCTAGATCTGTGGCACGCGATGAACATTTCGATCGTCCGCCATCTTGCTGGTAGTTAAGTCGAACGATGGCAACGGCTGCCCTTTTTTCAGCATTGGGCAATCTGTCCAGCTGTTCTAGCATTCTTCCATTTTTCAGCAGATGTCAGTGCTGTTAAAAATAATCGTGACAATTTTTTTTACGGGAAATGACGTGCTGAAAAGTAAAGGATTCTCGCGGAGCTCTGTCACCCGCAACTATTTTGATAGAAATCAAATCTATTCTTCGTGACTGGCAACAGTCAAAACGTCAGAGTTTGGTGTTCCCAAAAAGGCTGTGCCCGGCACAGTCAGCTGTCGACAAAAAAAGGGTCTAGATCTGTGGCACGCGATGAACAATTCGATCGTCCGCCATCTTGCTGGTGGTTAAGTCGAGCGATGGAAACGGCTGCCCTTTTTTCAGCATTAGGCAATCTATCCAGCTGTTCTCGCATTCTTCAATTTTTCAGCAGATGTCAGCGCTGTTAAAAATAATCGTGACAATTTTTTTACGGGAAATGACGTGCTAAAAAGTAAAGGATTCTCGTGGAGCTATGTCACCCGCAACTATTTTTATAGCAATCATATCTATTCTTCGTGACTGGCAACAATCAAAACGTCAGAGTTTGGTGTTCCCAGAGCGGGAAAGCATGAAATATAGAACATCTTTATTGATTACGCGCGCCCCTGTAATATGCTTCTGTAAAAAAACACATGCATGCTGTAAAAAAGACATAGAATGTGTACCAATAACACTGATCTAGGCTTTTATGCCTGAAATATTGACCATAGACTTTTACAATAAAATTACAAAGCTACATGAAAAAGGCACAGACCTTTATGGTACCGATTTAAAATTTCAGGAATACAAAACTTAAAGTTTTATACGGACCTCGTACGGAAGAATTCTCCGTACTATTAGCAAAATGTACCCATTCATTAATTAGGTGATGTACAAAGTTTCAGTATTTTATCACGAAAAGGCTAAAAAAATGAAAATAAGTATCACTTTTCAGCAACTCTCGAAGAGAAAGAAATCCCTGCCTTAGATCACGCTGCAGGAGCTGTTCATAAATTAGGATAGAAAAAAATGATTGCTTAGTACATTAAATTTGCTATTATTGTTATTGTATAAGCTCCTTGCCAATTTTGTTTAAGCATATCTCTGAGCCTTTTTATGATGAAAGGCTGAAACTGTGTGCATCCCAAATAAGGCATAGGATGAATTGTACTAACTGGGAATTTTTTTTTTTACGGGATCCATATAAAAATTTAAATTTTGTTTCATTTAAATTTTTATACTGCTTAAAAGTTTAATCAACACCATGAAGTTCTGTATCTTTTCTTTTAAATAACTTTGCAATTTATTGTATATCATCTCCCCGATCATTATTTGCAGAATAAAAGCCTAGATCAGTGTTTTTGGCACACCGTGTACATAGGTCATTATAGGAATGAAAACATCTTACTCTTCTCTCTAAAACAAACTAAAATACCTACCTATTATGATCTTCCAATAAGTGCATGCATATAAAGACCAAAAGATGGCGCTCTCGACTTATTTCTTGTACATTTGCAGTCAAAAACCGCCTGCTGCCCGATTTGAAAATGTTTTTGATCATTAGTTCACATTGGACTTCACGCGATTTCTGTCTTGACAAGGGTACACTTGGCACGGTACTGATTAAAATCATCGGATGCAATTTTTGAATCTTTCGACATTTGTTTCATAGTAGGAAGAAATATGGTGGACGTTAACCCTGTCACAGAGGATATCAACGAATTCCAAGAAAGTGAGCGACCACCATCTGAGCAGGTATTTAAAAAATAACAGTATGTCATAATGAGTATCATGCTGTTGAGCAAATTTATCTTTTCCTCAACTTTTTTTTTATTTATTTAACAAATAGATATTGGCATCTTTCCTAAAATTCATCCTGGAAGGTTTTGGGCTGATGTAATCATGTTACTTTCTTTGATTTATAGTTTTCAAAATGAAAAAAAGTACTGGTGTTTATATTTTGTTTACAGTGTACAAATTATAGGCGTTAATAGCTTTGATAGTTGTCGACCTTTAAAAGTGATTGCAAAATTATAGATGGCATGTAATTATTTTTAAATAAGGTAATTTAGAACTATTGAAAGTAATTAGTAGTTTTAATACTTTAGTTTTTGAAATTAGTACGAAATTTAGGCTTTGAAATTAGAATTTGAAAGTTTCTTTCAGCAGTTATGCTTAAAAGAAAATATTTTTAATGCTGATGTTGAAATATAATCTTTAAAAGAAAGTTTCTCTTTTTATTAATAATTAAAGTATAAGAATTGGCGAGCATCATAATTAAACATATATTTATTCATAATATCTAGAGTACTTCTCTGAAGTTTCCAATAAATTTTAATTAACTATATTCTAAATATGGAAGAAAGTTATTTCTTGAAAGAAATATGATTTTCTTTAAATTTTACAGAATATTTAATTGAACGAAAAATTTTTCTAACCAATGTAAGAATTGACTAATAAATTCACACTAAATGAATATAATTTAATTTAATAATATTGCTAAAATATGAATATACCTACTGTTAATGAGATTATATGAATAGCGCAATTACAAGTTTTACAGTTTGTGATATAAAATAATTTTTTCAGAAACTTTAAGCTGATTTAAAAACATTAACTTATTTTAATATGAGGTTAATGTAAAATTCATGTTTAACTTGTTACAATTTTAAAATGAAAAGAAATTATTTTCGGTAAAAATTCACACGAAGAAATTTTTCAGCGTGAAACAAAATTTATATTTTATTATATTTGGATGTATTCAAATGACCATTTTTGGTTAAAAATTATTGGGTTTTATAGCTTTATTTAAAAGAACCCGACGTTTTAAAAAATATTTATGTTTTGTCTGTGTGTGATTTTTAAAACTCAAGTTGTGAAACATTTTCAGTTCAGGACAAATTTATAAAAACAATATACAAACATACAAAAGTATAAAATTAAGTTTCTAAAAATGCTTTAACATTTTTTACGTATAATGATGCATATAAACTTAATTATAGGATAAAATTTAAATGTTTTGCGAATTTATAATGAATATAACTTTAATGGTGTTGTCATTAAAAAATAAGTTTATGTAAATTTAATAAATTTCGGAGAATCTTTTATAATTTTTTAAAACTTTGACGCTTAACTACAGTAAATTGTTTGATGTTTTAACTTTTACATAAGATTTTAATATTTTTCATAAAAAATGACTCTATATCTTATTTCAATTTAAAACAAGGATTTCAGTTTTCAGTAATTTTTTAAATGACTAAACCGTATTAGTATATCTTCAGCTTCAAAGTTTTACTAAAAAGCTTTGAACACAAAATGAAATTTTTTATAATTTGATATAAATTTTAGTTTTGGCGTACAGCACTGGATATTTTTTTCAAATGTTATATATTTACACATGTAAGTGGATCTATTTATATTCGTCTCTTAGAACTGCGATGAGTAGTTCTAGCCTGTCAAATTAAGTTTGGGAACAGGCACTAGGACTGTCCTGACACCTGGAAGCGATTTTTTCGCAATTCAAATTCATTTTTTTTATGCATTATGCAGTTTTTGACATTTATCTCCAATATTCTGAGAGAAGTCGCTAAACCATAATGTTATCCAAAGGAGATTTTAAAATTTATAACTCGAGCTCTTTTTAAGACTCTCCTCCACTCTCACTGGGGAAACGATCACCTCAACGCTTTTTTTAATTTTTAATTTATTTTTTAATGGAGAAAATTGATTTTACAAATTCATGGTTTTAAAAGGAACCATTAAATATTTTTAAACAATTTTTTCTTCCACTTAATTCTGAAAACATTCATCTAATAAATTAGCGACATAAAATTTCTCTAGTGGTTTGGAAGAAAATCCTAACTAATATTATAAATGCGAAAGTGAGTTTGTTTGTTTGTTTGTTTATGACGCTTTCACGCCTAAACCGCTGAATCGATTAGGATGCAGCCAGAAGATAGTGGTTTAGATATAGATAGTGGTTTAGATATAGAAGATAGCGGTTTAGATATAGATTTTGGTTTAGATATAGAGGGGACTCTGGAGTTGGTTATAGGCTAATTAGAATTTTAGATTTTTAAGTACTTTTTTAATTATTAATTAAAAACCGTTTTTACGTTGCCATGCTTGGCGAGTTTCGCCCGTATCAATCAAATGATTCATGTTTTGAGCTAACAAGAATGCTATTGCTTCAATAAAGAAGCGCGTGCGTGCATCTGAAAAACATTAAATTCCACGGAAATTATGCCAGTTTTATGCCAAATCTATCTATCAATAATAATAAAAATGAATGTTCTCCAGACAAATCTACAGAAAGCAGAGCTTTGAAAATTTGAGCATAGAAGCCCATGACTGTGCACCTGAGGCTCAGAATGTTGAAATTTTAAATACTTTTCTAATTATTAATTAAAAACCGTTTTATCGCCCGCACAAAATGATTTATGCTTTTGAAATAAAGCTGAAATTCAATTTTCAGATAAACATGCATTTGAAAAACATGAAATGGTATGGAAATTATGTTGATTTTACGCCAAATTAAAAAGCAATAGAAAGATAAGTCCAAATGTGTTTCTTAAACTTCATAAATTTCCAAATCCTACCAATAATATAAAAACTCGGCTGTTCGAGCCTCGTCAGGGGGAGATCCCCCTGAACCCTCCTAATTTTTTAGTTTTATTATTGCCATATTAAAACTATATTAATTAACTTGGCATGTTATCACTCATCTTTCGCGTAATTCGCCTGGTAACCCCTATGTTGAAATTTTTATGAGTGTAACCTATTTATAGAAAAATACATGTGGGGCATATTCTACAGCTTACGAAATAGTGTAACAATAGATTAAAGCTGTTGTGAACTAATAATATTTGAATATATGTAAAAAATACATGTGGAGCATATTCTACAGCTTTCGAAATAGTGTAACAATATCGACTGCTTTAATCTCGATATTAAAGCTGTTGTGAACTAATAGTATTTAAATACATGTAAAATTATGTCGCTTTTTTGCGACACATTTTTCAATAAGAGTATTGAGAGATAAAATGACATAGTCATTATAAAATGTGTACGTTTGTGTGTTTAGATGTTTTTGACTGAATCACACACAAATTGCTGAACGGATTTGGTAAAATTCGTAATGAAGATAGCTTATGCCCTGGATTAACATACAGGCAACCTTTCAAGCATATAGCATAAATAATTCTTTTACAAAAACATTCAAAATAATTCTAATGTATTGCGCTCTATGGAATTAGCTACTAAACCGAATTTAAAACTTAGTCCTGAGTATTATTGTTTGTTTGTTTGTGGATTAAGACCGATTGACTGCACTAGGGTCCTAGGCCTATATGGGTTATTCCTCTGTGGGGAACTTTCTAAGGGATCCTAGCCCGTATTTATGCGAGGTTTTGGAGAAAACCGCGAAAATCTGCGAGCGGCTAGGTCGACAGGCTCGACCAGGGGTTGAACCTGGCACTTCCAGCCTTCCAGTTTTGAGAGTAGAACTTCTTAGACACTGGTGGGACCCTGAGTGTTATAGGCTACCTTTTATGCATATATCACAAATAGTTCTTTTACAGGGATACTCATAAGAATTACATTACACTCTATGTGTATCTCTGTAAGTACTGAACCGATTCCAAAACTTTTTTCACTGTTAGTAATCTACACTATTCTTGAGTATTATAGGCTAAAATTCATACATGTAGTGCAAATAGTTCCTTTACAGGATCACACAAAGTAATTCTAATACATTACGCTCTCTGGGTATCTCTGTAACTATAGAACCGATTCTAAAACTTTTTCGCTAAGAAAAAGCTGCACTATTCCTGATTAGCGTAGGCTAAAATTCATGCTATAGCATAAATATTTCTTTCACAAGAACAACAAAAACAGTTAGCAAATACTGTCGTAAATGTATTCGCCAAATGCCTGAAAAAAAATCTTAATTTAGTAACTCTGCTTACTCTCTTATTTTAAATGAAGTATACTACCACGCATTATACTTCATATAAAATAAGTAAAAAGCAAATAATATTTAAATGCACTTTCTTTTGTCGCAAACATATATGTTATTCACACATGCTTCATTTCTTTTGGGACCTAACTCTAAAGCCGACGCGGACGAAGTCGCGGGTAGCAGCTAGTTAATTATAATGTAGCAATTGTTCTTCTAACTGCATTTGAGATTGTATCGTAATGGAATTACTGTACTTCTAATTGTATTAGAGCAGTTTTGTTTCATAAAATTATAAGATGAATGTTTTCAAAATAGAATAAAAAGAATCTGAGGATGATTCAAAGTAGAGGAAAGCATTCAGTGAAAACCTTGAATTTTTAATAGTAGCTGTTTCCATTGAAAAATATAGCGATAATGGTTTCCTCGGAGAGACTGGAGAAGAACCTTAACCGATTGACACACACACATATATGCAACAAAATGCAAATGCGTAGGACATTCGCGTAGTATTTAACACTCAAAACATTCATTTTTGACTAAATTGAACTTTAGAAGAGCAGACACCCCCCCCCCCCTCTTTCCCAAAAAAAGAAATAAATTTAAAAAAATAAATTTAAAAAAATCGTAACGTCAATTTATATACGTTACATTTTTTCAGGAATTTAGTAATTTAGAGTTCAGGAAACTTATGATTTTTCTGAATGTTTCATAGAATTTTCTGTGCCTTTTGAGTATTTTTTTAAAGTAGGAAAATCCCTTCTCTCTCCCCTCCCCCTAAAAAAAAGACACCCGAGTACTTAGCAAGTAAATATACAAGTCTAACAGTTCAATGAAGAAATTATTTTCAGCTGTATTAAATATTTGTAATAACAAAACCAATGATAAAGTAATAATTAAAATTATTCATAATTTGTTAAATATTTATTAACTTTTCGTCTCAGACAGCCATTTATATATTAGATGTAGATTAAATTAATAAAACGCAAATGTCACATTGCTCTGCAATAAAGTAAAATGCAGAAAAAGTGACTAAAATAAAACTTAATGAAAATTATTACTTCCAAAATTAATAATGTAGAATGAATTTAACTAAAAGCATGCTAGTTGAAAACATAATTTTAAAGTTTTTAAATGCATTTATAACGAAGTTATTCCTGACTGTAGTATGAAATTACGAGTTTTATTAAGATTAATGCAACAAATTAATTAAAGAAAAATATCTGTTTAACTTAACTCGCTATAAATAAAAATACACTCTTTTAAACATAAAGCACGAATATTAAATTTTACAGACGATGTTCATTTTTAAGAATTTGTAGGGACTACTGAAGTAGATTCTAAAATCGTATATAGAAATGTACGTGAATATTCGGAACTATTCACGGTTTCATAAAATCGCTAGTGTTCGTATAAACAAGCGTCGACTGTATAGGCAAAACTGTAAAGAAAATGAGAATTGCAACTGGTTACTATACTGTCGCGCAGGTTGTATGTATTCCTAACATAGACGGAAGGAAAATAAACATTAGTCACGTTTTCGAGTTACCGATTTCCGATATATAACGTAAGCGATAGAAAAGCACAAAATCTATTCTCTAAGCTATGTAGATTTATGTTTCTATTTGCATAGTGTAAGCCTTAGGTGTCCTTTTAACAGATGCATAGGTGCAATGTACCAGTACATGTCAACTAATAAAAATATAATAATGATATTTCTGAAAAATATAGTTTAAAAAAGTTTTATGTTTAGAGTGATTTATTTATTTTGTTCTATGCATAAAAATTTTTCAAATGATTGATTTTAAAAATGATTTATTTTATAAAATCATTTAAAAACGCGATTCTTAAAGATTAGCAGTTTTCATTAATTTTCTACTTACCCTCTTAAGGTATTTCAGAATATTTCTAATACCGATTTCGCAAATTGTGAAATAATGCAGTTTCTTGGAATAATCGCTGAGAAGCTGCGCCATTCAAAAGTATTTATTTTTATTTATTTATTTTGTTGCCGAGAGGATTTTTTTAAGCTTAATTGAATATTTCAAAAAAGGAAATTTTTATCAAATGAGGTGTTTATTATTATTTTTGTTTCATTATGTACTTCTTTGACTGAAACTTTGTTCATTGTACAAGTGCGGAGCATTATAGCTGTGTGTACATGGAAATAAGAATTATGCATTTAAATTCATACATTGAATTAAAGAAAATATTTTCAGCGTACAACAGTTGAAAAATTTAAGAATACAATTAAACAAATTAATTTTAAATATATTTTTTAATTTTTTGATTTTTAAAGGACAATTAGCTATGTATTATGTTACAAATTATTCCTAAAATGCGCAATTAAGGCTAAATAAAAGAATGTGTAAAAGACTAACATTTTCCAAGAAGAAACAATGAGATAGCAATGTGTTATATTAATTTAAAAATCATATTTATTAATGTTGAAATACTCACTCTTAAATATAACAATTTATATTAGTTTAGTTTAAATGATTTCGTCACAAATGCTATAAGAAAATTACAGTAAAAATAAAACACTTTGTCATATATTTGTGTTGGCATACAGTGTTTGATAATAGTAAATATACGATTTTAAATACCTTTAATTGTTAACCATTTAGTAAAAAGTCGTTGCAATGCTTATTAAAGAATTCGTGAGAAAATGTTTACTCTCTGGATTCAAGCAAATGAAATTGCTTTTGTCATCTCTCTCACCAAAAATAATTTTAATTCAGTCCCCCTCCCCCCCCCCTCACCAGAAATGTATAGTATACGATACGCCAACCTAAGACACAATGAACATGTAAATTATTTTAAAAAATGAGCTATGGGTAGATTCACCTGTTGCTTTTTAAATAATTTCTACATGAATTTACTGGGAGATAAGCTTGTTTAGTAATGAACATTAATTGTAACGATACATCTTTCTCGTTCACTTTCGATGATAGTATTTAAATCAAT
This sequence comes from Cheiracanthium punctorium, assembly GCA_038373885.1. NCBI lineage: Eukaryota > Metazoa > Arthropoda > Arachnida > Araneae > Cheiracanthiidae > Cheiracanthium > Cheiracanthium punctorium. The sequence goes on along the minus strand of JAWZYV010000576.1, from coordinate 653,573 downwards.
TTTCATGTTGTATGAAACTGTGATCGTATTAGCAATTAATATTTAAAAGAATTTTTTTTATGTCCAAATTTCTTTCAAAAAAAAACCAAAACAAAATTGATTTGAGTCGGTTCCATGGCAATCATGCTTATGCTGCCTGTAAAACAAGTTTCCCCTTCATTGTAGTGATACTGCTATGAAGTAAATAACTCGAACTTCCTCATAATCGCACACATAAATTAAAACCCACACATTATTTCAGCAAATAATATGGATACAAAAAAAAGAGGAGAAGTACAGAGGAAAAGTTATTAAAAAAAATATAGTACAGACTTTATTTTTGGGAAAAAAAAAAAAAAAAAAAAAAAAAAAAAAAACAGCAACAACGAAGGCTACGTTCTCTGCTTAAGAATTGTCAAATATTTCACAAGAAATAAATGACTGTGTTTATGCATAATACTGTTGCAAAATTTTGTGCTAAGTTCAACAATATCCCCCCCACCCCCTACAGAAATTTCTTTTTAACTTAAAAAATAAATACGGTAATTTTAATTGGTATGAGCAGCACATTAACTGTTTGTCAGTTTTAATGCGGTATTTTATTATTATCATTAGTGATGTGTATATGAAACTGACTACAATAATCTTTTATCTATGGCATCAGGTAAGGAATGCTTTCATATTGGATTTAATTAAAAGTATTGAAATTAATATTTTGAAAATTAAAGAATTTTTAAGCAAATATTATTATAAGCTTGATTGTAGGCTTCACTAGGTAGCATTTTTAATCGGTAAGCACAGTTTGATTAAAACTTCTGTTTGCGAAAAAATCTGTTGCTTAAAAAGTTAATAATTTGAAATATTAAAAAAAGTTATCATGGAAATAAACTAAAATTTTAATTTTAAATAAAAGCAAGGCAATTAATTATTTAAATAAAATTATGAACTGCTGATATAAAAAGTTATTTTCATGTATTTACTTTGTTCATACACTCAAAAATTAATTAAATAAATATATATATTTCCATTAAGTATTATAAGTATTTTAATATTAAGGCGCAAATAACTTAGAAGCTAGCAAGCCTAAGGTTCCGTCTGTCCCTATAATTATGCAACAAGGAAACCACCTTTTAATAGTTACCTCTTCATTTGCAGTTACGTTATTCGTTAAAATACAATTATAATTTTTTAGATTTTTCTATTCCGTGAAAAACTTTCTTCAATAAAAGAAATTGACAATTTCCTTTAATATTATAAAAGCGATATTCAGAAAAGTAAAATATTTTAAAAATAAATTACAAAAAAACCCTGGAAAACATTCATTTTCGACTATTAGAGCCAAGAAAACTATTACTAGTTAGTTTTTTTTTTAAATAACTAAATGGCATCATGCACCAAAATTTTAAGTGACTATAAAAAAAATGAAGAATAAGTGAAGAGAGAGAAGAAAAAAAAAACAAGAGTAAGAAAGGATTGGTTATATTGGTTATAGAATATATATAGTTTAATTTTTGTAGATTAAAAGACAGTTACCTCAAAAGGTGAAAAATGAAAGACCATGTTTAAGAATAATCGACAAGATTATTGCAAGAGAATATCCTTCAAAAATTCGCCGTGAGCTAATTTCTATTGACATTCATTATACTGTCACGAAAGGTCACAAAACTTTTTTCAGTCAGAAGTGGTCACGGATTGTTATAAGGCATTGGGAAGAGGGGTTGATGCGTGTCTATATCTGAGACTAGCAAGCCCCAGAATTGGATAAAGTTGTAATATTCTCACTAAAATAGAAGATCAGAACTTGTATTAGTGTTATTAGTAAACAATCAGGCAGGATAATGTCCCGTTATTTTTAAGCGAAAACGCAGATATTTTCACCGACAGTGTAGGAATCCTCTTTTTTAAAATGCCCCCATTTTAAAGATAAATCACTCATGCAATTTTCTGAGCATTATGTCTTTATTTAAAATAATATAAGTAAAACATATATTTCTTTTTAAAGAAAATGAAGTTCAAATTATTTCATGATAACATTACGACATAACGACATTATGCAATGTATCCCGATACCCTGAGATATTTGCCCGAGTATCACTTATGCGTACGAAAGAACTGAAGAGTTTTATTATTTTATCATTAATCATAAGAATCGGAACTTTGCCAAATGTAGAACCGTCTTTAAAACAACCCCTTTCCAATAAAAAATAATCACCAAAAATCGATCCAAGTGGTAAAAAACTATCGCTGAACATAGAGAATAAAAAAGGCTGTTTAAAAACTGAAAGCATTATAAATTTTGAACCCTGGAAAGACATGTTAACAAAGGAACACTAAAACTAACAATCGTGTTAGTTTTAGTGTTCTAACAAGTGTGTGTGTGTGTGTGTGTGTGAAGAACCTCCGCTAATTTAAATTTCGAAATTCGAATTATTTTAAGAGATATTGATAAAAAACCCCGTCAAAAACGCTAATTTTTGCTCTTCGCAATTCCGCGATTGTAACCCTTGTAGTGAAAATGTGAGAAAAAAGCATCGAGGTTGCCATGTTTGGCTATTTTATTAAATTATTTAGACTCCTGTAGTAAAAATAAAAGAATAATGATTTTTTTTCTGTTTAGATTATTTACAAAGTTATTTTTTAATTGAAGTATTGCGTGCATTTGAAATCAGAGCAGGAATTCAATGCTTTTTATGTGTAAAAGAATAAGGTATTGGGAGATTTCCGAGACTAATATGTATATTTTTTAGTTTGGCGAAAAAAATGGCAGATTTGGTGATTTTGAGAAAGTAGTAGATTATACCGATTTGCACAGTTTTGGGCTTGGCGCAATTTACTGCGAGCAAACCGAAATAGGTTTAGGTTTGTGTGTGTAGGTTTTATTAAAATACGGCGTTAAACTTTAATTTTCCATGCAGAAATAGTGCAATTAATAAAGCGATTTTAAGCAATCGATCTTCGGAATTTTCCCCAAATTAAGTAAATTGATTTACCTTGAGGGAATGCCACCAAATTTCAAAAGAAATTGGAATAAATAAAACACGTTATAGTAATTTAAAATACTGCTATGCTACTTTTCAAATAGATTCCTGCATTAATTTTTGGCGATGGAACCATACACAAATAACTATTGCCTATTTTGATTGCTGTTAAATCAGTGCTTAGAATCATTCTCTGAAAAAAGAAAAAAAAGAAAAAAAAATCTCGCAAAATGGCATACGCAGATTCCTTCTTTAGTACCTTTCTTAGAAAAGTTGGCGATAAATATTCAAATGTAGTGTAACTCCGTGTTTAATAGCGTGTGTTTTTTGCTTTTCTATTTCTAATTCTATGGCACGATTGAGATGAGCCAATGTTACGAGCGGATGTATGGATATTTTTTTTTTAATCCCGCCAAACAGAGTATAGTAAAATAGGAATTCTGTATAAATACGAAAGTCTCTGGAGATGAACGAGAATGCCTATAAATATTGCATTTACTGTGAAGTTAAATTTCGGATACATTTTGGCTATTTGCCATCGACTATAAGCGCTAATTACGCCACTATGGCAGTTCTAGCAAGCATAAATAAATTTCATTTCATGTTCTATTTTAATATTGCTGCAGTTTCCGTAGTTACGGAATCCGTTGTTGCCACTCAAGCTGTTAAATTTAACAATTAAGTGAAAACACTCATTTCTACAGCTCTTGACTCGAAAAATGAAAACGCATTGGATATGACACAATTAGAATATTATCACAATCACACGTCAATAACGTGAACCTGTAACTTTGGTTATTTTTAACTAAATTCATTTTCAAGGTCTTTAAGAAATCCTGTGTACTATGTCAAAGCCTCATATCTTAATTCCGATTAGTTTGCAAGAAAATTGATTAATCAGTATAAACTGAAGCAATGAAACTTTGTAAGCGTTTTTCTTGAAACGAGGAAAATGCAGATTGTGGGTGCGTCTTTGGTGTAGAAGTGGCGATAGGGAGAACTACTTAATGGGGAATGATAATTGAATATGCGCATGCACAAGGACCCAAAAATCAAGAGAATATGAAAAATCAGGAATATGAAATGAAAATCAAAAATAAATCAAATAATATGAGATATAAGTAATAATAATACGAGAATGACATTGCAATCATGTGTACAACAAAGGTCCCAATTGCTTATAATATTCCCCTAGCAATGACTTAGTCCGACCAGTGGCCGAGCGCTTAGCGCTCTGAACTGGGCGGAAGGTTTCTGGTTCAAAACAGGTCGCGTCCGCCGACCTAACATTTCGGAGTTTTCCTGTATTCCGTTCGGAAAATAAAACTGTACTCGCAACATGCATATGTTAGGAAACATATATGTCTGGTTTCCTCCAAAACGTAGCGTAAATACCGGTTAGGACCCCTTAGAAAGACCCCTACGGAGGACAACCCCACCCCTTGACCTAGATTCCATGTGAGGAGACTAGAAGCAGGATAGTCTCCAGATTTGTAGAGAGTTCAATTGAACGCCCAGCGTCGTGTGCAACTTATAGAAGCAGTTCTACGATACCGGATCCATCGAGAAATAGCCTGGGCAAGGTCATCTAAGAGAAGCTGCTTCTTTTTGGATCCCAGTCCAGTGACATTGACGTAGTTTTTGTGCCATCATGTTGCAGTCATCTCAGATTTGCACTCATGACGTCAACGTTTCATCACGATTTAAGTATTTTTTTACTTTTATAGATTCCGCATCAATGGGCTTAATTCGAATTATATCTATAAGGAAAATGTTCTTTTCCTACCGTTCGGAGAACGGGTACGCAGCTAGTAATGAATAAAAACTGAACATAAATAAATCAATCATAACAAAAGAAAAGCTTGTGAAAACGGAGTACTGCTAACTAACTGTAGTAAACAAACTCTCTTTCTCCCCCAGCCAAAAAAAGATAACGAATACTACGTGTTTGAAAAGAGCATAATATTTATATTAAATTGCTCTTAAATGCAAGATAAAAAAGGTCAATGATAGGTACTTAAAAAATAATTTTTTAAATTGCTTTTAAGCTTATGCATTTTTAGTATTATTTTTGAAGGAAATTGTTGTATTGTTTACGTTGCATTTAAGAGCAATTGTTTTACAATACAAGCAAAAGACAACAATACAAGCAAAAGACATTCGCTTGTATTGTTGTGAATTCAGCAGGAATCTAGGACAATTTTAGGTGTGGAAAATAAATATACATTGATTCTGTGCGTGTTTTGTCCTAGGGCTAGTTTGCGATGGTTTTTCCTTGACCCAAATAAATATTTAGCGGCTTTACAAACCCAAACAAATCGCTTGGTAATGAAATTTTCATCATGAACTCAATTTAGGAATTATTTATGAGAACAAAAATAGTGTAAATTGTAGACTTAATAAGTATTTAGATTGAAGAAAAGAAAAATGTTTAAAAAAATGCTTTATAAATTTACATTTTTGAACTTGATTATAAACAGACTTTTAGCTTACAAGGAAAAAAATCCCTTGTAGTTGCACTATGAAAAATAACTACCTTATTGAAAAACAATTGGATAAAATTGGGACATATTCTGTGATAAATAACATAAGGATAACGACTGGAAAAGGTATAATACAAAAGAAATTAACAGAAAATGTTTTAGGTAAGGATTAGCGCAGATTCTCCAGTTACATCTTTCGATGTCAGCAGATTGAAATTTGTTAATCTGCAAATCTGTAACTTGTGCATATAATATGCTGTTACCTTCCTTAAGTACAGGGATAGCGAAATTAAACTTTCGAGACTCAGAGGCCCCAGGAAGCCGTTGAACTAGTCCGAAGAAAAAAAAAATATCTGGACTACATGCACTTCGCAAGATGCGCTCCTGGGAGTTTTTGAAACCTTTAGTTCAAAATAATATCCACTAGTTGGAGTTCTGCATGATGAATGCAGCTCAAAAATGAGCTGAATTAGTTAATAAACGCCCAAAAACTATTTAATAAATCAAATTGTTTGTACATTTCGAATCAGCCATTTAAATTGTTAAATTTGCTGTTTTTTCATCCGAAGCGCTACCTTATGAACATATTTTGAACTAAAATTGTTTTGGAAATTCCTTGAACGCATCTCACGCATAGTATATGTACCAAATTCAGTTATAATTCGTTCACCTATTTTAGCTGCAGAACCTTGTTTATAGAGGAAGCTTAATTATTGCCACCCAGTAGTCTTTAAACAGTTTCCCTCAAAATCGTTATCAAAAGTTAAGAAGGAAGATAAATCATATTAAATGCATTTCTAGTAAAATCCTTTCGAACATAAATGTCTTATTTTCAGTTTTATTAAAGCTGTTGGAAATATAAATGAGTCTTACTAAAAATAACTTAAAATGAAAAGTTTTGATTTTTACTACGGTAGCAAAGCAGTTGTTCCTATTTCTGCTATCTGACAAACTTTTATAAAAATGATGTTTCTGTTATTATGATAAGAAGGAGCCTCAGCCACGTACATAACAGAAAATATGGAAATATCAATCCCATTATACTATCTATCTATAACACTTACCCCTAATCCCAAGAGATTTGCTAACCATTTAAGTGAAGGTTGATATGATACTTCACGATTATGTTATGCTCACTACAGAATGATAATTCTGATGTAGGTTAATTTGATTAAACTCAATTCTTTATTTTTAGAATGCCCTACTCCAATGACCTGTTGAATTTTATATTTCGTTTATTTATTTTAGTTTTTAATTCACAGCTTTATAGATTTTCTTTCAAAGCAATGTATCAACTTTTGCATACAAAAATATTGCTAAAATCATATATACAGGGAAAGATAATATTACAGCAACAAATTCTAAGATGGGGTAGTTAGCATAGAGGGATAAAGAATCACATGCAGAAATGTGCTCTTAAACGTCGTCTTCACACAAAAGACTAACCTGAAAAAAATGTTGACGTCTTCGTCAAAATTTTAAACTATGTTTCATAAACAATGGGTTTGTTAAATGAGTATTCATAATTCATGTAAAGTAAATTTTAAAACTATGAATTTCAGTTAAGTGCTTTTTGCGGAAGATAGATTAATTTTTCATAAATTATAATCGGAAGATTGACTATTACATCAACCATTTCTTTTCTTTTTAGAGGGATTGTTTTGTGGTGTATATCGAAAACGTTGGCGACCCCCATCACTACATAATTCTAAAGCGTTTCTATGCTAACCTACCCTTACCTAGCATATGCCAGTGTAGTACTGGTATACTCTGTATTTTGCTTCTTAATTGGAAAGTTTTAATACTTTGTTCTTCATACTACTCAAAGAGCATTAAAGTTGTAAAATTCTGATCGTATAAATCTACTAAATGAGAAATAAAAAACTAAATATTTAAAATATTAGTTTTTACTATTACTACTAATGCTATTTAATTCAAAGCTCAAGGAAATCTATTTTCGTTTTTAATTCCTATATAGCAGTAATTCGGCGAAAAACATTCACTTTTTTAAATCGCATTTTAATCTCCACGAAAGTAAAAAAAAAGCTTTATTTCACGATAACTAGAAATACCGTTTTAAAGCAAATAGAATAGCTTATATACAAAAGAATGTGAATAAGTAAAATTAAATTTTCAAAAATTCATCTTTATCTCAAATTATAATACTTCAGAATTCTATTTTTGTTCTTATTGATAAGCTTTTTTAATAGGTTTTTACGTTGATATTGCCTATTTTGTACTTCAGAAAGAATGCTAGTGAAATAATTTGATTGCAGTTTAGAATTTTATACTGGGTTTGAGTTTTAAATTCTTTCGTAGCTCAAAGTTTGATCATGACGCTTTCTTATATATTTTTTTGGTGTTTACGATATTTTATTTATTGTATTTGATTTTTCAATTGATCCGTTTTCTCCGAAAAATCTGCCTTACAATAACAAGAATAACATTTAACTGCACAAGATGAGCATTCATAGATATAATTGAAAATTTTGGAGAGAGTGATTAAAAACAAGCTGAAGAAGATTTTTAACTATGTTGATGTTGTGCTCTTCACTGATATAAAATTATTTTATTTATATTTTTTTTTGGGTGAAGAGATCCATATCAATGTTTTATTTACTTTTCATATATTTTCTTTTTCGGAACAGAAATTCTTAGCTTTTTACTTTAAGAAGCGTTTAAAAATTCTTTAATCAGTGAAAAGTGAAATTAGTCTATTAAATTAGCTTCTCCTTCTAAGGAAGTATGATAAATATACATAATATATTCATATTATCATTACTGTTTTATAAGTATAACATTTAATTTCATCCAATTTAAATTTTTTATTGAAAAGGGAAATTGTTTTTTCAGCTAGTTGAGCTACATTTATATCTGGTGCCAAAGGAAAAATGGCTGGAGAAAAGGAAGCTAGCAAAAAACCAAGCCGTGGATCATACAATATCAGTTGGATTTGTAAGGTAAGGTTAAAATTTAATCTGTATTAGCATAATATGCATGGAATACAAAACTGAATGTATTTAAAAGTTTAAAAAAAAACAGTTGTAGCTTGTGCGGACAGTATTGGATAGGATTAAAATACGAAATCATGTACATATGTACCAACAAAATAATTAAAATTTAAATGTCATTTAGACTCATCTAACATTCGATTTTGAAGTGTTTTCATTAGTACTATAAATAATACTTTTGTTACTTTAGTATACTGCGCTTTAAAAAATATTTTGAAAATTTAAAATTTTTCACCTTTTAAAAAGTGAAATATCTATATTTTTTTCTCTAAACTTTTTTAGTGTTGTAACTTTCATATTTTTATAGCTTGTCTTTGCAAGAATAAATTTTTATTTTATGTTTTGGAGGGCTATCCAATAAAAGGTTCTACTATTAAAAAAAATTACTTTTTTTTATTTCGTGCTAACACCTTGGTATTTTTAATGTGGCACCAAGACACAGAGACACGATGAACGTTCTAGAAAAGTCAGAGTTTGTTATACACAAATGCACTCGGCCGTTGTTTGTGACACCAAGACACGACACGATGACAAAAATCTGCTTTAAATAAAATGCATCTAAAAATCAGACCTTTGAAACGCCTAGCGAATACTTAAGTGATAAAAATAAGTGACTAAGAATGTTAGAGTCGAATGCTTTTTAATTTTTTAGAGGTATTTAAAATTTATAGTCTTTTGAAAGTGAAATACCTATATTTTCTCTAAAATTTTCTTAACGTTAAAACTTTAATTTCTTTATAGCATATGTCCACAAGAATAAATTTTTATTTTCTGATTTTTAGGGCTAAACGCTATAGAAAAAACCTAACCTTAAAAAAAATCTGAAATTTTTACTGGCAAAATTTTAATAATGAAGGAATTTAAATGATTTTAGTGCTCCGAACTCTTGAGAAATATCAGAACCGACATGCAGATCTATTTTTAAAAATAATTCTTATCTACGAATACGGCCGGGATTCGAATTCTGGCAGTACGTGCGAGAGGCCCATACCATACCCACCAGACACCACTTCCTCAAAATTCCATTGAAGGGTCTTAATTTCAGCTTGATACTAAGACTTGATGACAAATCCAATTTTAATAAAAACAAAAATCAGTATTCAAAGAAAAATATGTTTAATACATTAATGTCGCTGAATTAAGTATGCTTCATATATTTCCCGTAAATGAATGAATGTGCCGTGAATTCAAATGTAGACCAGACTACTGACCCCTTCACAATCAATAGGCGTTCGTGGAATTTCTGTGCTACTGACCTCTTGCGTCCATCCCACAGTTAATAAAGAGAGACGGATATGGGAGGATTCTACGAAAATCCACAATCGAGATCGTTACGTTGCCATGACGATTGAATTTAGTAACACTCTATGTCTTGAAATTAAAGGGATAGTAAAGAGAATCTTAAAAAGTATTTCCCCCCCCCCCCAAACCTACCTTTTTATTTTTTTCTTCTGAGATTTTTTTCATTAATGTGATAGAAGTGTTCCATCCCCCCTCCCCTATCTTTCCTTTTTGAAATCAACTTATGTGCCCAGTTTCTGAGAAATTTTGATTGCCTGCAATTTTTAAAAAAGTTTATTTACGATATCGATGTTATGTCATGTCAGTAAAAGGGTGTAATAACACATTCGCTTCATGAAAAGTGTTTTGAGGGTGTTGGCACCTTTCATCAACTTGTACCTTATTCATAGTCTTTGAGAAAATGACGAAGATTCTATTTGCAAAAATCGCTTGAGCTATCCATTTTCGGGATATTGCCCATAAATTTCAGGATCTGATTCGGACTGCTTTTAAACTCTCGAAATGCTTCATATATGCGAAGAAAGACCGTGTGGTGGGAGCTGGTTTTGATCTCGAGAAATACGTGTAGTAGATTGAGGCGTTTTCCGAACAGGCAAAAGGTACCAACTTTTTCGGCCTTCAATCCCCGAGGGGTAGCGTGCGGGGAGGTGATCTGGTGTCGAATTATGTAAACCTTTTTGTTATGTAAATAGATAAATCTTTCTTGATAAACCGAAGATTGGAAACGTCTTAGGATATTTATTAGCATGAACTGCAATAGGGCCTTGAAATGAAAAACGTGTGATCTTTCGGAAATGTTTACAGAGACCATATTTAAAACACATAAGAAAAATCACAAAAGAAAGCTTTTTGAAGCATACTACATACTAGGTGTACGTGCGCTCTAATCCCAAGGTTCCGAAAATCTTTTCGGAGAAGTCGCTAACAATTTACCAACTAACCCATGTATTTTGTTTTCCGAATGCATAATGATTAGATATACCGTTTTTTTTTGTAGCTGTGCAAAGCAAATGTTTCTAGGTGCCATCGTTAGTTGCTAGTTATGTGTGGAATCAATTAAACGCAAGATTATGTAATTTTCTGACTTTTTTTCAAAGTCAAGTGTTTGCTGCCCACTAATGTTTCTGATCCGCGATAAAAATCACATGTTTATTGCCATTGTTCAACTTTATTGTGTGTTATCATTTTACCAGACTATCGGCCAAGCAAAATTCAAAGTCCACTTGCAGCATTTAATGTTTAATTTTTCGCTGAAAGATTCGCGCTTATATGCTTCAAGTAAACAATATAATTATGCTCCTTGTCGATATTTAGCATTAGTAGTGACAAAGGTCCCTTAAATAGCTAGTCAATGAATGCTTCTGTTAAACTCGAAAACATTATTCTTTTTGCAAGGCTTATTTAAGATTTAGCGTTAGTTTGCATAAACAGTTACTTATTATCATTTACTTATTTATCATTTATACAGAAGGGATATATCATTTCCACTAGTTTACTTATTAAAAAAATTAGCTTCAAACAGTGTCGGAATCAAACTTGAATTAATTACTTTTATAATTATAATGGATTTCATGATAAAACCTAACAGATTTTAGCTACTCAAGAGACAGGATATCTGAGCATCTCAGCTCAACATTTCTAAATTCTAAGAGGGGTAGAGTTCACCTAGGTGACACAGAATTTCATAGGACATCGAACTTGAAACATTATACTTTATGCAAGGCTAATGTAACGTAGTCTTCAGATACCTATTAATAATAACTTTTGGAAAAGGTATGATGCATCAGTAAAATTTCTGTAAGTTTAATAAACAATGTTCACCGACTTTATTGCATCGTTAAAAGAAAAAAGAATTTCAAATTGCACGTTGTAATAACAAGCAATTTGTAAGATCAGTTTGTCCTTTCCAAAGTGAGTATTACCTGGTGCGAGGAGAGGACGTCTACGATTCTGTGGGTCTAGATGTACCCTATCCCTCTTAGAAGTTTTGGACCGTTGTGCTGAAACACCCTGCAAAGGCAAATACAGGCAAAGAATAAAGCTGTTTTCTGATAGTAAAACTTTATTTTGACTCACATTAGATACAATAAAAGCTTTTAGATATATTAGATCTTTCAGTTTACTTCTAGTCTAAATCGCGGCGATTTTATCTCTTATTACATATCCTATATTACTAAACGCTGAGTAATAGAAATCGTGCGTGATCTGTTCGATATAACTGTTGCCAAAACAGTTAAAGAAATTAAAACTTTTATTGAAAAGAGCTGTCGACGTTCCACTTTTTCCTGTCTTAAGGCTGACATATTGATATAAATGTAGTACAGGCTACGAATAAGTATTTTCGCACAAAAGAACACACATTGTCATGGACACTACTAGAAGCTGACTGTCCATTAACGTATCACTGTTGACCCCTTTCTGAAATCGTTTGTCCTGCTTTTTTATATACCCCATGATTCAATATCGAATACGTTTTAGACATATTTCTGCAAAAGTTCAGTATTTTGATGTCTGTTCACCAATGAAATATCGTGTATTTAATTTTTTTTTTTCGTGGTTAGATATTCCATATTTTTAAGCAATCTTTAAAAGAAAATAATTTTTAAGCAATATATACACTGAAAACAACAACATAAAAAAAACTTGAATATACGTAAAATGTGCTGGCTATCATGACGCCAGCACTTTATCCGCATACAACATAGAATTTTATTCTTGTAAATTTCAGAAAAAAATCCATTCCAGTGAGGAGCTGACCCTTGATGTATACAAATATTAGAAATTCCTGTATTCAAATGCAATGGAGAGTTTCCATAAAATTTACATGAAAGTTTTCAGTAAATGTATGGTTTTGTTTTAAAGTGTGTATATAATACATATAGATATTATATTTAACCCATTAAGCGCCAAAGCTCCCGTTACGGGAACATCTATTATATATATTTTTCTTAAAATATTTTAACGCAATTTACGAAATACACATTTTATATAAACATTTACACTATATAACACACCCTATAGTGTAAATGTTTATATAACATGTGTATTTCGTAAATTGCATTAAAATAGTTTAAGAAAAAATATATAACAGATGTTCCCGTAACGGGAGCTTTGGCGCTTAATGGGTTAATTAGCAAAACTTACAAAACTTAAACAAGTAATAAATACCAGTAGCTAGTTAGTACTGAACAACAGTACTAACTTATTAAATAAATCTAACCTATTACTCTATACATCATAGCAATGCATAAGGTCAAAAAATCAAATACATAAAGTATAGGCTTTCTCAAATGCATGCTGCGTACACACAATGTATAAAATATTTCTGTTAGAAGAATCAACGATTTGCTAAATACTTTCATCTATAGATGCTCATGAATTGGAATTCTTTTGGGTGCTCCTGTAAAAGAAGTATTATACACCCTCAATTTTCAAGAATCTACATGGTACTGAACATGGAAATAACATATATAAATTTCGTAGCAATTGATACACATTTATGGCAGCTAGATGAATGACGGACAGGCAGAAAAACCTAAATAGAAAAATTTCAAGCTTGTTGGAAAGTGTTAAGAAAGAGAGCGGTAAAATTCTTGCTGTAAAATGCAATGTTCACAAATACTTTAAAATCAGTTTCAGGATATTTTGAAATTCGTTCTCCAAGGAACGTAGACGGCTAACCTCCCCTTTTTTTCACACATCTTTCTTGAAAAGAAAAAAAGAATCTATAAAATTCTTTTTTTTTTAATGCATTAATCCGATACTTTGCTACAGCTTGTTGGTAATTAAAAACTTACTGAAATTTACTTATACTAATTAATTGTAAAATAAAAAAATACTTTACTGTGCACCTGAAAAATGCGGGTAAGCTAATATACAGCAAAAACAAGAACGATAAATCATGCCACACGCATCCATTATGAAAAAGTGTCCAACACAATATTTTTGCTCCAAATTTAGCGATGTATTGTACTTAAACCTGGAGAAATTTTAGTGTAGTGGTAAAAGAAAGATGCTCAAAGGCTATCTGCCTAAACATGGATTTCTTGGGCGCGGATCCTTTTTAAGGGTTTCTAACGCGTATTCACATTACATCTAGAGACAACCGTCCAAAATTTCAGACCGTTAGATCGACATCCGTGGGACAGGTCACAACCCAGGACCTTCATATAAATTATAAAATTTTTATTTAGATTGGATTTTCTTTAAGTGCATAAATTAGGATATCCATCCTATACGATAATACAGCTAATTTTTGTGTCCTCAGTTGTAAACATATTTTCTGATAGGGTTAATTTGGTCATGTTCTGATGATATCATCTTTTCGAAAATAAGAAAACACGCGTTTTTTTAAATCATTGCCTAAAGAGTTAGAGGTAATGTGTCAAAAGTAGCCAATGGTGGCCACTATTGGCTATTATTAATCATAATCTAAAAATGAGTTCCCGAAACTGTACTCAGATTTGCGATATCTTGTACATTTGGCGAGAAATTGCCGAACTCTGCTTTCTTACAACGAGAATAATTGTACAGCTTTGATATTTGCACAGCAGCGATATGAAATATTTCGTCTTGCTAAATACGCCAAAATGCCCAGGATTATGCATAAGAAGGCATGGAAAAATGATTTAAGGGAAAATAATTTTCGATTATGTGTATGAACAAATTGCCAAAGAATTAGAAGTCGATACTGGTGGCAAATATCAAAGATTTCCGAAACAACTTTTTTTTTTAGTAAGTGAAATAATTTAAAGTCGGGTTACTTCTTTAAAAAAATCACACTTGTTTTCTTTATTATTGTTTGTATTACAGTCCACGAGATGTCTGAAGTAGTCAGACGAATCTTGTAAATAAAAGCTATATCAAAGCATACCAAATTCTAAGCTTTTCATATTCAGCAACATATCCATCTCTTCACATAGATTTTTTTATTGTTGGGAGAATATTTGTGTATAGTTAGAGCTTTGAAGAGGTATTTTGAATGCGCAATTTTATAAGAGGAACTCTATGAATATTTTTAGAATGATTTTTTTCTAATGAACAGCAAGTTTTTGCTTGTTCAAAAATACATGTTTCCAGAATTTTTATTTTACCGCAATGCTACATTTAAAAAACCTCTCGTAGACAATTAAAAACGATAAAAAAGCTTATATCAGAAATTAATATTTTTTCTGGGAGTTTCTAAAATTTTACTTGTTTTAATGGCTATCTGCAAAATTTGTAGGGTTTATAATGGCAATATTATTGTTATTCAAGATGCATGTACAGTTTTCGAGTTAGAAATTACACAGCTTCCTGCGATTACCATTAAAAGTATTTGAATGCTATCCAATTTTTTTTTGCTTGACCGTAACGATAAGTACGCATAGAACAAAAGTTGTAAGTTTCTGTAAAATGTCACTTTGACTGCAGTGTTATCAAATGAATCTGGGAGTTCGTGGAAATAAATTCTAATAGTATATTGAGTTCTTTTCCCATAAAAGTGTATATATTTGTTGCATGCATTGTATGCATTTTTAACTCTAAAATAAATTTAAATAGGGGATCTATGCGTTCTTCAGTTTTTATTTTTTATTTTTAGGCATGTTTCAGTTTTAATGCAAGTAATTCACACAAAATATTATTTACTGGAATAAAGTAGCCGTTGAATATTTCACCAATTGTGTTGTTTTTAGATGCTATTACTTTAATAATTTTGTCGCAAAAATTACTCTGAAGGTGAACTACAGAAAGATATTTAAGCTCGTTCCACAATGGCTATTTTATTCTTTAAGCACTTTTAGTGCAATATTTGTTTATAAGTAAAGAGAAACCCCCCATTAAAAAATTTTATTAAATAAAAATTGTACATAGTTTATCTTTATGCAGTTTTTTCTTAAAGCAGTCACCACTGATTGCTGTGCAATTGGATCTACTACCGATGAGCTGCTGACACATTTTCGGATATCGACGCCAACTCTTTCAAAATTATCAATGACGAATTTAACCAGCGGCTTCGCTGGAATAAAAAAGTCCCACTGAACTAGATCTGAAGTATGCGGAAGGGATGCATAAATGAATTTTAAGTTAAATAATGAGCAGTGAAGATGAAAGCATAAGAATGTGCATTGCCTTCATGTAAATTCTAACCAAATGCATATATAACTTAGGTTAGTTTAGTCAGATATGTCCGAGTATGGTTTTTATAATCTTTATTGACCAGTACCAACTGTATGCGTACTGGTATTGTTACGAATTTTGAATTTTGCTGTCACGATTTTTTTTTCTTGTGCTAAATTTAGGCTAAAATTCGTATTCTACTCCTCAAACAATTAAATTTTGCATTTTGTAGCATGCATATCGGTGAACTAGAATAGATCACACACGCGACTAGTAGGAAATGCTGATGAAATTGGAATCGCCTCGAACTTACTAGAAATTTTGCCAAACGCAATAAATACAGAAGATCACTCTCCCTCAGTTAGTTCTGAGTCTTGCTTGCAGTGAACATGCTAGGTATGTTAAGTATGTTTGTGAATTCTTAATTGTTGAATTCTGTTGAGTTGCTAAGAGCTCTGGCTCGAGAATTTCACTGAGTTTTTAGCCTGTGGAAGGATTTAAATGTATGAGAATTACTGTATTCGAGGGAGACTTTGCGATCTTACTGTTTCATCATCCTGCATCAGCTCCCTGCTGTAAATAGTGTTACTGCTCGTTAATTCGTGTGAACTGTGCATAGCTGATTGTTCATAGAATTTATAGAATTAATAAAGTTTGTGCTTCGTCCCGCCAACTGGGCTGATTGCTGAATATTTCAACTCTCACTGGATTTTCATGTTCACGAACCCAAAAAATCATCAGAGTTTTTTGCAACAGTATTATGTGGATACATAATTATATGTGATCGCTAATTAGAAGAAAAATCCTACAGAATTTATAATATTTTTAATAGCTGAAAATGGACCTTTTTTAACAACTGTCAAAAAAGGTCCATTAAGATCTATTTAAAGGAAGTTGTATGATTTTAAATTGCTACAGCATAAATTCTATTAAAAAACTACAAGTTTTTAATTGAAATTACATCTATAAATAGGTAATATACGGTCAACTCCGGTTATAGTGAACCTCTGAGGACCATCAAATTTCGCTCACTATATCCGAAATTCACTAATACCGAAGTGTCCCCATGGTGAACCGAGATACGGTACGGGAATCGGGACTAAATGGTTTACGTTCACTATAGCCGAAGGTTCACTATATCCGGAGTTGGCTGTAGTTTGCATTGCCTTTATCTTAATCTGAAGTTACACATTCTATTTCATTTTTGTTGTGCCTTATTTGTGTGCATTCAAGTAATAGACACGACACTGCTAAATATAAACATCAAATTATGCTCGGACATGTCTCCTAATTTCGTTCATGCGACATGAATCTTATTAAGTATAAGAATTTTGAATGACAAGAAACAATTTTCTGATTTCTATTGTAATTCTGAAGGGCTGCGAACTCAGAAGCTTTTCACTTAATTGTTTTTAAATAATTCATGAAAATAAAGTGAAGATAAAATTCAAAATAGTCCACCTGATTCCACTGTTTGCTTGCCTATTCACATTTCATTCATAATGTAATGAAATATGGTAGTACGTAAATGTGTTTAAATTTATCTTTTGTTTCAAGTACTTGGTTAAGCTTATTTTTAAGCAGAATTTGAATAATTCTATTACCATAGTACTTGAAATATTTCTACTGAATGATGATTTAACATGTATTCAGTTGACTAAAGAAATCTGTAGGCAATAATGCAATAAGAATTACAAAATACATGTTTTAATTACACATTGATAATGTACTGAGAAGACTCATAGATTAAAAACAAATTAATATGCTTTAGCTCTACTTTTGTAAACGATTAAAGTATATTTTAAATTGAAACTTTTGTTAACTTTAATAATTTATGAAAAAATTGAAATATTTACGAAATGATTTTCAAATTCCTAAGAATTTTTCTTTTAGGTATAAAATGAGTAGTCACATTAAGCATTTCTGAAAGTATGTTATGATTGTAGTCAAGCATCTTTATTACTTTATCAATGTAACCAAATAAGCTGTTTTTTTTTTAAGTTGGTCAGATAGTTTTCACTGAATAGTACATTTGATATTCGCAACGTTTCAATACAAACCAGTAATATAAAAAACCTTCATTTTCTAACTAGATGTTATTTCTCTTGCTAATTACAGAGTTTAGAATATCAATAGAATATTTAGATAGTTTATAAACGCAACTAAAATCTAAATGTGAGATGTATTTCCCTAGAGAAAAAATATTTCGTGAAATTATATATATATATATATATATATATATATATAAACTGTCGACATGTTAGATAGCGTTTTAGAGGCACTTATCTCTTGCATCAAAAAGAAAATACCGTCAGGATTATTATCTTTAGCACAGAAAAGTAAAACTTTGATTTTTTGACAGGATGGTATTTATTAGAGGGCTCTTACTGTTGACGGCTTTTCGCTGAAGCTCAACTTATATTTGTGAGAAATATAGAACACATGAAACCTAAATTCTAAGACATATGTTTCAGTGAGTATGTTTAACAACTGCTCAGTAAAATTTTTCTTTCCAAAGAAACTTTAAATTATGATGAAATAGTTTTATCATTACATGTACACTCTAAAAAAAAATTTCAGTGGATTACTAAGAAATCTCTTGGAAACAAAGATGCCATAACTTTTCTTAGTGTTACTGCTAAATAAAGCCACGTAAATCAATCGACGTACATAGCTTTATTTAGTAGTAATACTAAGAAAAGTTATGGTATCATATAAAAAAAAGTAGTGGAATCATTGTTTCCTAGAGATTTCATAGTAATCAAATGATTAAAAAAATTTTTTTTAGAGTGTATTATATATCATAAGATGCATTTGCAAAAAAAGCATTTGAATTTTTAGTCAGCGCATGCGGCTGAGGAATTATTCATCATATTAATGATAACGACTTCACCATTAAGATTTAACTTTATCCGTAGCAAAAAACAGTAAGTCAATCTTTTGGGCCATGGTAGCCCAGTGGTTAAAGAATTGAAATAGGTGATCAATTCTCCCTGAGTTGTAAGCTGATAGTCGACTGTTTGGTTACTACTTTTGTTCCTCAGTCGTTAGTTATCAACTGTCCTAACGACTGTTTTAAACTGGTACCAACTCGTTTAGCCAATTACAAGGAACCCCTTATCTGATTGAGGAAGAATTGATCCCCAGTAACCGGAAGGTCGGATGCTCTATTCCGACATATAAGTAGAAACCACGGTGTACGTGCACATTAAATCCTGGGTTCTGAAAGTCCCTTGGCGGTCGCTAGCAATTTCCGAGAAGTGCCAGTATTATGAATCTACACTGTGGTGTTAAAACTCCAGGAAGGTTGCATATTGTTAAAAAAGACACATTTAGTGACGTGGGATGCCCATTATGCAAAAAAGCTACCAAAAGGTGGCTCCTTTCTGTAAATAAATTGTTGACTTCTCGTATCAGGATGTGTGTTCTCCTTGGTAGGAAATTACCGACAGTTGACAACTTATCAACTGACCTTACCTAGACGTTTGTTGTCTAGTGGCTGGTAGACTTTTACAGCCGGTTTTATCGGATTTGACAAACCGCAAGAGAAATAGTTTTGGTCCCAATTACGACACTTTCAAGGTGGGTCTGAGGTATTAATTGTCTATTGTGGTAGAAAATACCTCCAGTACTTTTTTATTGCAATTTCCCCTCTCTTTGTAAAATCGACCACATATGAAAAACCATTATGCATACATGCATTTTATTCATTTATCCGACCGTCTGTTTTTCTTCATTGTTTTGATATCAAACAAGGTATCCGTGTTATGATTTCGATGTTTCCCTGGTGATTTCTTGCAGAAATGTACGAAAAAACTAACCTATCTTTAAGTATTGCATGTCAGCATGGCTTGAAATAAAAGGCAAATAGTATGGTAAAATTGTAACATCGATTTTCTGGACAATTTACGTCTATTACAACTAAAATGTTTAGATACGAATAGAAAAAGCTTAAGAAAAAGCTATGTATTTTATGTGCATTTAGATTTTAATGAGTAAATTCTTAGTATTTACTGAGAATTTACTCATTAATATCAAGTGGGTCAAAGAAATGACCCACATACTTCAGATTCTAAAGCATTAATTATTGTTATTTATGAAATCCCATACAAAATTAGATTAAGAGAATGATATTTTACAGCCTATTAAAAGGATGAAGTTGTTTCAAAATTTCCTGGCATTTCTAATGAAGACATACTCATCATTCATTAATAAAGTTTATTTGTTTTAAAACTGCTTTAATCAATATCACACTGATGTATTAATTTTCTAAAGCCATTAAAAATTTCTTATTCTTGGTATTCTGTTTGAGATGTATATATGCTATACATATGTATGTATTATAAAGTATTTTGTATTCTCTGAAAAATGCTTTGGCTCTGAAAATATAGTGTGTGTGTATGTGTGTGTGTGTGTGTGTGTGTGTCATTGACCTGATACAATTTACTTTACTATAAACATATTAATTGTACAAAGCATGGGCTGTAGCAAAAAGTTTGGTAAACAAAAATAACAGTGCTTACAAAAAGTATTTAAACATTTTTTTATGAACGTTCCGACTTGTTTGCAGGTTAAACAATTCGGGACATTCACAAAAAATGGCTGAATGGGTTAAAAGAAAGTAGTTTTGTTATAAAATTCTGATCGATCAATTTAGGCACACAACAAACACTTCGTAGAATCGATACCTGTTAACACTGAAATTAAAGATAAAAAAGAAATCAGTGAAATAGTTCTGTGCCTTTTAGTCTTGACAGTAACTGTATCTGTTCATTTTATTTAATATTTCCTTTTTAAATTAATTTTCTTTCTCACAAAAATCTTTAATATATTTTTGAAAACTGATTGAAATATGATTTTGAAAATAAAAATTTTAAGCATTTCTTCACGCAATTTTAGGGCAGGGCAGTATAATGATGAAATAATTATGAAAGTTTACATAAACGTTTCGTATATGCTAGTATTTTTGACAAAATTTGATAAAGTTACAAACATCTATTTTTACTTAAACACGTAATTTAAAAAAATCTAAAATTACACTGGCAAGAACTGCTTTGAAGAAAACAAATTTTCTGTGAGAAGCATTACAATATTAATTGAATCTTGAGTAAATTATTTTTAACTACTTCAACATATAAATTACAGTTAGTGTAAAAAACACAAGAATAAGTACCGCTGTAATAAAGGTTTATTATCCATAGCAGTATTATTTGAATCTCGGCATGTATTTTTGCTAAATTATGCGGTCAGATAGGGGTAATTATGACAGCTTTCTACATTTTTTAACTTTATGAATTTTTAACTCCTTTAAGAAAAGTACTGTTTTAACATTGTAACATTATAAATAGTAACTTGACTTTTTAAGAACACCAAGATAAAATTTTGTTTCTGTAGGCTTATTTACCTATAATTTAGAGGAGTGGTCATAGTTACTCTTAATTAAATCACAAAATTAAAAAAATGGGGTAATTATGACGATTAGTAAGGAATAATAACCATTCGAATTTTCTCGATACAATTTTTGTTGAAGCAATTGAAACAACTACTGTTCTTGTTTTAGTTAGTGACTAGAGGTAATCCAGTGCATTAATAATTGATACACATTCAGTAAGGTATGCTCCTACATTCGGGACAATTGTTTTGATTAAAGTTACAGAGTTTTAAAATTTTTTTCAGATCAATTGTAGAGTAGAAAAAAAAATATCCAGAAAATTACTTATAATTGCCATACACTTTGAAAAATTTAGGTTTTTATAGTAAATTATCACAAAATTTATCAAAACGGCTAACACTGTGCACACACACACACGGTTGTACTGAATGAATCATATTTCTTTTTAATAGTGAGGTGTATATAAAAATGATATTTGAAAGGACGAAAAAATTAAGAGAAATTTTCACAGGGAAATAAAATATGGACGTTTTCGTGACTAAATATGCAATTATCACATTTGCAGCCTTTTTCCAACAAAAAAACCTTAAAATGGAAGCAAATAATTATTTGAGAACAAATATTTTACATAATTTCATAGCCAATAATATTTTCAACATATACTGGAAATTTCAGTAAAAAATGTTTATTGAAATTATGATGTTGATAATGAAAAGAAAATGCGAAAAACAAAATACTGAGAAAAATGATTTTAAAGTTATTGGCTGATGTTAGTTCACCGCTGACGATGGGTTTTTAAATGGCTATAACTTCCCTTCCAATCGCCGTAGGAAAGAAAACGGTTTTAGAAGCAGGAATGCGAATAATCTTATTTCAGAATTTGCGAATAATCTTATCACTGATTTTTTGGCCGAAATTCGATATTTTCCGTGTAGGTGGACCCTTAAATCAAAATTGTCTCGCTCTGCTAATATGTGTAGAAAATCATTTTTCCCCCTTTTTATAAAACTAAAAGCATTCAACTGTAAGAGTTGTAAAAATTGTGTTAAGTAAGGTTGACCTTTTAAGAACAAAATAAAGTCAAGTTTAATGGTTTGAGAAAGTTCAAGACAGTTTAAAAACAGAAACTTTTTCTGGGAAGTTATCTGTCAGGTTATATTTTATTTTCAGTGACTAAGTTTTACAATAGAGCAGTTTAAAACACGTGACTGCAGATGACTGCAATAAAAACATTCTTTTCCTAGTGAAATATGCTCACTAGGCATATGAATAAATCAACAGAAATCAGATATATTATATGACGTCTGTTCACTAGGAATGTGCTGTGACCTAATGTGTAACTAATTACTTAATTATTAGTAATTAACTATTATATTGCGAATTGTTGATTATCTCAATCTATATTTTCAGTTATATGCATCATTTATTTTTATTAAAAGCGTTTATCTGGTATGCTTATAATGTCGTGGAATATACTTCCTTCTCTGTTCAGATGCCCCGAGAGTAAGTTGTAAGCAATCATTAAAAATAATCAGTTTTATAATTTATTTCCAAGTTAAATATTAGAAATAAAAATAAATTATTTTAAATTATTTTTATCTCAATATTACTTCCTTGTACGTAGTATAAGGAAGTAATGTGATCCCGAAAAATTTTGGGGGCCAAATTTCGACAAAAAAAAAACGATTTTGACTACATCTAAATTTAATTTAAATTTTTTTTTCGATGCATCTCATCGTAGGCTAGCATGCACGATCATATTAACGCGTCTGCAACTCATTTTGACCAGCGGCGAGTCTACTATGGCCAGTTTTTCCGTGCCGTCTGTACATATGTACGTATGTATGTAACTCGCATATCTCAAAAACTATTGGTCGTAGAATGTTGAGATTTGATATTTAGGATTGTTCTATGATCTAGTTGTGCACCTCCCCTTTTGGTGGCAATCGAATGGATAGTTTATGTACAGGACCGCCCAAAAGATTCGAAATACATTACGCTCTATGGGCCGAAATTCATTAAACTCGTCTAACTCAAAAGCTATTAGGCGTAGAATGTCGAAACTTCATATTTTGGATAGTTGTAACATCTAGTTGTGCACCTCCCCTTTTGGTTCCATTCGACTGGATCGACTAGTTTATCTACAGGACTGTCCAAAACATTCGAAATACATTACTCTCAATGGGCCGAAATTCATCAAAGCGTTTTTTAGAGGTATTGGGCTATTTCAAACGACTCAGAAGTGATATATGCTGTAAAGAATTAGAAAATGAATTTCTCCATTAAAAAAAGTGTCTTAATCATTTATAGTTCTGCTACAGGAACACTCAAAAGATTTCCAATACATTACGGTCAATGGCAATTTTAGGGGCATTCATCCATTTCAAGCACAATACCGTCCTACCACATAAGTTAGGTAATGGTCCGACCACTGTCACGTGCCTCCCTCAAGAACTATGCCAAAAGTCGCCAAGCTTGGCGACTTTTGGTGTACGTGTGTGCATATTTAACTCTCAAATCTCAAAAACTATTATGAAATTTCATATATAAGAATGTTGTAACATCTAGTTGTGCATCTCGATTTTTGGTTCCAATCTACTGGAGAGTTTATTTACAGGACCACCGAAAAGAATTTCAGTACTTTAATGTCTATGGACATCTTCAATATAATACAACTGTAGACAGTCATTGTTTGGTACATTCCCAAAATCTCGCCGTCTGTCCTCGACCTTCGCGAGTTTCGGCGAAATATCGCCAAATTTGGCGATAGTCAGTCATTTGGTCCATGCCCAAAGTATCGCCATTTTTCATCGTTCTTGGCGAGTTTTGGCGAAATATCGCCAAATTTGGCGATAATCTGTCATTGTTTGGTTCATGCTTAAAATCTCGCCAAATGTCGTCGACATTGACGAGTTTCGCCGAAATATCGCCAAATTTGGCGCCAAAAATTATTTCTTATTTTTTAGAACTATTGTATTATCTAACTGTTTTCAATATCTTTTTTGACAGCAATCGACTGAGAATTTATTTACAGAGTGAGCCAAATCACTTTAAATATCAGGTTGTAACGAAAGTTTTCCGCCATATCTGCCTGAAAAACTAACTTCTAACTCCTCAGATAACTGTATTTGAACTTTCGGTACCAAACCTGCAGATGGTTCTAATCCTCTAGAGCTTATAGTTCCATTTGGGAGACACCTTTTTACTTAATGATAACTATATTTTTCAGAGATTTCACAACACAGTGTTATAAAGTAAGTCTCTTTCTTTCAAATGTCAAAAATAGTTCGACAAAATATGAGCAAATACGCCAATGCGAACTGTGTTCTGACGAAGTTTGCGGTGGTGGGAAACTTTCGTTACAACCTAATACATTGAGGTGTATGGATGCATTCAATTCATTGAAAGTCTGTGGTCAAT
Organism: Cheiracanthium punctorium; assembly: GCA_038373885.1. Taxonomy (NCBI): domain Eukaryota; kingdom Metazoa; phylum Arthropoda; class Arachnida; order Araneae; family Cheiracanthiidae; genus Cheiracanthium; species Cheiracanthium punctorium. The sequence continues at coordinate 628,909 of JAWZYV010000576.1, read as the reverse complement.
GACTACTTTGGCTATCCCCAAAATCTCGCAGACTATCTCAAGTTTGTCGGCTTTTGGTGAAATATCGCCAAATAAAGTGTCAGAAGGAAATCTTTCAAATTGAACTCAGCTTAGCGATATCGAAATATTTGGCTAGAAATCGCTAAACCTTATTGATATTTTATCTCTTTCAAACAAATAAGTTTAGAGGAAGTGCGTCGAAAATATTTTTCATCTAATGGACGTGCAAGGAAGTCATGTGTTGGACACATCAGATTTTTTTTTTTAATAGTATAAGGCAGACGCGTGTTTTTATTGGGCTGAGACATTTTCTACCTCGCATTTACACATGGTCATAGTTATCCCATTAAAAAAATACTGGAGCAAATTATGACCGTGAATTTAACTATGTTAGAAAAAGTAAAAACACGACAGAAGCTCTTAAATACATTACAAACAACCTTACCATGAATTAGCTTGCCTGTAAAAAATTTTCTGTGCGTCTAAACACAGCACCATCTTATACACAGAACCGTCAAATCAGTTTTTTAAAAATTGTTACAAGCTGTTTCTTTTACAATTTATACTGTTTAAAAATACTGAAATAACGTGAAATTAATGATGAACTATACCTGTAATGAAAGATAAATTATAAGTTTTATGTTTATTGTTTTGGCGAAACCTTATCATTTATAGATGTTTTAAAAACTCATTTGGTTATAAGTACCCCACGGTCATATAATTACCTCAACCTACCCTAATCATGAAACCACGGGTATCTGTAATTTAAAATTCTGGTGCATCAATCACCTATAAGTTTGATACTTACACTACACTAATACGTCTTCAACATTTTAAGTTTTCAAGTCTAAATTAGTGTAAGCTGTATATGGTTGTTCCAGTAATCTATTATTTTACCTCAATATCGCTAGGCATAGTGTGAAAGGGATACGGCAAGTGGCAGACTACTCACTAATATTAGTTCACTAACATTTATTGTTTGAGACAATGTTAAACGTTTAAACTTTATAAACTTTTGTAGCTTATACTGACTGTCAGATCATGGAAAATTCGGCTGTTTCTCTTATTTGTATTTTTCTCTTAACACTATTAAAGTAGTTATGAAACATAATACTCTTAACTATCAGACAATTATATGGTAGATTGATATATAAATGCTATATCTGAACTTCAAAAATGATATCTGTCACGAAGATAGCTTTTCAACTGTCGTCCCACACGGCAGTTACCGGCAAGGTTTTCTTTTTTTTTTTTGGTTCTCCGCCAAACATTGGTTTTTATACTTTTATTTCTTTTATTCAGGAAAGAGTGCTTAAAAATAAACATAGAAACGTATTAGTCTTTGAAAGTTTATTTTGATGACTTTTATATCTTTTACTTAGCAAAAATGTACCTCTTGATTATAAGAAAAACACACCAGAAATTGTATTTTGATTACTTAAATATATTTACACTATTACACCGTGTTTTTGCAGCATCAAAAATGTCCTTTCATTTTTTTCCTTTGAAAGGTTTAAAAATATCTTTTAACACACTTGCCTTATAAGCCATGTTCGCCTGTTATGAGAGAAAGATGGCGGCTCGAACCCTTTAACCGGGCTCCTATTGACCTTTTTAATTTTTTTTTTAAAAATAGTATGCTGAACTTTTTTGCATTTTGGTACCAGTGACGCGACATAGGAGGCTAGAGTTTCTCCCACATTTTTGTTCGAAAGGAAAATAGCAACTTATAAAAAATGTGATTGAAGTTGAAACACTTAATAATATATGTTTTCAGCCATGAAGAATATTTAAAAGAATCAATGATGTTTAGATTCGTTAATTTTATATATATATATATATATATAGTAAAGTAGCTAAACTTACGAATCAAAGAAATCAATCACACTTCAGTAACGATATTCTACTCTATCCAATGAATGTATAAATCGTATCCTGAAATGGCAATAGCAGATAGGTATCCATCAAAATATCATATAACAACTAAGGAGAATGTAGCAGAGCAAAATGTATCTGAACAGCTGGAAAAATAGAAAAATGAAGTGGAATGTAAGGAATAAACGAGGATAGTAAGCACCGGTTATACTCGATAGGCCCCACAAACCGAATACTTACTACCAAAATAAAAAATAAAATAGCAGGAATTCAATGTAGTTACTTAGCACAAAGAAAACTAAATGTGTAACTACGGTGTGCTATATATATTTAAACTACTCTTAAAAGGTCCTAAAAAAACAGCTAAAACTAAATTAAAAAAGAGAGATATGGTAATTTTGAACTTTTCAAAACAATATTCTTAAAAAGTTCAAAATAAAGAAAATAAAAAGAACTAATACAAAATTATATCAGTTAAATAATAACATTTGTATGAATATGTGATGAAAGGTGAATAGAAAAGTAGCATAAAATTATTAATGCGTAGAATAATAACAGTTAGTATTTGTCTCCTAACAGTGAAAGACTCAACAACGCTGATGAAGTTTCTAAAAATCAGTTTTAAGTAGGCTAATGCGGTTATCCGTATGCAGCGAGCATACCCTTACTTTAAGTGATCTCGAACTACATACAATCAATTGCACATTACAGAAATTAACACGTTTATTTTTTAATTTAATTAAATGGAATCTTCTCCAGGGTTACCTTTATTAACGATACAAACTCTGCTTTTATCGAAGTAATTTCCTCATTATCTGTATATCATTAACATTGTAATTTAGATAAAAGCAAAAGCTAGCCAAGTATGAAACATCTCCTGTTGTGGGATTTTGATGGGATGGGTATATTGATTTCTGTTTGGAGGGCTCCCTGCAATTTTGCAGATGACAGTATAGACACTCTCTCTTTGATTCACGCCCCCATACAATACTCTGCCTTTTTGGAGGTGTTATAAGCCGTCTTTAGGGATCAAGGACCCCGGTTCATTGAACTTCGCTGAATTTGACAGTATGTGTCACGTGACTGGTTTCTTTTTCGCACTTCGACAGCTAATGGAAAGGGGAGTAGAGAAATATGTATGTTTTACTCGGAGAATTTACATTTACAACAAAATGCTTTGTAGCAAGGATTGATTTTTGAATCTCCTTTCATACAAGACCGGAAGTAATTATTATTTAGATATTGCTACAACTCTTTGAGTGTCAGAGCTGTGCGTGAAGCAGTATTCCATGTTCTCACTGTGGGCAGTGAACAAGACCTAGTAGTGTGGGAATTCGACTCTTAGCAGAGTTTTGCGTTTTTACTCTAATGTGAAAATGTTAAACTGGTTTGTGTATTCTTTGTTTTTGCAATCAATGAAAGTTACGAAGCCGTGATATTTGTTTATGATAAACTTTGTTGAAGTGCACAAATTTTAACTTGTAGTTTTGGGATCGATTATTGGTTATCCAGTTATCAGTCAAGAAGAGGACTATTACAGACATATTTGGAAGTAAAAATAATTGAAGTAAAAATATTTTGTTTACAGTATTAGCACAACAACAATCATTATTTACTTAAAGTTCTTCATCGATGGATATTTAAATGATGAGAATGGAACATCTTAATATATGAAAGATTCGTTTATTATCTCATACATTTATTGAAATTATTGAAAACGAACTTTGATTGTATGGTTTATCAAGTGAAAAATTTAAGAATTGTTGGCGTTTGACCACATACCTCCAGTTTAAAAATGTAATTTTTCTGGTAATATTAATGAAATTGTAGAATTTATTAATACGTAACTTATAAAAAATTCAGGAGGACAATAAAAATTATAAATTTGAAATCATCTGCTGCAATTAGTAAATTGAATAAATTGGTAAGTTAAGTAAAACTATTTTGAGTATTGTGCTGATATACTTTTGACACTTAATTTAATCGTTTAATATTTCGATAAAAGCTTTTTATATTTAGAATGCAAAATAAGTGCTGCAATCAGGAGTCATAAAACATTACAAATCTTTGAATTATTGAACGATTAAGATTGTCTATCGTGCAGGAAGCACTAAATATTGTTACATTTATGGTTTGTTCTTTGTTTTATAAAGTAAAGGTGATAGGCTTAAGTAATATAAAAATACGTACATGGCAATAACTAACTCCGAATTAAAAAAAGTAATACATTTCATAAATATCATTAGAATCTGATGTAGATAACTATACATGTATCTGTAACAGAATCTGATTGTTACAACTTGCTATAATTTTGTGTTAAAGAAAATATTTGAGCTGACGAAAATCAAAATGTTGCCTGCCGGTATTTTATTTACAATAGTTATCCTCTGTAAGCTATGTGTCTTTTTCGCATATGTCATCATCAAAATCATAATGTAATTTAATTATTTTGATTTGTGTCCGAGAGATGTACAGAAAGAATGAAACTAGTTAAATATTAATGCTAAATGAAGAACAGAATATATTATATAGATTTGCTGAATCTTACAAATCACTACGTTCTGTTAAAGCTGAAAAGGTAAAATTAAATTACCATAACTGAGTCGAAAGTGAATTGGAATTGTTGGCACTTTTACATGCTTTCAAAAGACACATGTAAATAAGTTTTCAAACAATTTGAACATTGAATAGAGAAATGGAACTACTTAGGTGAATTTCCGGAAAATCTGAAGATAACTGTGCTCAGTAGTGATTGAAAATTATTCTGCTTTGTTTTGCATTCATGGGTAATCAATAATTCATCATTGTAAACTGGAAAAAAAGAGAAGGCTACTTCAAAAAGAGTTTTTTCATTTGACTTGAAAGTGAATGTTTTTTTACTAAGTAACAACATAGAAAGGAAAAGAATTTATGACTGTAGTATTCCCTAAATTAATTGAAGACATCATTGAACTAAATTCAAACATGGTTTCAGCTTTCATATACGAGGTAAGAAATAGTTCATACTTCATACTTGTATCAATACGTTTGTTTCATTTCTTTAGTACCTGCAAATAAAAAAAAGGAGGTTATAAATAAAAAATAATTCACTTAAAAATAATTAACTTGTAAATAATTTTTTACTTAAGTGAAGACAAAATTATAAAATTTATTTTTGAATTGTTTACCTCGAGTCATAAAGTGCTGCAATATTTCTATCATTGTATTTAATTTTTGCAGTATTGTTATTTTTCAAGAGTTAAAAGTATTTTATTAAACATTTTCTCATGCAGATGAGTTTAAGTTTTCATGAACACTTGTGTCATATTTCATCTTCGATACCCGGCCATTGAGAAGGTTAATCAAGTGATTAACGCACCACTCTTCGACTCCTTCATGATCCAATCAAGTTTTTGTCTTGCGTTTATGCAACTAAATGCTTTGATCGCTGTCAATCTTAGTGCTTTAGTTCTGGTTATAGCTCTAAGTGCCTCTGCGATTACCTCTTATGTACAGTGAAAATTAAGGATGGGAAAACAAATCGAAATAACTAAGCTGACCTTTTAAGAAAGTGGCATTAAAAATTTGCACTTAAAGTACTGTACACTATAAAGGAAATTCTTGTTTTCGCAACGTAGAACAATATTTCTTTTCAAAAGGGGAATTTAACTTTGAAGCTTTGCCAAATTGTGCACCAGAATTTGTTACTAAAATATTTTAAACCCTAATATTTTCAATAATAAGTTAAAATTTTAGTTTTATCCTATTTTTAAGACTAATTTTAAAGGAAAGTAGAATGACATCACTGACAAGAATTGCATTCAAATACCAAGTAAATTTTCTTAAAATTGCAGGTTGTGCCTACATTTATGTTTAAGTTCTATTTATTTCTACCAATAAGCTATTGTGTAAGCCATTCACTGTTTCTAAATAAAACCAAACCTTTATTAATTTATTATTTTTCTTACTTGTCAGAATATTTGTCGGAATACATCAATGCCTTTCGTCTATGCATAGAACAAATATTTTATTTTATAAATGTCAATAAAAATCAATAGTAAAAAGAACTTAATAAAACGTAATATATAAAATATATTAAAAAAGTCCCTACTATTAAAATAATCAAAGCAACAAAAACTACTCCTCTTTCAACGGAAAAAACACTCAAAATACTGGTGTTAAACGATAAAACTTCGTGCACCTTTACTCCTCTTTCAGTTGCAATTAGATTTTACATTATTTTTCTGTTATTTGTCATTGAAATACAAACTTCATTTTCTGAGCATTTTGTACTTAAGGTTGGTTTTTTCGAAAGAATCAAATAAATTGTTTATTTAAAAGAATACAAAACTGAATTTTGTGGCATCATGCCCACTTTAGTGGACGAACAAACGGTTCAAAACTTCTAGGAGATGTAATAAGGTACACCTACATAACACAGAATCACAGAGGAATCTGACAGACTTCGTCTTCGTGCACCAATTAATTATCATTATTAAAATCGTGTTGCAATAATTCTCGGCAATCCGACTATAGTTTGAAAGAAACTAATTGATCTCTTATAAAAAGCTTGTTACTATAATGTACTGTTTAATTTTTTTAAAATGCATTAATCGGAGTACAAGCTCATTTTTTTAAAAAACTTAATTAAGAAATTTGACTGATGCTTTATAACTTTTTAAAAATTATTATTAATAGGTATATGAAGACTACGTTTAAGACCTTATAATCTTATGTGATTCTGACCCTCATAGCACACAGGTCACAATAGGTCACAAAAGACTCGCTGTGAAGTCACAGAGGTTCCCAGTTGTCACAGGATTGATACACACAAGTCACGTTATGACTTGTGAATAATGTGACACTATTGTGTAGTTATTATGACGATTTATTTGTGATCAGTCACCAGAAGACGGCACTGTGAAGTCTTCTTGTGACTACTATCTGACCGGCCAGGAAGTGGCTCCATTGTGAAATCTCTACGTGGCTGCTTTGTGACTGCTGGTTGATGTGACTTGAAAATGACGTCAGAGTGGCTGTTTGTTGCTACTTTGTAAACAAACTTGTTTTTGGCAACTTTTTTTTTTCAGTAATTTCATTGTCAAACATTTAATCTGGAAGTTCGAAAATGATAACGAGTAATTAAATAATATCTCTCAGCTATAAAGTAATAGAATTTAGTTGAAATTATTAATTTTAAAAATAAATATTTCATTTAAACAAAACAATATTATTTATAACAAGTTATTATTCTGAAAACTATTAGAGTTCACATAAAAATTTAAACTTCACACTACAGTAGACACCCCCCCCCCATAACACGGTAAATACTTTCCGTGTTATAAGAATCCGTGTTGTACGGGTCATGGAGTGCGGACTCCGCGTGTAATCACTAGAAAAATTATTTGCACTCCTCAGAAACAACGATGTTTAATGCTGCAACTCAAAAGTTATATTATTTAAGAGCTAAAGCGTAATAAAATCAGAGCATCGGTCTCAACTGTATTTTTAATTATGTAAAATCTATGGGACACCTTGCGTATTTGCTATCCATTGCGATTTTTCATAATTTGGCGACTTACGTACTATATGTATACTTAATAATTTGTTTTAAGAAAACAGTACTTCATATGTTTTCTTTGATAAAAACTACAGATTAGATAGGATTGCTTGCCACGAATGGCGACTTTTCGTTATTTGGCGATTTACACATGCTCATAACCAATAATTACTGCTCAGGCAAGGTTACCGGGAAAACCGTTACCCATATATTCATATACATAATCCTTTGCAGATTGGCGTATTTAGCACCACGAAATATATCATCTCGCTGCGCTAGCAAATATCCAAGCTGTACTAAAATTTGTATAATGGCACAGTTAACACACCCAAATATTTCTACTGGTAGCAAATATCCTAGCTAAACCTAACCGGCTTTACTATAATCTGCATTTTAATTATTTTTCATTTTCAAGATATTGGGTACTAACATTTGGAACACGTGGTTTAGATTCACCCTGCTTGGAGAGATACCCTTTTGCCAGATCGTATCTAACGCCAATATGGCGCTTTTTAAATCAGTTACAATTAGTTATTCTGTTTTGGAAAAACGAATAATCGCTAATTCTAAACTCCTGTTTTCTAAGAGAACTCACTATTTGAAAAGCGTCAACTTTGTGTAACACACTTTGAGTTATTTATTTGATATACTTTTTAATTAGGGGTAAAATGGGTGTAATTATACTTCCTGTTTGTCAATTTCACGCGATTCTACATACTTGGAATTGCTTTGTTGCAAAGGGATGAATAATTTTATGCTGATGAAAATTGCCTGGCAATCATTATGTTTATTTTTTCAGTTCTTTATTAATATCTTCTAAACTAATTCGATTTTCAAAATTTAAGTCAGCTTATCAGGTTCCCTTGAATTTTTCGAATCCGTGGACACCTTTGTTGAAACTCAAATCTACATGGTTTTGGAGGAGATCGCAGAACAATTTTCTGATATCGGCGGCGGCGAAGACAGCAGCGGCCGTTATCTTTTTTTTTTAGAATAGAGTGATTAATTTTTACACGGGAGCACTTAGGCAAAATACAGCCAATATATATATACATACCTTTTTATAAGTTATGGCTACTCTGTGTTTGTAACTTCAGTTGTAAGCATATGTATGATGTATAAAACCTCGTAAATGCACTTTTAAGTTTATTTCTTAACAGCAGAAAAATGTTCAATAACTCCTTCATTTTTTTATAAATGAATAAATAAATAAAACAACTCTCTACCTCCTAGGATATAATTTATGAAAAAGGAATACCAAAAGTTTAATTTATATTTGTTAATTATGGTAATGGAATTTTCTTCCATTTATAAAGTATGCCCCTAAAATTTCCATTTTAAAAACTAATTTCTGTAATGAGTTCACTTTTTAAATGGTTGATAGCAACATGGGCACGGCTTAGATCCTACTTTTTTTCCTAGGAACCTGTAGATATCAAGTGCTCGATGCTGGGGAGGTGCTGATATCCCGTGGAAGAGATTTTGGTGCCGCCATGTACTGTGAATGTCCAAAAATTATTTTCCCCACATTGGGGTCTCATTTTGACTCCACTGCGTGGTCGTATTGTAAAGTCACCGCGGATGGACAAAAGGACTATATCGCGACCCCATCCGCACCTTCGCAGAGACTGCAAATCTATTGTGGTATGGGGCTATGGGGTGTCAAGCCCCCCCCCCCTCCCCCGTGAAGTGTAAAGGTGGAAAGTTAGAAGTGGAAAGCTGCGCATGGCAAGCAGAAAGCTAGGGCAAGTCAAGTGGCACAGAATATTTTGACGCTAAAGAGAGTTATAACAACAGTCGAGGTCCCTATAACCGAGTTCAGCAGAATTATTAGCCCCCCCTGAACTAAAATCCTTGGTGCGCCACTGATCTAGGTGTATTCGATCTCTCCTGGAAGTTTTGAAACGTTGAGCTGGGACACCCTGTATATACATGCTCTTCATTCTAAAGGACAAACTAAAGCAATTAATTAAAATCTGAATAAAATAATTATTATTTTATTACTTCCGAAGCTATTTTAAATGGTAAAAATACAAACATTTTCTTTTAACTTCTCCAGATTTGTATCCAACGAAGGATTAAGAATATCGATATTTCAAGAGTTCTGTGAGGAAAGCAAATAGTGTTAAGAGAATCTTTCATTTTCTCAAAATAACTAGCAATCATGTTAAATTTTGTTAGTGTTAGATAACGCAACGAATAAACCAAACGAACCGAAAAAATATTTCCAACTATTGTCTATAGTTACTCACTACCGAAAATAATTTAGAGGGCTCCCTAGCTAGTTATCGCACATACGTGATGAATATTGGTTTTCTGCTTCGTAGATCATTCGGTTAGACGGAGACAAAAAAAGCAGAAATGTCATGTAGTGGAAGTCGAGAATTCGAACAAATTACCGATTCTATTATAAGACTCTCCAAAACATTAAATAATATCCATATAAATCAAACTATTCAAACTATTTATCACCACTAAACGCGATGCCATCCCACATAACACATATAATTATTGCGAGCGACAAGAAATAAGCATCATGGCTTCGTCAAAAGTGTTCATTAATATTCACCCAGAGAAAATCGGGCCGACAGCAAGCAAAAATTCTTTATTTTGATATCTAATTTCCTAGTTGCTCACCGAGCTCAATATAGACGTGCTTCATTAGACATTTCCCCATGAGGCATTCTGACCTTTATATCTGAAAGTAACTACGCAGAGGGAGGTTTATTGACTATTTCTTTTTGAGACGGGATCATGAAAAGCTTTTATCGACCGCGGACACGCAAGTCTAAAAAGAACGAACTTTAAGCATTTTTTTCTTTTTTCTCTTTTTTAAACATTCTGTTTAAATAATAAAACTTGCCAATATTCTTATTAGGGATATTCACATTTTAAAAGCTTCTGGATATCATTAATACAGAAAAAAAAGAAAAATATCAAACCAATAACTTTAACAACAACAAAAAAATACTTCTTGCTAAAGATAGACTACGTATTTTCTCCTCTTTAAAAACGCTGAAAATTAGAGAAGTGTATGTATCAGCTAGAAGTCAAAGCCCGTTGTAGCGGCAATTACATCGGACGCTAGAAAGAGCATTCGACAAAAATATGTCTACACTCCAGTGGCGGATTATTGCAAGTTTTTCGGGTGGGGGCGGTTAGTTTGTCGGTGTGGGAGGTTAGTTAGAAGATTAACATGTTCATCCATTTTATGGAAGTAAAATAGGATCTTTTACATTTATTTCTTTTTTCTCGGGGGCTTTAATCCGCCCTTGCTACACTCAATATATTTAATCTTTGTCCACTTAAAATAAATAACTTCATATTCATTTTTTATTATGTACCGAGATCGGAATTGCATTTGCTTCTAAAATTGTGCGAAAACTTTTCGCATTTGAAATATTCCATTTCGCTTCGAACATCCTTTCTTATATCAATGTTTCATGTAGAGGAAAACATTTTATTTGCGAAAAAAGCTAAACTGGATAATCTGGAAAAACTGTTTTAGACAAATTGGAATCGCAATTTTCCTTTCAAAGCAGGTGGAATTCCAACCTGACTGTCGTCTCCCATACTACCCGACAACCAGGAGTGATAGCGTGAAGTTCCATTTCAATTCGTTGCAGGACTCCTTTGGTTGTCATCCGTGGCACCCTTACACAACAGCAGTATCTAAATGACATTCTAAGCTCCGCTGTGTTTGCTCTTGATATCCCTCCATCCCTGGATTACATTTCAGCTTCAGATAATTCCCGCTTATAGCTTTAACAGCTTGTCTTCTTGCTTACTCAACACTGGCCAACAAGTTCGCCGGATATCTTCTCCATTGAGAACATCTGGGGCATTATGCACAGAACCCTCGAACTAACTCTGAATTTTGCCGATATAATGGGATAATTGGATAGAATTTAACACGACATCTCACGGGTAAGCATCCGCTAAAATTATCTTTCAGCGCCGAACCCAATAACTGTTTGCAAAAGAACCAGAGGCGGACCAACGTGTTATTGATTCGTTCACTTTGTGAGACTCCTATTCTTGAATAAATCAAGAGTAAGATCACAATTCATCTGAAAGTCACTGAATCATTCAGAAATTCATCTGAAACTGAATCAAAATCGAAATTTTCTTTACATGTACATCTACTTATTTTCGTCTCATTTTGATAACTCCTTTTATAGTTTTTTTTTCTTCTTACAGTGCTGTATTTAGATATAGTCTATCCTTTGTCTAATAAATACTCTTGACAGATCAATTTGTTGGTTTATATGACATTTGGAAAAGAATTTATTAAACTTTTTCGAGATGCCGATCTTTCTCTAAAACGAATGACGTAAAAAATTTTCTTGACGATTTAATGACGGCATATGATCGTGAAATACTTTTATGAGCCGTAAGCACGCGATACCTTGCGTGAAACAATATTTTTTTCCTTTTTTTCTCAATGGCAGGAAATTGATATTTATAGGCCTTGGCCACTACTAAGACCGAGAGTATTAGTCAGTATATTATGGAGGTACCTAATAGGTGGACCAACGTTGCCACCTATGAAGGAGTGGACGAAAAGGCACCCAAGCTCATGCGAGGAACCGAACCCGAAATCGGTAGTGCAGTGTGGTTTTTTGACTGTTACAAAACACGGGGCACTTGTGTGAACCTTCATTTATTTATTTAACTATTTTTTGGCCAAACTAGAAAGATGTTTTATCTCGGATATTTATATTTTAAGGATCATTTTATGGCATTTAATATTGTCCCAAAAATTTATAGAGTACAACTATTCCAACATCACCTTTTTACTTCTTTCACACCTACACACATACAGAGACTCTGATGCGTATCTTTAATTAAAAATTAAGAATATTAATTAAAGATTAATTTTAATTTTAATCAACATTGTATTTAAAATTAAATTTGAATTGACAAAATTCTTAAAGGAAAAAAAAAGTTTAGTTAATGTTAATTATCTGTTGGCTATAAAAGAATGTTTCTCTATGTGTCTCAATACACACTTTGCATAAAACGGTGATATTTATGTAAAAGTTACTGTTACCGAGAAATTATTAGCAAGCATTCTCTTTGGGATAAAAGTTGAAAAGTATGCCATGGGATATAAACACAATAATTCTTATTATAAAGAACTTGAAGCTTTGTTATGACTAGAAATTCCCTTTGATCAAGCTAACTGATTGTTTAAAAACACATTAAAGAAGCTTTCATGATGTTTTAAGGATATATAAAATTAACAAAATGTGATGACGTAAAACGAATTACTTCAACGTTTTCCAGCGAAACTTAAAAATGTTTATGATATAGTTAAATTTATTGGAATAACTTTGACAGAAAGTTTTGCTGATGAATGGCCTATGATTTTCAATTAATAAAAATTTTCAACATTTATTACATTTGGCATAGTTTGTCATATAGTTAGTATTTTTAACAATAATCTGTAATAATGCACAGGGAATGTACCCAGCGTCTCACAAACTGCACGAAATTCTAGAAATGAGGCTTTTTAAATTTTGTATATGTAGAAACAAAGATTACCTTATGTCCCGTACACAAGTTCTGAGAAAATTTTAAAACTTTTCATGTAACTCGCATGTTAATTATGAATAACAGAATCTGGATGTTACATAAAAAAATGCAAGTTCTATAAAAACTTAAAGCATCTTAAGTATGCTTAAAAATGCTTAAATAAGCAATAAAATTTTGTTAACTTACATTTCACAGTGTAATATGGATGTTATTAACAATGTTTCAAAATTCATTCAGACGATATCTGAGTGCTTTTAGATATATTACGGTTCTCACGATACAGAAGATTATTTTGGTGAACCTCTGGTGGTATTGGTATGTGAAATGTGAAAAATAATTTCTATGAGCATCGAACAGAATTTAGACTACTAAAATAAATTATTCTAAAACACTTCAAAATTCATTTTTAAATTCTGTTTTCGGTAAATTGCATTGTTAATGGTTTTATACTAATTGAATTGACTGTAAATTTCTTTGCTAATCATCATAAACTTCAACTATTGGTAAATTTCATCATTAAAGAGATACATGATATGGTAGGTTTCAATAAAAAATAATACATCAAATATAAATTGGCATATTTATGATTTGCTATAACTGTTTATTGTAACTATCAAGCAGACATTACTATAACAAATTGACACGCTTCCACAAATTTCCTGCCCTTTTTCAAATCAGTTTCCCAAGCAGCATAGTTCTTACTATATGATAAGAAAGGGAATTTACTATGCTGCTATTTTTTTTTTAATTTTTTTTTTTTTTTCAAATGGATATCAGGACAACAGGCTAAATATCAGGTGTTAACAAGTTAAATGTGTATTCAAGTGTGGGTAGGATTAAACCCCACATTTATCCCTAGGATATGCCGTCCGGTTAAAGAATAAACCACGGTATACTCACGACGAAAGTCGAATTGAGTACTCCTGATAAGATTCGATATTCCTGGCGATACTCTTAACTTTTGGGAACCCTTGACTAAGTAGTGGTGACTAGAGCATCATTCAAATGAACTTAAGGTACAATTTGTTCAGCTTTTAAATTCAGATGTATAGCTTAGTCCATGCGGCGATTGTACGGCTGTCTCAATCATGACACCGTTTCATAAACGAACTAACCGTACCCGCCGTTGACGGGTTAGTGCATAAATGCAAATTTTCAAAAAGCTTGAATCTTCGTCAGCCTTTTATGTGTATAAAGAATGGAAATAGTATATTAGCAACAGTATAGAAATAAAAATTATATCTTCTGTGTATTGTTAAAAAATTACAGGATTGGGGGTAACAAAGTGATCAGTAAATTTGACTATTATAGAGAACATCTTCCTATCTAAAAAAATTAAATTTTATTCTGGTTGAATGAGATTTTCAAGTCAAGAGGTCATTCCTAACCTGTAAGTAAATTTTGCTTGATTCACTTTAGCTATTACTCTAAAACAATTTGCGCAATTTTCACAAAATCTAAAAAAACAAATAAACACTTTAAAACTTTATTTAAAATTTTCGAAAAATTCCGATTTTTGTTGTTTTAGCCGTTGCTGATCATGTCGCTAAACTTCATTGTATTCTCTTAATCTAATTTTTAAGGAATATGAGAACAAACATTTATACGATTTTCACAAAATCCCAAAATCTATGAAATATTTAAAACTGTTTTGACATCTGGAGCTCTACTTGCATCTAACCATAATTCCAAATTTTATTCTATCCCATTTCCATTTTTCAGGAATAGCGCAAACATAAACTGAATTTTCACAAAGCCGAAAAATCTATTAAAAAATATTTAAAATACTTTGACGCAAAGAGCTCAAGTGACCACCAGTGACGATACTAAATTTTATTTCATTCGCTTCAGTGGTTTATACGTTATCGATAAATATTTTCATGTTTTGAACAATTTTTGTAAAGTCTCAAAATCTTATCAAAATTTTTAAACAGTTCGACACCTATAGTTTTAGTTGAGTGACCACCAATCATGTCACTCAATTTCCTTTCATTCGCTTGATTAATTTTTACCTGATACGCGAACAAAAATTTGCGCAGTTTGAAACGATTTTCGTAAAATCTAATCAAAATTTTTCTAAAATTCGAAGCTTCTATTTTAAGTTGAGCAACCACCTATCATCTCACGGAATTTCATTTCATTCGTTCCTGTCGTTATTACGTGATGCGCGAACAAAAATTTACGCAGTTTGAAACAATTTTAGCAAAATCCCAAAATCTAATGGAAATTTTTAAAAACTCGACGCCTATATTTTAAGTTAAGTGACCACCTATCATGTCATCAATTTTACGTTCATTCTCTTCGGTCGTTTTTACGTGATGCGCGAACAGAAAAGGCGTCAAGGGAATAATGACAGAATGACAGACAGACAAACTTTTTTGAGGGTCGTACTGGCTTCCCAGGTGCTTGAAACGGATAGAAATCGGAAAATTTTTGAATTCCAAGTAATGTACAGACAAAAGTCTAATTTTATTTATATAGATCAGTGATGTTCAAAAATAATACTGGGAATACGTACGTAGGCAGAAGAAGGGATTTTATTACATCAAGTTTCAGATTTATTTTTTCGCCACAGTTGTATGCTGAGAACAGAAAAATCGATAAATAGAAAAGAAGCTTTAATAATAGCGGAAAAAATATTTAATTAAAAAAAGTATAGATGCAGTTTTAGAGACACAGTAGTATAGCACAGCTAGTTTAAATATAACTTATCATTACAACTGTATAAAAGCTTTTGACAGAGCTCGTTTTAATGACTGAGTTAACGTTTGTTATGTTAAAAAATAAATGACCCAAATAAAGGAATTAGTTCGAAAAGTATGACGCGAAAGCTATAATTCATAATTCTTTAACATCATATGATAATTTAGGATCATTGGTATAGTTTTATGAAATATTTTATTTGTTATAGGGCAAGGTTAAGTAAGTGGAACAGCTTTTTAGCATAGACTTTAATGTAATATTGTATCTGTTGTAAGAGCACAAGAGCACAATTTTTTTTTAATTCATACATCTCACAACAGTTACCTTTTTGAACATGAAGACATTTTCAGAAGATTTTTTTGGAAATTCATTTCAAAATTTAGAAACTCCCGAAAACCAGGACAAAATTTTAAGTGTAAATTTTAATCTTCGAAAATTTCATTAGTTTAGAAGTATATAGGTTCTTTTTTGAATAAATACATGAGTTACACCTATGAAAATTTCAGCTGTTTGATTGCATGCTCTATAATATATGCTGAACTCATATGCACATTTTTTTCTTTATTTCTCGTAAGTGAACAATTAATTGAGTAAATTCAATTAATGTCCAAATACTTTTGCTATCAAAATTTAAACAATTTCATATCTGCTATACAGGGTGTCTTTAAAAGGTGGTAATAGGCTATTTTTTATTTATATGCTTAGTCTTTCTTGAGAAGTACATCTTTATAATAGCTGCGTCAATTCAGAATCCGGCTAAATGTTAAATTCTTTTCGTAATACGCTTTCTTCATGAAAAAGGCGAACGTTCATTGGGTATTCATAATGAACTTCTTTCCATCTACAAAAATTTTATGGATAATATCTGGGCGCGTTGCATCTTTACTTTCCGAAATCTCCTCGTATTACCATCTACTGCGTATCTTAAAAACACTCTAAATATTATTTTTAAACATGCATTATTATATAAATGGGATAGAAAGGACGTGGTTCATATCCTATTTCTAAGATCAAAGAATATTTCAAAGAGACGAAATAAAACTCAATCATATGTAGAAATACTTTGATCAATATTAGAATTGTAAAAATCCCATTACTTAACCAAAACTTGTTAGAACTTAAGTGTCACAAACGCGACACGAACTGAAGGTGGATGGTCCAATGTTATTTTCCATACAAAGTTTGAGAGGCAATAATAATACTGCTCAGTTTTTAATCCTCACTTTCGAACAAAGTCAACACATTATTTCAAAAACTGAAGTCAAGAACTTTCCAAAAATTAACTGGAACTTTGTCTTACTGTTGATTTAATTATTCGTAAGGGTTTGTCATTTCCTTGATACGCTTATAAGCGAGTGAATTGTAAATGTTTCTTTTAATAGAAAGAATATTATCTATAATTTCTTATAAAATGCACACGTGTTTCATGTGAAGTATGACATTGCTATAAAATTGAGATTTGCGTGAGTGTATGAGACTGAAACGACCAAAAAAAAAAAAAAAAACTCTTAAAAAGTAAAGTGACATGTGGTCCATCACTTTACATAATAATGTATCATACTCAAAATAACAGCATGTGGGGAGATATGATGATCTACTTTTAGATAAAAGTAGGCTAATTTTTCGGTAGAAAGTGGTGATATTCTGTCACATGTTTTGATGCATTACTTTGTATGTTTAATTAGAATAAAACATGCATTTACAAAAGATGAAAATTTAATTATTCGTAAGGGTTTGTCATTTCCTTGATACGCTTATAAGCGACTGAATTGTAAATGTTTCTTTTAAAAGGCAGAGGAGGTAAGGGTATTATGGAGTACCATTTACATTTCTAAATTTAACTCTATATGCTTTTGAATAAAATCCCCAAAATCACTATGAATATACATATTATAACTAATCGTAATGAAATGCAAAGAAAAACACTATTTATTTTGCTATTATAGAAAAAAATTATTAAAAGAAAAGTTACAATTGGAGCTTGATTTGAAATAGTCAGTCGGGTGATATGGAGCAGTTCGTTTGAACCGCTAAAACAACTAACTATATTTCATATACATAGTTATTTTTAATGATAAAATCATGTTTTTAAGATTATGTCCTTAAGATCACGTCATTTATGCTTCGAATTCATTCACAAAAATCGCAGACCTATAGCCTTATTCACCAAACATGTGACACGTGGATTAATCCTGAAACGCGTGTTATAATCTTCGGTAAGATATCTTACCGATGACTTAAACACGCGAGTTTGGTTTAATCCGCGCGTACGGACGATAACCTTCTTTTTCTGCTCCGATACAGTCAACGTTAGCTGTGGAATTCAAATTTCTCCTCGTTGATCTTTAGAGAATTTTTGGTTACAGAAGATACATTCAGAGTCTGTTTTACAGTTATTTAGTTGATGGCACGAAATTCATCACATTATTAACTAGTATTCCGTAGCTATAGTCACGCCATGTAGGAAAATGAGCCTTTAAGGTCATGGGCAAAATACTGTCAGCTAAAAAACAACCACAGTACGACAAACTACAAATTTTTTAGTGTACATTATGCTTAACGTCAATGTGTCATCAATGTCACGTGTATACTACTAGGATAAAATGTTTGAAAACTTATCTACAAAAATTCTTGAAAATCAATGCTTTTTTCTGTGGCGTGTGGTTCGACAACAGCACCTAACAGAGCCGGAAACTCTCTGTATTCCATATTTCCCAACTGTTCGACAGTAACTATCTCTTCAGTATATTTATACACATTTTTGCTGAAAAATGTTTTATTTTTTTTTGGAATTTCTCTAAGTATAACAATTTTAGAGTACTTTTAAATTAAACTATGAGATATACAAAAATGCAAAAAATCATCCCGATGTGGCAAGCAATCAATAGCAGGAAAAGTTTTTGAAAGAAATAAATTATTAAACCAATAAGATAAAACTTGAAGATGGAAATGAAGCCTTTTCGTGTTGTTGTCAAGTATTCGAAAATTAATGCTAAAATAATTTCTTTTTTATTCTAATAGATGGAGTTTTCAAACGATCTTAAAGGGTAAACTTTCAATAAAAAGATACCTTATTCCGATACATCAAATTGAAATACGATCACACCATCATGCATTGCGATTTCGTAGAATGAGTATTTTAAACAATAAAGTCTTGAAACAAATTGTGTTATCCTAGGATATGGTCCGAAAAAGAGTGGGTCGTAGGAAAAATTCATTTGTATTTCTAAGAGTAACCATTTTATCAACAGAGTTTTTAGAAAATGCTAGTATTGATAGATATATTTTTGACATAAATATAACGAATAACTGATAAATTTTCCTCAAAATTTAGCGTTAATCAGTGTAAATATGCATCTTTTTCATTCAAAAGTTTACAAAAAAATCCTAGTTACTAGTGAAATAAATAAAAATTGACTAGTTCTAGCACATCTTTGCAACCAAATATCAATTTTCTGTTCTCTCAGAAAGGACGCTGCTACTCAAAAGGTTTGCAATTTCTTAGTCAAACAAAAGTATCAATTTCATGTGGCTACCACTAATTTTTAATCCATTTATGCCTAGTGTCCCTTTTCTGAGACGGAATTTCCGCTATCAGTCGAAAACGCTATTAACACTAGAAGAGCCGCATTTTCTTCCTACCTAGAAGCTTCAGCAGCAGTCAAATTGACTGCTCAAAGGATTTTGTAGATTTATTTTAAGTACAAAAAGTTTATGGTATTTTAAAAAACTTTTTTAAAGAATAAAATGTTAATTTTTGCTAAAATACATGCTACAAAAAATATTTTTACTTACTTTTTATTATAACTCATTTTAATGCTATTCGCAATTTTTACATATTAGAATTTTTTCAATGCTGGAAGTGCATTTACCACATATGAAATGTGAATATTTCTGGCACATATCACTTGTTTTGTTTTTCTTACAAAATCCAATTTGGCACTGACGTCTCTTTTTTGAGAATTTTTTAGTAGTGTTCGAAACTCCTGAGGGCAGTTGTGCACTTGCGTTTTTCTTCAAATGACTCGCGCTCAATTCTTCTGCCAATTGAAAAAGAAAGTTATGTCTTGTTATAGACTTACCACTCATTTTTCAGTTGATAATGCAGGCAATAGTTCCTGCCAAATCCAGCATATTATAGAAAATATGCACGGGGCATCTACGGGAAGCAGTCCGCACAGAATATTTACGTGTCATTTGGTCAATAATGTCAACTCCGCATTTGGTTCTGTTTTAGAATTCTACTGCTTCTGGAAGTTTTTTTACAGTTTGTAATTCTACATTTACATCTGTATCTAAGGTTCTTAGAAGCAGGACATTTTTATTCTTTTTACCCTGATAGACTGTCAGTGTAGTGTCTCCATTTTTCAGTAAAACTGTTTCGTGAAGCTGAGTTTTTGATTTCCCGATCTCATGCGGAATTTCTTTTCTATGTCTTCTTACTGTCCCCACAAAACTTGTGTTCTTCATTTTAAGTGTTTTAGCTAATGAAAGCGAGGAAAAATAGTTGTCCGCTGTCACATTTCTACCCGCATTCAGATAAGGGCTCATAAGGCGCATTACTATATTTTCAGGAAGGCTTTCATTTTCATTTCTTGCGTTATCCTTTCAAAAAGCATTGCACATAACCTTTGAGTCAACATCAACTACCATCCAAAATTTTATACCAAATTTATCTGGTTTATTCGGAATACATTGAATTAACTTGCACCTAACTTTGGATGGAAATAGTTGTTCATCAACCACCAGATTTTCTCCTATCTTATAAGGAAGACCGCAGTTTTCTATAAATTTGTTCCAGATGTCTGAAAACATAGCAAACTTATCAGTTTCTAAACGTTTGTTTCTCCTGTTTGACTTCAAATCAAATCTTAGATTTTTCATGATATCTCGAAAACGATTATGGGACATTGTTTCTGTTTAAAAGAAAAGGAGGACCCCAAGTATTGTTCCACAGAAAATCGTAATCCATATTAATGCAACCATATGCTCCTCTAGCATAAACAACAGCAATAAAAGCATCAAGCTCTTCTAAAGCTATTGACCAGATCGCTTCATTGTTCAAAGCTGCCTCTGCTTCTACATATTTTTACTTTCCGAACATGTGCAGCTGCGGGAAAAAAAAAAGGCCCACTTGTACATTTTTCAGCCGTCGTTCGTCGCACAGCAAAGTTACAGATACCAATCGTTTACGATTGACGCACACTTTAATTTGCTATGCATAAAAATTGCATAAGGGGCCATCTACATATTAAAATTCGCACCAACTTTTTTTTTCTCAATAGCAACCCTTAGATTTCACTTCATATTTCAAAAATTTAGCTCATTTTAACCCCGGACACCCATTTTCAATAAATTTGGACAGAAAATGAGTGAGTTATGAGCACCCAAAATCCCCCTCCCCCTATGTTAAAATATTTTTTCATACTTCAATTCATATCTCATATAATATTGGTAGTAAGAAGCTGATTTTTATTCGTACTATTAGAACTAAACGACCCAAACATAATTTAATGTAATTATGATTTTTAATAAATCATTAATATGAATTATGAATTATTATATTAATATTCAAAAATATTATGAATAGCGACCTAGCCAAATTTCGATGGAAATAGATGCAGAAATTAACATTACATGGCTGTGCAAAATTTCAAATTTTTACGTTCGGTAGTTCAATTTATATTAAATAAAATGTGTTATTTTCATGAGTTAAGGGACCATATATAAATTTATTAAGTGAAAATTTTTTGAAAATTGCATAAAAAGAATGTAAATTAGATTTATTTTGTGCAAAAACACAGTAAAAGATACGAGTATTAAAAATATCAAATTTTGAAGCAAATAAATTAGAGGTTTTTAGAGTTTGCTGGGGATTCTATAAAGCGTGTATTGTTGCATCCGCTACCATATTCCCCCAAATAAAATATTTTCCAGCTATAGAATTAGATGCAGTAGATGTATGTCTTCTAATACAACGTCCTATTTCTGAAAAACTAACATCCTCAACTTTCCAGGCATGAATGTGACCTTTTTTAATATTGGAAACATTAGGTCTTTGGAATTCCCCATACTTTATCAAACATTCGAAATCACGTTTTTCTGTAAAAAAATTTTCATCTAACTATAAATTAAAATACCGCCAAAAGTCTTAAGAATATTGCACATTGCAGGCGATAGTATTAAATGAAGAAAGTGAAATAACAAACAAAGTGGTAATATTGGGTCGGCAAAAAAGTAATTGCGTTTTTTACATGAAATTCAAACAAATAAATTTTCAATCATGAAACCATTCTTTAAGTTCGACCATAGCTGAGTCGAGCAATATTCATGCTTGTAGTCAGAAGAGCAGGGAGCAGCCTCTAACTCCTGCCAACATTTCAGCTGTCTAAGAGAAACATCAAGGGAAACACTGAATAACAATTTCAAAATTACAAAGATTTTCAAAATCCTTAGCAGTCATTTTGCATTTTCCCCTTAAGTCATGTGTACGAACCAAGGAAGTTATGAACTCACGGGTCATTTGGACCACAGACTAAATATTCTATTCTACCCTTGATATTCTCAGTACAAAAAACTTTAAGAGAGATGGGAACAATATTTTCCTTGAAAATAATATTAATTTCTTTTAATTCTCGCGAGCGAAATAAATGAAAGGCGAAAAGTTCGGAACCTGCAAATAGTGTTTTTCAATTTGCAGAAAGTCCCTTAAAAACGCGCAAAATTGAATTCGCAATATCTCCGGAAATTATCGTAGAAAATTGGGGAAAATTTATATTTAGGGTCATTTGAAGGTTTTATTTCGTTTAATAAAGTCAAAATATGGGGTTGCCATTGAGAAAAACGAAGTTGATGCAGAATTAAATATGAAGACGGCCCCTTATGCAAATTAAATTAATAGTAAATTAAAGTACGCGTTATTTGCAAACGAATGGTATATATAACTTTGCTATACGACGAACGATGGCGAAATGAAGAGCAAGTGGGCCTTTTTTTTTCCGCAGCTGTACCGTGCAAGGAAAGTATTGTAATCATGAAAAAATTCAACTTCGAGATTTTGCTGTATTTACACGTTTTGAGGTCTTCTGAATTCATTTATTCTATTTTTACGAGATGTATGTATGTATGTATGTATGTATGTGTGTGTATGTGAATGAACGTGATAGCTCCTAAACGGGGCATTTGATTGTGCTCAAATAGGGTATATATGTTATAAACAACCATCGTAAGACCGGTATTGATTTTGATGTGTATAGGACTTATAGTTTTTCTACAGGGCTACGACAAAGATTTCTTTTACATTATGGCATATGGGGAGAAATTCTTGAAAGTGCGAGGCAGGTGAAAGTCGGTGAAAGTCAGTGAAAGGAAATAGATAAAATGTTTTTGTTCTCACGAAAGGGGTGAACAAAAAACGGGAGCGGGAGGAGGGGGGGGGGATGGGCGGAAGATGACAAGTATTTCATGGATTAGAGAAATAGTGAATGAAAGGAATATGAAGGGGAAATGTTTCTTCATGATAAGATTTTTTCTGCGTGATGGAGTACGATGAATAAACTCAATTTCACTAGCAGCCAATTTGACTGCTCGTGGCGCTTCTAGGTATACATAAAAATATTTCCATTAATTTTATTTTCATTCACTGCATATTTGGTGGCAATAATTTTCAAGGTTTTTTAGGAAAATTCAAAAAATTATGACTACCTAAAATAAAGGGTCTTTTAGGAATCCAAGCTAAAATAGCGAAAACAGTCAAAATGACTGCTCTGGCGCTTCTAGTGTTAATTTTTCCTAGCCTTTATTTACGAGTACTGAAACTCAATACCACAAAATATTTTAACATGACCAAGCTGGCTGTGCGCGCAACGGCGGCCCTTTTTTCAGCATTGGGCAATCTATCCAGCTGTTCTCGTACTCTTTCCTTTTTCAGCAGATGTCAGTGCTGTTAATATAAGATAATCCCACTCTTTCTTGTAACCCCAACAAACACACGTTTATCTGTTAATCCTAGTAGCTTACTTACAGGTTCTCTAGTAGCTTACTTACAGATTCTCTAGTAGCTTACTTACAGATTCTCTAGTAGCTTACTTACAGGTTCTCTACTAGCTTACTTACAGGTTCCTGACATATTATTAAACTGCGTGTTTATCATTGGTTACCTCCAGATCCAACATGTAAAATATCTACATTTCATTGGATAATTCTGGATCCCATCAGAACCTATATATATGAGTGACTGTCAGTCAGTTTTACTTTTATTCGGTGATGTGCTTTTTTCTTCTATATATGTTAAACCTAGACTTCCTTTTCCCGGGAAAGACTTTGACACTCTACTAAACATTAGTCCTACCTGCATCCTCGCAGGTGATTACAATGCCCACCACTACGCGTGGAACGGAACTAAAAACTGCCCCAGAGGCACTGGACTCTTAAAGCTTATACTTGACAAAGGGGTCAGGCTCTCCTACCCCCCCTCACCTACACACTTCTATACTACTCTAGGAAATCAGGGTGCATCAACAATTGATCTCCTGCTCTACAAAAACATCAATTTCCCTATTGTCTCCTCGACACTTAACCAGTTTACATCGGATCACCTCCCGGTGGTCTCAACTATTCCCTTAAACATCTCTATCAATCTCAGGAAAACCACCCGATCTGACTGGATGCTTTACACAAGACTGCTCATTGAAAAACCATTCTACAACAACCCTATAAACACTCCCGACGACGTCGAACTGGCAGCTGAGTCACTCACCTCAAGTTTGACGGACTCCTACAACCAAGCTACCAAAATCACCGAATCCAACGGTCACGGTCGGCTACCTAGACAAATACGAAAGTTAATCTCACAAAGAAATGCTGCCAGAAAATTATTCCAAAGAACTCGCTGCCCTTGGCAAACTACAATCACCTCAAAAACGAGGTAAAATCGAAAATCAACCTACATACGCAAGAAAATTGGACAAACTACCTCTTATCTCTTACTCCAAACGACGGCTCCCTCTGGAGAGCTATAGCCAAACTTAACAACAAAAAGCTTTGTCTACCTCCTCTCAAAGACCAAAACAGCTATCTTACACGTGACATTGATAAAGCTAACGCCATAGCGCGAAGCTACACTAAGCAATTTACAAACCCCACCTCTACAAATCGAGACTGGGACCATACTGTTGAAGAGTCTGTTGACTCCTTTCTTCGTCATACTCCAACACAACAACTCTTACCCTCACTACCTACGGAGATCGTCAAGATCATTAAAAACCTACAGGATAAAAAGTGCCCTGGCAAGGACAATATATCCAACAGGATGATTAAAAACATTCCTCCTAACATCCTTTTCGAACTTACAAGCATCACCAATGCCATTCTCAAGACACTTCACTTTCCAAATTGTTGTAAAAAGGCTATAATCTGTCCCATCCCCAAGCCTGGGCAGGACTTAACTAGACCGGAAGCTTACCGCCCAATCAGTCTACTCAATACTCTCAACAAGATTTCTGAACGAGTCATACTGAATCGTCTCCTGGAACACATTGAAACTCACGACCTTCTCCTACCGGAACAGTTCGGATTCAGATCCAAACACTCAACTACCCAACAACTCATCCGTGTCATCGAAACCATACAGGAGGCCACCCTCTCCAAACAGCAAGCTGTCATGCTTCTTCTTGATCTCAAAAAAGCATTTGACAAAGTGTGGCACAAAGGCTTATTTTACAAACTCATGCAATACCACTTTCCTGATTCAATTATTCATCTTATAAACAACTATCTTACCAACAGAACCTTTCAAGTCAAAGTCGACCAGGTTCTCTCTGACTCCTCTCCCATTGAGAGTGATGTCCCCCAGGGTTCTATCTTGGGACCCACTCTCTACAATATCTTTATCAATGACATCCCACGTGTTATGGGAACTGAACTAGCGTTATTCGCTGACGACACTGCCGTCATTGGCCATCACCGAAACAAGAAGCAACTATCTAAAAACATACAGTGTCATACCACCCTAATTGAAGACTGGATGTCCAAATGGCATCTCGAAATCAATCATTCCAAATGCCAGGCTATATCGTTTACTCGCAAAACTCCTCCATCACGTATTATCGTCAACAACCACCCTCTGGAATGGTCCAATACAGTGAAATACCTTGAGGTTACAAATGATAAGAACCTCACTTGGCGGCATCATATAACCCACATAAGGCAAAACATGAATGGAGCATTTTCCAAAATCTCCAAGCTCATCTTCAACAGGAAAATTTCAACAAAAAACAAAACTCTACTTTACACAGCATATGTCGCTGTCCCCGTGTGGGCCAGCGCTGCTAAAGGCCACATCACCAGACTCGAATCCAAACAAAATCTCCTCCTGTGGAAAATTCGCCACGGTCCTACTGTCATCTCTAACATCACCATCAGACGTGACTTAAAAGTCAAAACGATCAGACAAACCATCCTCAAGCAAATGACCAACTTTTACCACAACTTGGACGAGCTTCCCAACGCCATTAGAGGCGACTTCCCTGACTACGACTTCAGAGACCCTCTCAACAAGAAACGGCCTATGGCCGCCCTTCATCTCCTGCCAACCTTCGACTAGACATCTGCTGATGGCTTTTTCGAACCGCTCCCTTTTTCACTACCTCCGTCATTTATGGAGGCTCTTTTATTGTATTTTCATTTTTCTTAAAAAAAAAATCAAACTACATTCTCTTCTTTTAACTACAAGACTATGAAAGACACTCTACAAATGACACGCTGGGGATAAGTGCATGAGCACAGGTGCCCCCTGAAAACCCCTACTTCGGTTCGGTTAGTTTTACCTTTATTATTGTTATTCATTTCCTTTTTCATGTTGTGAGTGTCATGTGCTCTATTTACTTGTTAATAAATTCCTTATTTGGTTCACGGATGTATCTCTTTACAGTTAAAAATAATCGTGACAATTTTTTTACGGGAAATGACGTGCTAAAAAGTAAAGGATTCTCGTGGAGCTATGTCACCCGCAACTATTTTTATAGATATCAAATCTATTCTCCGTGACTGGCAACAGTCAAAACGTCAGAGTTTGGTGTTCCCAGAGCGGGAACACTGCGCGTTGAAGGGCTAAAAGAAATCGTCCCTTGTTTAAGATGTTGACATCAGATATTTATCCATCATTGCCTGCATTAGCAAAAATCGAAGAAAGTCGCACAAATATCTGGGCACAAATGGGTTAGAGATCTCAGAAACGGTTGTTGCTCATGCGAGCTATGCGGCACTGTTACATACCAGTGTTATCCCAGAACCGCAATCTCGCATACAATCACCTTTATGCAAGATGAGAACCTCCACATTTCTCTGAACCTATACAAAAAAACACCTCTAAATTTTGGGAAAATTGTGTAATTAAGTCGATAGTTTCCAAAACATTCAGATCACCGTGGACAAACATACATATTTTCATTTTTATTTAAGATTACATTATACTTGAATATTTCATATATTTTCTTTAAAAGTAACAAAAAAAAAATCATTTTCACCGGGGAAACATAAAGAAATTGCAGTTATTTAACGGAGTTTCTGTAAATGATTTTTTACTGTTTTCTAGAAAGGAATAAAATTATTCATTATGAAGTAGGCTATGCTCGTGATTATGCTGTGATGCAGATCACGTATTTTTCGCCATTTTTATATAGTCTAAAATAATTTTCTTTAGTTTAGTTTTTCTAATTGAATACAATATACTGTATTCCATTTTAATCTCTCCACTTAGCTTTTCTGCTTGATAAAAAGGGCCTCATTTTTCCCGACGGTGTGTTCGCGCTTTTCAGTATGATACTGCCTGGTTTTACAGGGTGGTAGGATTTTGTTATGGCGGTCGCCAAATTCTAGTATTTGTGCCTTGGCGATATGCTTTTGTACCGCTAATTTCAAATATTTTATATTTGTTATGCTTACACAGTTTTGGTCACGTTGGTAATGGCTTATAAGTGGCTCATCTTTTTCTCGCCAGACTGTCAAGAGCTGGCCAATTTGTAAAAAGTTTTTAATACACTTTCACATATTTCTCCGTTCGAGGAGGTTGTGTTTGGCTATTATGGATGTCTGGCATGCCGTGTGGCCTTGCAGAACAATTAGAAAGATCCTGGAGTTATTAATGTTTCTTGGTAAGGTGATGAAGAGTATTGTACGTATTTTTAAAACTGCACTTGTTTTCAACTTCGTCTTACCAGTGCCATAGCCCTAGCGCTTTGAACTGGAATAC
Source organism: Cheiracanthium punctorium (assembly GCA_038373885.1). Lineage (NCBI taxonomy): Eukaryota > Metazoa > Arthropoda > Arachnida > Araneae > Cheiracanthiidae > Cheiracanthium > Cheiracanthium punctorium. The sequence goes on along the minus strand of JAWZYV010000576.1, from coordinate 601,004 downwards.
GGAAGGTGCCTGGTTCGAAACCAGGTCGCGTCTGCCGACCTAACCGTTCAGAGTTTTCCGTGGTTTTCTCCGAAGCTTCTCGTAAATACGGGTTAGGATCCCTTAGAAAGCCCCCCACACGGAGGGCAATCCCTCCGCTGGCCTAGATTCCTAGAGTAGATGATTCGCCATAACCGACATTTCCATCTCCATTTGTTTTCAACTTCAATAACGTGTAGCCTGAACAGTATTGAAATCGTCTGTTTTCTTGGACTTCAGCGTTTCATATGGATTTAAAAAAATCACTATGCGACGTCTAACCGACCAATGTACAGTTCTGATATTGACGACCACTGACAACTCCTTCATATATGCAACGTTCAGTAAAATTTTCAAATGTCTTTCTTTTACTCTAATAATAAACGTAATTTATGAACAAAGCCCTTACGAAAATATTTAAAATTAGCTACTGACCCTGTGATATTTCAGAGCGAAAGTATGCGTAGAAATATAAAACAAAAATATTTCTGTTTAAATATAACTATCCTAAGAAAAATCAATCATTTTAACATCTTATATATGTAAATTCAATTAATAATAACTTAGTGAAATCTCATAAGGACCATCTCATTAATTTTCTAAAGCAGGGTATAAAAATTTCATAGACCATAATTTTGAAAGCATCGTGCTCATGTTGTGATAAGGTGGCCTTGGTCGAAATGCATTAAAAACCCTTTTAACTGCGATCTTTATTGTTTAGATTACGGGGAAAAGCTAATTCAATGTTGTCTTGGTAACCGTTCTCGAAAACACAAACTCTTTGAGGGGGACTTTCAGGCTCTTGGTGGATACTTTAGGGATAAATATATTCAGACTTCTCCTGAACTTCATATATGTCACGCAGCAGGGGATGTGTGATCAAAATTTTTGATGAAGCGTTAAAGTAGACATTCACTTTTGAAAAGAAAAAGTGTAATCATACTTTAAAGAAGGAATTTATGTGTCGTTAGATGCACATTAGTCTTTGGGAAAACGGAAAAATTGATAGCATTTTTATTGTTTTCTTTTTTACTTGATTTTATCTTTACACAGTTACGAGAAAAAAAATAGCCTATTAGGATTGTTGACTTTTCGTAGTACTTAAGGATCTTTTGCTTGTAATGCTGCATGCTTTGCTATAATTGATTATTTAATACGATATGTTTGGAATGTATTTTTTAGTGAGAAAAACTTGCGGATAAAATGAGTTTGAATCTGTTTAAAAAAGGAATTACTGAGCAACTTTAAATGTTTTACGTCATCTACTATCAGTATTTTTTGTACTGATTATTTAATGCGATATGCTTGGAATCTATTTTTCAGTGAGAAAAATTTGCGGATAAAATGAGTTTGAATCTATTTAAAAAATAAATTATTGAGCAACTTTGAATGTTTTACGTCATCTACTATCAGTATTTCTTGTATGGAAAATTTAAAAGCGTATTTAACTTTTGTTAAACAAAAAAATGTTTACATAGCACACATATACATAGCACATTGAAATAGCAACTATTTTATAAGAAAATTTTAACGATATTTCATTTATTAAACCGAATTTTCTGATTAAAATTATGAGTTGACAATATATTCCTTGATGAATCTTACATAAATTAGAAATGTACTTAATAAAAAATCACGAATTTTATAATCAAAAATTCATCGAATAAAATAAACCTTTCAAAGCTAACAAGCAAGCGATTTCGAATAACTTACTGCCTATGAGGAAAACACTTGTATCCAAAAAACATGCATGGCATTGTAAAACTCTAAAGAAACGTCAAAATAATTCGAATTTCCAGGTCCACTTCTAAGTATCGTAGTAATTTGAGTGTTTATGTATAGCATTATTTACAATGGTACATGAAGATGTGTCGAAAAATCTACTATTGACTAGGGTAGGATAAAATCAGGAATACATTTTTTTTTTTTCAAAGCGATAGTGCGGAAGAGGTGTCTTTCCCTTAAACATTTAAGATCCCAAAATTTAGAAGCAATAAAAAATTCCGTAATGGGAATCTTGGGACTACAGATTTAACTTTAAAAACTATGTTTTTTTATATAAGAATTCCTTTTCCTACTAAGGTATTCTATAATAATAAATCTATATAAATCGTCAACAGTGACTAAAATATGTCTTTTTAAAGTCCTATTTTAGATGCCAAAAATATATCGTGACAGAAAAATTCCTTGAGTGCCTTCTGAGGAACACAAATATTGTGTTTGTAAATCATGTGCAATCATTATTTTGTGATTTTTTCAAGCTTGAATTTTCCTTAAATGGAGAAGCTATGTTTTCTCTATTGGAAGTCTTAAGTATTCTATAGTTAAACAGTACGGTGTTAAAATGCATAATTATGAAAAACTCAATTTGAAAGTTTTTTAAGGGCAAAAATATTTTGCTATTCATCCATTTTTGGTAATGAAATAAGTAAATACGTATTTGCACTGGTCATGAAAATTAAAGGATAATGTGAAAAAATATGCTCATTAAGTAAATGTTGCAACTAAAATGCCAATGTTTCAATTATGTATGCTATTTAAATACATTTGAACACAAAACTGCATTCCGTGCATGCGTTAGCTCTGGAAATATGAAAATTCAGTGATTGATAATGTGGTGCGCATGAAGGAATTTCGGCCTGTAGAGTTATTTAAAGTGAATGTGGTTTATGAAAGCATTTATTAAATCACAATCAGTAAGTTGTGAAATTCTGTGAAATAAAATCATTATAAAAACACTTATGTGCAGGTACACTTGTTTTACTCATACCTATTCAATTTTAATATCTTTTTAGTTCTAAGTACAGAAAAAAAGCGATAGGGATTAGAGATGAGACGGGCTCAGCCCGAGCCCGAAAGCCCGAGCCCGAGCCCGGGCCCGACTCGGGCTCGGGCTCTGTAATTCACGGTTGCGTTCGGGCTCGGGCGGGCTCGGGCTCGTGAAAAATTTCTCCTTTGTTGAACATACTCCTTGAAACAGATTTTAAAAAGTTATTCATGGGATAAATAGACGTACTTATTTCAAAAAATAGCGGCACGGGGGACTAGAAGGTGTGTGAAGCTCCAAAAATTATTGTATCCTATTCATGAAGTAGTTAATTTTATTTGTCTTTAGCTGAAATTTCGGGCTCGGGCGGGCTCGGGCTCCAACTTTAATAATATTACTCGGGCTCGGGCGGGCTCGGATTAAAAGTTTTCGGGCTCGGGCGGGCTCGGGCTTCAAAAAATGAGCCCGAACTCATCTCTAATAGGGATCTTTTCCTACGGATAAATCCACCCCTCTCATCTTAGCCACACACACCACTGCTGCTGCTACTGTGACAAGCTTTAGTGTTCTCTCAACAGCCTGTTTATGGCAGGGGTACCATTTCGGTAACTCTACCAGGCCATTGATCAGAATTGGTAGATGAGTCTTATGTATCAGTTATTTACTTCAGTTCTTTCTTTAATTTTTATCGTCATTAGCTGCTCTCTTGTGAGTGATTTTTGCCGTGAAATAATTTCCACGTAATGAATGACTCGAAAATTTATAGCAGGTGTGACGAACTTTCTCATTTTTTTCTTGTCTGAATCCTTATTATTCCGTACTGTGAGAATTCTTCATAGGGCTAATTTTCGAATAAATTTTCGATCATATGTCAGCTTTCCCAGAAAAGTATTCTCTGGAAAGGCAAAATATCCATTCCTATGTGTAACAGGATCAACTACTTTTTAAAGTTCTACTGAAAGGTATCAAAAATTATGTATCAGTTTAAATCGATGCCTGGAACCATGCATACATGAAGGCTCTAATTTAATGTGAAACCATATCTGTGCATACATCTTCATTGCATCCGTTGCCAATGTCTTGAAACATTCCGAAGGATTTTTCTTGCAGATTTATTTTGTCAAGTTCTGAGCCATTTTGAACGATACAGCTTACCAGGGTCACAGGGTATTCAGCGGCTAAACTAAGGGTGTAAATACCACGCGATACTGCCAGACACATTTCAAGAAGATGCATCTGATCATTACTGAGGTCAGACAGAGCTGGAAAATTCTCTGGAATCTTCCCTTCAATTCGTTGAATATCAATAACAGTTTAATTTCCGCTGTTCTCCAAAGTTATTTCAGTGACACTCTGGCCTTTTAGTTTTTTGCATCAAAAGATAGAGATGCCACAAAGGTAGGTCATTTCCATGAAACAGACAAAGAAGGCATTGTGGGGCTTCTCAGCTTCTTTTTACAACGATTTAATTATTCCATTTTTATTTTATTACCTTTATTAGTAACAGTTCCATCGCATACAATGGGTTTGAAATTTGTAATATTTAAATTTTTGTCTTAAAAAGAAGTGAAAAAATGTTTTGATTGATATTCCGAGAGATACTTGATTTTCAAAGTCACATGACCCAAACATCTTGATTCTGATATTTTAATTAGAGAAATAGGCTTTTCTGAAACTTTTGCTCGTTACAATTAATTTCCCTTTTTTGCTTGAATCTTTGTAACATCTTTTCTGCCATTAAAATACAAACCTTTTATAATCATGCCTCCCAGTTCTTTAATTTGGGAATTTGAAGGTTTTACTTCTCCTCACAACTTCTAACAGAAACGCCAGGATAAAATTTTGAACACTTAACTTAGGCACCTTTCTGGCGCTATCACTAAAGAATTTAGATATTTGAACACTTGTTCACATTAAAGAAAGAAAATCTGAAAAATTCTAAAATTAGGGTCTCGGCGCCTCATTATTTAAGTGCCTAAATTTTGAGCATTTAATTCAGATATGAAAATGCACATTTTTGGCACTATCGCTAAGGAATTTATGAACTTACATGTTTTAAAATCCCCCTACTCTTGACGTTGCTACTGATTGATTCTTATCAACAGAGGGCGCATTCGTAAACGACAAACTCGTAGCACGAGTTTTCGTAAAAAAACTGGAATGCGTTTGTTCAGTACAGTTCAGTGCTATCAGTTTCTTTTGCCATTACGAACAACTTTAGTTTATTCAGTTTCGTCACCTAGGAGATGCATTTGTTTACAAAATGTGTATTTTGTTATTTTTATTGGGAAGTTTTTAGTACATACTCAATATAAAATCAACAGGATTTAAAAAGAAAGAATGGCAATCATTGAAATGCATTGATCAAAATTTAGAAATTTTAACTTTCATTTTTTCAAAATATTTAGCAAGAGAAGTTCAAATTTCGCTAATAACGGTTTAAATCAACTTCAATTTCAACAATAAAATGTGCATTTTTGAATTTACTAAAATGGAAAATACTTGAAAATGATTACCTTTGAAAAATTATGTACCTTCGTTGCAGTTTCTAACGCATGCATGAATTTTCTCCTCGAAAAAATAATATTTGCAGCTTAGCAAATGTAAAATACTTTTCATAACAACATTCTTTTCCATAATAACGGACGCCATTTGGAAACAAAATCAACGTGCAACAAGAGTATCTTCTCAACAACTGAATGAACCTGCTCCGTGCTCAGTTTATTTTGTCTGAAACTAAATTCACTCAGTTTTGTATACGAACGCTATAGTTTTTAAACTGAATGCTCTCAGTATCCTTTACGAACACCGTAGATAGAAACTCGTTGCACGAGTGTAACTCGTTTAGCGTTTACGAATGCGGACAGAAATCATTTATGGCATAGGAATCACAGGAATTAAATCATCAGGAAAGGCACATTCTGATGATGCCACCGACCCAACACGATTTTAATAAGACCTAGAAGAAAAACATATTTCGGAACGGTGATTCCCAGCAAACACATAGGGACAGGCCACTGTGCATGCTGAAAGAGCCGCCCTGACGTCTATGATACAAAGGCTTTTTTCTGTTTTCCTGTGCATATAAAAATATTTAACCAAACAGAGTACCAAGAAAACTTATTTATTTGAGATAAGTTGTAATAAATACTTATACGAGCATTAGTGAAAATTTAGTTCTAGATTCAAATAGAAGCACACAGATGATTGGATATTACACAATTATCATTTATACAGGCATTGGAACTGCTTTAATAAAGTCTATGTAAATATAGTAGCTGAAGAGAAAACATAAAAAATTTCTTCTCTTTTTATGAATATTGGGCTTCGAAAATGTTAACTTAAAATTTTAGTTTACGTGATATTTCTTTAACTTCTTTACTTGAGAAGCTAATTTTTTTATTAGCTTTTCATAATAGAAATATCAAGTATTTTTAAGGTTCACTTACTCTTTTTATCATCAAGGAAAGGAAACGGTGATTGTATAAACCAAATCACAGTTCATTTGTCTTTTGGCAGACTGCCCAACATACAAAAACTAAGTTTCTGTAACTCCGAATGTGTGATTAACATAGTTATTTTTCTTTGCATCACTGAGACATTTCGTCGATGAATGATATCTTTCCGGTAGAAGTAGCGAAAGGGTAAAAAAAAAAAAAAAAAAAAAAAAAAAAAAAGAAACTGTTTCACTATCTCTGTTGCCACATCAGGCACAATGTGTCATTGAGAAAGGCATGGCGATGATGGATGACTATTACAAGAAATTGTCGATAAGCTGTGTTGGTGAATGTGTAGCCGCGAAAGACTATTGTTCTAAATAGGGTGATATATAAAAATGAATAGGTACAAACTTCCGCATGGGAGTTCTGTTGTCACATGTGTCCCAAAAATTTGTGTTTAGGTTTGAATTCTGCAATAGCTTTCTGTTCTTAAGCTTGTCACGTTCTCAAACCTCTCAAGCATTTGATTTAATCAATACCCCAAACCGATTAAATAGGAAATTGCTGATATTTTTTAGGAATAAAAAAGAATTGTACAAAAATTACATGGTAGTACATTAACACTTATGTTATTTTAAAAGATGAAATTAATTGTCAGAGCAAAACTAACTTCTTACCAAGCGTCCAACATAATTGTAATTCTTCATTATTTAAAACTTTCAATAAAACATATTATCAATTTAGGGTTTGATAGGAACATACGATGTTATTTTAATTTCTAAAATCATTGTTTAACACAAAGTTTCTCAATAAAAGATCATGTTAAAAGTTCGTATAACTTTGGATCTTTTTTCCCTCATCATTCGTATTATTTTGTGTTCAAATGCTGGAACATTTGACCTCATTGAATGTAATTTATTTTGGGTGGATTGTTAGTTAATGTTTATCCTTTTGTTAAAAGACTTATTCATATGCAAATTAATGGTTTGCAGTAATCGGCGATGTTCACAAGTGCGGGTATGAGTGATTATGTGAGGGGTAGAGTGACTGACCTGCAAATCTGAACATTGCTCATTATCAGTCTGTTGAAAGGGACGTATTAAAAAGGACTTAAAAGGATTAAAAAGGCTGCTATTGCTCTGAAATTGCTCAAATTGTTAACACCATTGTGAATATTTAAAGATAAATTATTAGCAGTAAAAATATTCTTTTCAGAAAAATAAAATAAATGAAATTTTATTCTTTGAGATGAACGGGTGTCGATCCGAGATATTGCCAGATATTAAGAATGCATTTATAAAGCACTATAAAAAATTGTTGTCCAGAATTTTTGAAATTATAAGTCTTTTGTGATAAAATGAAAAAAATATTAATGTAACCTATAGATGCCAAGATTTAAATTTTATATTCATGTATTTCAGAAAAAAAAGTTTTGTAATAAATTTTATTTAATTACGTTACATATCTATACGCATATAGAACACCATATTTTCATTAAAAAGAGATTTTGACATCAAAATATTTCCTTTCAAATAAATTATTACACAGTATAGACATTAATCTTATCTCATTTTAAAGCGCTTTTTCGCTCCATTTTATTTTCGAGAGTAAAAAAATGTGATTCATTTACGTGACAAAATTAGCTGTTTCAAGTGATGACGTCATACTGAAATCACGGTTATCAGGTTTTGAAGGGAAAAGTGCGATTCAATTCATTTGGAATAGTTTTTCCAGATAACATAGCTAAGTTTTTTTTTCATTAAAATGATCGTCTGCTTGAAGCATTGATATATAGGAGGGGCTGTGTATATAAAGAGAAATCGTCCGAATGCGTAAAGTTTCCACGCGTTTCCAGAAGAGCATGAAATTCGATTTAAGTATATATATAATAAAAATTGAATATAAAGTTATTTATTTTAGGTGGGTTAAGATGAAATAAATTGAGTGTAGACATATTTTAATAGTTGAAAGTTTTTTCTAGCGTCTGTTGTAAGTGCCTCCACGACGGGCTTTGACTTCTTATTTGAATATTTTGTTTGTTGCTTTGTTATTACAATATAAATGAAGGAATACGTCCAATTCCCAGCAGAATTATTTATTTTAAATAAATTTGCTTTTACATTATTATAGTAGACTAAATAAAAGCTTTTATTGCTCATTGTGAACTTTATACAGATAATTAAACTGCATACATTTTTATCATATTCAAAGCAGCGAAATGCTTTTTGTTGGAAGTTAGCTGTTTTGCTCAAAGTATGACAAAATGCACTTCTAATGCTCACCACTGTTATTTCAACTATACTGAAATATACAGATCTGCGAAGCATATCCTGTACCTCATTCCTTAAATACAGAGATCCGAAATCTTTACGGTATTCAACATAAAACATGACTATCGATTTTGAAGTACTGAAAGATTAAATCAATCAGTTATATATATTTTTTTGAAGCTCTGTTTTCCTATCCTGTGCAGCAAAGTGAGTTTTTTTTATATTTCCCCGATCAATTTTGCGTTAAACATAAGTGATTTCCATATCCAGGCGACGCGTGACGAAGGTCAATAACTCCACTACTACGTCACAATCTGTCTATTCAATTATTTACTGTTTCTGATGGATTGGGGATTTTTTTAAGCAATTCGAAGCACAGTGTAAAATAAGTAGTGATAGACTTTAAGCATATTCTTAGAAGCTAGATTCGTAGAAGCAAATGTACATCGCATGAAAAAATAGTCTTTAAATGTTATATCAAAGAGAAAAATTTAGTTGTTGAAATTATTTTAGAGTTCGGAGCAGTTTGTTGCAGTTTAATGTTACTGTTTATTTAATCTACAATAGCAAGATTTTTGTCGTTACGCTTTCAAATTTGGCTTTAACTCTTCTCTAGTCACATATTAAGTCTTTATTTTAAACACATGGGCCATTTAAAAACACATGGGCCATTTTTAAAGTATGCTCTGTACCCCAGAGATTTTTATTATAAATCTAACAATATTCATTTATCCACAGACTTGAGGTATTGATGTGTAAGAAGAATGTTGGCACTTCTTATTATACTGTTTTATATCAGTCCCTTCAATATCATCATCAAAAAGAATGGCTGAGAGCTCAACAATTTATGATTCTAAATTTTGCTTTTGTGAAATGTCTGAATTCGCGAAAGAATATAGCACACTGCTAACTGCTGTGGGGATTTTACTTCCAATATCTATTATAGCCAAAGAAAATACGGACACCACAATGATAATTTTTAAAATTCAGTCAGAATTTTTTAATTTTAATAAACAAAATAATAACATTGTATGCAACACAAAAACTGTGAAAATGAAATTGAATCCTATCAGCTATTCTATACAGCTCAGCGTCCGTCTACCCTGCGTATTTTGGTGTAAGATTATTGACATACCGTTCTTGAAGAAGAAGTTTATCTGCATTTCTTAAAACGCACGTCGAGTTTCAGTTTTACTTTATGTACCTTTTGCAGAAAGTCATTTAAAAATTTATTTTACTTCTTATATATGCATATATATAAGCAGTATATATATATATATATATACACATACGATATACCCAGAGGAGCCAAAACATTATGACCACCCCCACAATTTTTCAATGAGCTAGCCTGATTGACATGGAGAGCACATAATTAAGTGGGAATGGTATTTAACTGTTTCTGGAGAATCACAAACTGTTTCTGGAGAATCACTTACAAACGTAAGTGCAAAAAATCGTTCTTGCACTTACGTTTGTGAGTATGGGAAAGGCTGTTGATGTAAGTGAATTTGATAGAGGTCAGATTATAATGGTCCGAAGACTCTCAGTTGCTCACGATCTACCGTTATCAGTATTTATAAACAGTAGATTAATGACGGCAAAACCAGATGTAGATGCCAAGATGTTGGGCCTCCACGCATTATCAATGAAAGAGGATTTCGGAGACTGTCCCGACTAGTACAGCAAAATCAGGGCCAGACAATGGCTCAGCTGACAGGCCGATACAATGCAGGTCAAAGCACAAGTGTTTCGGAACCACAATGCAGCTGACACTGTTGGATATGGGACTGCGGAGCAGACGTCCCACTGGTGTGCTTCGACGTACCAAGCGTCATTGTCAACTACACTCACTGGACTATGGACTCACTGGACACTGGACTCACTGGACATTGTCAACTACACTCACTAACATCGAGACTGGACTATGGTTATGTGGAAGAGAGAGTTTTCCTGTCGAACGAATCCCGGTTTCTCATCGCTGTCATCACATCGCTGGTCATGTCAGTGTACGTCGTCTTCCAGGAGAACAGCTGGTCCCTTCTCCCCGGCCGCTCAGACCTCAAACACCACCATGTTCCAATATCTAGACTTCGTGTGACAGCTTCATAAATATTTGGTACAACCTGTCTCAGTTATCTACCAAGAACTTGCGGCATCCATGTCCAGGCGAGTTGCAGCTCTTTTGAAGGCTAAAGGAGGCGCACTGCATTACTGAGTAGGTGGTCGTAATGTTTTGGCTCTTCAATGTAGGTGAGTTAAATTTGAAGAAAACCCAAGAATACTTTTGAATACTTTTAAATAACTCTATGAAAAGCAGCAGTTCTGGAAATTGAAGAGTTTGCTGTAAAAAAGTAGGTAGTTCCATCCTATTCTGGAGTTACATGGAGGTCTTTTACTAAAAAAATGTCTTTCGAAGAAATTGCGATTGGAGCTATATCCAAAAGGATATCCAAAGGCTATATCCAAAAGGATGTAGCTCCAATCGCTGTTTCCTGCTTAACTCATAAAGTTCCTGCCTGTTCCGTTAGTTTATGGTGTATTTCCAAACATCTTTCACAGTTTTCCTTCAAACTTTAGTAGTTGGAGATATCTCCTTTTTGCATCAAATCCTTCAATTATATTCTGTCACGTAAGAGAAGGTCATTTAAATTTATGATTTGAGAGGAATGTTAAATTAGGGAGTGAAAATTACCTAGCAGTATTACTGTGTATCCTAGAATTTTTGAAAATTAGATACTTGCAGGTCCAGTAAAAAGTTTCCAACTTATGAAGGTATACAAAACTTCTCACATTCAGAAATTGTCTAGATTGAGAAGGTTTGTCGTGCATTGCAGGGATACAGTAAAAGATAATAGAAAAATATTTGGACTTATTCTTAATAACATATTTCAATGTAGTGGCATTGTTTTATTGTTGATCATTCTTTAGTTTGATATTTTTTTCTTCATTTCTATTAATTAATTAATTTATTTATAAAAGAAAAGCACACTACAGATTAAAATCCATTTACATATATCCATTTACATAAAATTCATTTACATTACATTTACATCCCTACATATAAAAGGACAAATTACATAAGACAAAATTAAAAAAATAAAATACAGAGATAAAATAAATACCAGTCATGTCTGCAGAAGTTCAAAACACTTAATTTTAAAGATTTTAAAACACATGTTAAAAATATCCAAATCCAAAGAAAACTTATTATAAATGTTATAAAATTTATATAACGAAAAGTAAATGTAATTATGTTTTATAATTGGATCCACAAATAAATGACTATTACGAAGAGACCTGTTCGGTACATTTACACAAATACTCTGAAGTACATTTTGCTACTAAAACTACTGTTTTAACTACAAAGTATTAAACAAAAGGTATAAGTTGTGATTTTATGAAAAGCAATACGAAAAAATAAAGTTTTTTGGAAGTCAGTAAAGGGTTGTTTTCAGTTACAAGCATATGGTACAATGATCAAGTTTTTTGCAGGACGTTATCGTTAGCTGTGCAAGGATAATAAATTCTTTATTGATACTTACAGGCGGTAGAAATAACATAGGAGGAAGTTTCAGGGTCATTTTTCAATTTTTAATTTTCTACTGGAAGTTTTTTCTTATTTATTATATCATAGATAGCTGCTTTTTAAATGCAGTAACCTTAAGTTTTACTACCTTTATAGTTTGTTAAACGAATATTTTTTCTAGGAAAGTGCTGTTACACAACTTTCCAGAAATCTACCAATTTCAAGGGCTATTACTAAAATAAATTTTTATTCCAATTTTCAATCGAAACAAATCACTTGGCAGACGATTATTCTTAACTCGCCAAATTTGTACCTCGAACTTTAAAAGATAAAAATAAATGCAAATTAATTTATGTGAAATGCAAATAACTCTCTGTACATCAAAAAGTAACACTCGTGTAATAGCATAAAAAATAATCCGCACCTTAAAAAACACTTTTTTAAATCATAAAATACTAAACATTAAAGTCTATTTTAATTACTTGTTTGCCTGTAAGAGATGATATTTTAGGCGTTTAAAATGAATAATGAACTATCTTTCCAGAAGTTAAATGCGAAGAATTTTTATTGTAACACAAATGAATGAACAAATACTCTACAGTTCCTTTCAAAGATAGGACGCGTGTTTTCTTGTCAAATGAGCAGAATTTATTACATTGAATTACCTGAAAAACATGCAAAAAATAAAAATAATCGAGATAAAAAATGTCATTTTTAATAAAAAATAAACGAGGAAGACAGATCTATTACTATTAATTATTTTTTCCCTTTTGAAAATACAATACATAATTAAATGGAAGTAAGTTGTTCCGCTTAATTTTAATATATTTTACTAAAACAATTTGAGTTCTTTCACATAATAGTAAAAATAACTAAAAATATTTTTTTTAACTTTAAAATTTCTCATACTCTTATACACAAGTTAAAATCTTATCGGTATAAGATGATCTTAAGTATTCTATATTTCATAATCTATGAAAAATACTTCCGAAAAGAGATCTTTGCGTGAGGAAGGTCAATAACACCAACGCATATTAACGAAAGAGATTCTTTAAAGTTATTAGTTTTAGGGAACTTATGAAGCAAAAATCCCTACAAGTAGCTTAAATCTAACATAGAATTACTGCTTTCTCATAGTAGCTCTAAACTTTTAAAGAATAGTTATCTTTCATGGAGAATATCAATGAGTAGTTTTTTGAACAAACAAGAAGCGTAAGAGGCACCAAAAAATTCCAAATCATAAAGCAATGTGGAGTCCAAAATAACATTTCATGCTAATTTGTCATTCTGTGACATCAAAGTATTCATGCTATGTGAATTTGTTTAAGATGAAATTTAGTTAATGTGTTGACACCTTTATTGATCATCATAGGTTTTCTTTACAGTATTCTCTTTAGATGCATACTTTAATACTGTTACAATATTGTTTTAAACATTATTACAGCTATTAATCTGTAATCAAGAAGTAACAGTTATAAGCATGTAAATGCTCAGTGCTATTTTAATTGATTCACTAAAATCGTTTTAAGACTCACTTTTATAGAGAGAAAAGGTTTTAAATTTTTTTTTTATTCAAGGACGTTTCTTTTCACAGTCTATGAGAGTAAAATACTTTAGTTAAAAACAAAATATTCAAAGGTAGCAAATTTTGCATTTGTAGTTATAGTTTTTATACTCATATACTTTAATCGGAAAGTTCTATTAAGTTTGGTGTATAAAGTTTTAAATTCAAAGGTTTCAAAAGTAAACAAGAGCATAGCGAATGTTACAGAGAATCGTATATTTAACATTTCTTTACCGTTTTGCAGCAGACTTTCAAGAATAGAAAAAACTATATTAAAGAAAGCATTTTCCTTATAAAATTGTTAAAGCAATCTAAACTCACTCGAAGTGAGTTTAAATAAATGCTCTTCAGTTTTGAAATTAATTTTAACGGAAGGAGGAGCAAGCATACAAGATTAGGGGATAGGGCGGAGGTGATGGGAAGAGACACTGAGCAAATTAACATAACTTAAAACAAATCTATCAAGTACACCTTTTATCATGCGATTTTCTATACTAAAACAACACGCGTGTTTTATAAATAACAAAATGCAGAACAAATTTTTATTTACTTCATAAGACTTAAGGAAACATAAAATATCCTTTTGAAAAAGGGACACTTGGTCACTTCACCAGTAGTGAAGTTTTGCTGTGTCAAACCAACTAACTATTTAATTTTGAGTCCTATAAAATACGAAATACATTAAATTTGCAAAGAATATCTAAATAAATAAAATAGTCTAAATAAAATAAAGAAATGAAAGAAATTCTGAATATTTTTCTTACATTTAACCAAATATATATATATATATATATATATATATATATATATATATACATATCTTAAGAAACATATTCTTTAAAAATATTCAACTATGTTGTTAAACAAATATCACCCTTAGAAATTACGTTATATTATTTAGTTCTTTTAAATATAACATTACTTATTTTCAAATTAGAGCCATTCAGGAAATTTCGCTGCTCAAATCGTGTTTACAAAGTTCGGGATCGTGTTGCAATCGGCCATCCCGTTTGCAAAAAGAAATAGGGAATTTTTTCCTCCTTATTGGCGCACGCGTGTTAGATATTAGGGATATTTTTCGAATGCATCTTAAATTGTGATGTTTATGAAAGTGATTTGTTTTCTTATGTATTTCGTATTATTATTAAGTTAAATAAGACTTTTACGTTTTCCCTTCTATTTGCGACTTTTGATCCTTTTTAAATATTTAGTAATTTTCTGGCACAAGAGAGATCTTTTTTTCCTTAAAAATAATGTATTTAAATGTTTAACATGAAGAGATACTATGATTTCAAACTGTTAAATTTAAATACTTGTTAATTTTTAAAAGATATGCTTAAATTAAAAAATACCTAAACAAATAAAATCATATTCTCGTTTGTATCGACAACATTAATACTTAAAAAACAGCATTTTTGTACTAAGTTTTACGACTATAAAATAACTTCACTTAGAGAAATAAATATATGTACTGGTAATTGCTTCATAAATTAATATTTAAAACAAGACTGGTCTAAATTCTTCAAAGTAATGTTACATTTGGTTTACCATTATAATTTATGTGAACGCAATTTCTATATTAAGAGGAAAAAATATAAAAATGTTCAAAGAGCAAGATATAGTTTTTATTTTAATTTACTCAAATAACTGTTTAAATAATTTTAAACATGCATATAAGATTAAAAAATGTATAATTTTTTTAAAACAAATGTATTAAGATTAAAAACAGAACACTCGTTCTTTTCAGAACTTAATTGATAGTATTTTTTATAAAATAATTTACGTATGTTGCTCTTTTTCATAAAATAGTACATGAAATTAGCGGGTTTTTTTACCCATTACATCGAACTATAAAAATTAGATAAAAGAATAAAAATCTGTGAATCCTAAAATTCATATATAGTTTGGAGTAATATTTTTAGCAAAAGGGAAAGAAAATTGATAAAAGTATGAGTATTTCAAAATGGTGTTCATGAAAAAAGGAATTAGAGAAATAAGTAAATAAAAATAAAAAATTAATTAATATTCAAATAATCTTAAATTCAGCTCCTTAAATTCAGTCAGCTGAAATTAAAAAAAAAACAAACTTGTCTTTACAAACAAGCAAAAAATTCTAAATTTGTAAAAAGATAATCAAGCATATATTACGAATTGAAAGTAATAGTTTCAACGAAGATCTTAGAAAAACTAATCCCTACAAACTAACATATTCCTATGTTGCATTATGCTGTTTAAATTCCTATTGCTGTATTTAACCACGTGTT
This sequence comes from Cheiracanthium punctorium, assembly GCA_038373885.1. Taxonomy (NCBI): domain Eukaryota; kingdom Metazoa; phylum Arthropoda; class Arachnida; order Araneae; family Cheiracanthiidae; genus Cheiracanthium; species Cheiracanthium punctorium. Next base: position 585,152 of record JAWZYV010000576.1, on the reverse strand, counting down.
TCATAAAAGAGTTCATTTTTAAAAATTCATTTAAATTAGAAATAATAATAATAATAATAATAATAACATGTATATGGATATTTGCATTGCAAAAGAAGAAATAATTGTATGCTTTGCCAAACCAAATAATCTACTAACGACATTCTCTCTCTCTCTCTTTCGCCAACGACATCTATAAATATAATTATTAAAATCTATGAACACATGCTAATACTATTGATGTTGTAGAAAAAAATGAAAATTTTAAAGAATGAAATACGTGAAAAAAATACATTGACATGAATTCACAATATTAATATTGTCTATTAATCGAAGAGTGAGGTGGCTTATTTCTCTGAAGCATGTTTTTCCTGCATTCAATGTTTTCTGATCATGAAAATCGTTTCACAGTCATCTAATAAACTAACTTGCTTCGCTGTTCCATCAAACAATTCTTGAAAGTTAAAAACGTGTATCATTCAGTCGAATATTTGCGATGTTAGTTATTTGACTCTTCGTATCTATGTGCGAATTAATTACAGTTACAGTTGACTTTTCTTTTCATGTTATTTTATTATAGAGAAACATTTCTAGTTTCGTCAGTACTTTGAAAAACAAATACATGTATATTTATTATGTATATTACAAACTAATGAGATCTGTAGTTCTTTTATTAGTATTATTATTATTTAACGTTTATAAAATGTTTCGTTCTTGATAGGTACTTCCAAAGTGTTCTGTCATTTAGTGGCGCCATCTGATTTGTAGTACTGATATTAATACAACTAGATGTTTTTATATTTTATGTATTTCATCACACTTTAGTTACTATAATATGTTTTATATTTAAATATAGCTATATCTGTATCTATATGTTAAAGCGTATTTAAGCGGAAGATCAAGAAGGTTGGGATCCCCCCCTTAAATTTTGATTTTTGTTATAAAAATTAATAAGGGTGAAATCTTTTCTTGAAAAATTCTACCTTTTCCGCATATTCGATGCTCTCAGATTTTTTTTTCTTCTAAATACGTGCATGAATACACACACACACACGCACGCGCGCACACACACACACACGTGTGTGTGTGTGTGTGTGTGTGTGTGTGTGTGTGTTTAATTTATTTACTTTACATTTCGATTTATATTCGTGAAATCTTTCATTCCTAATCTGAAAATTTACAATGTTGATTAAAATTTTAATAAATAATTACTAAAATTTAAATAACTATTAAAATGTTAATAAGTGTTAATAATTTTATTTAAATTTTAATAATTAAAATATGTAGGATTTTGAATATATTAAGAAAAACTCTTAAGTTTAAACCATATTAGTTCACAAACGTTGTCATTGCTTAAATGAATGTTGTAACCTTCTTAAAAGAACATTTTGAAATAACAAATTATTTTCTATTTAAATACATTTACCGTATTTTGTTGAAAGAAATCTAATATAACAGTTTCTATTCTAAAAACTATTTCATTAATGCAAGAAGGTAATGTGATAGAAATTCTCAAGACGCGCCTTAAAAAAAGGAAAGGAAAAGAGTGATCTATAATGGTTTAAGAATATGCATAAATTGCTGTGATAATGAGTTCTATTCAATTTATCATAATAAAGAATTAAAATAAATGTACAAATGAAATATAAAGATAAATTTTTCCGATTTATTTTTATCCATTATATGCTGGTATCTAATATGTACTACTCTAAATAAATTAGTGTTTAGTCCATGTTTATATAACTTAATATATCTGTTAATGGTGGAATAAAATAAAAACTTAAGTTGATTAATGCAGTACAAAACCACAAGATAATACAAAACTGAAATGTAGCAGTGAAGTTCATTATAAATAAATGTTTTCCTCGTTTAGTTCTGATTTGCATCTAGTTCAAATTGTCACTTTAATTTGTATGAAGCTCAACATCTTTCACACGATGAGGCAAATAAAATGCACCAAATAAAAAATTCAAGAGTATTTTTATTTTCAATTTCCCAATACATTTGACATTTAAAAAATTATGCTAATGAATTTGAGTTTCCACTTTTTTACGACCTTAGTTAGATCAATTTAAATCATCGTGTAAAGTACGAAAGGTCAGGTTTGAAAATAAAACATGAAAGTCCATTAAACATTTATAAATTAGGAAAAAAGCAATTTTCATATTTTTTTTAAAAATCTTTTCATACTTCATCTGATTATATCTCTCCAACTGCAGCATGGATAATAATTACCAGACGAGTCTGTGAAAGTTCAAACTAGATAAAGAGTAATATATTTATTGCACTTAATTATCTAAAAGCCGTATTTTCGAGGGAAAAGGAATTGAATTTGAGATTTTTGTAATGAATGGTGATGAAATCTGAAAGAAGAGGGCGTGGCTTTGTAAGTTTAATTATTAAATGCGTTTTCTAACGGAATTTCATCTGACATTTTATGTTAATCAATATTTCTGGATTAAGCATTCCATGAATTATTTTTATATTCACATTTACGAATTGTAAGTTAGAATTGATTCATAATTTTCCAGATACAAATATTATTCATTAAAAAAACCAGATGAATGTCATGCAAACACATAAAAAATATATAGATTGTATATACATATATGTAATTAAAAAAATCATGAACTTCAGGAATATTTTTAAGGCAAAAAGTTTTAATTACGTACGTTGAAAAGTCATCTCTTACACATAGGTTCTAAACAATAATGCGTTGAAGCAAATTATTAATTTCATAAACTGATAAAAATAAAAATGTGGAATAACCAAACTTCTCCCAAACTCTCAAAAAAAAAAAGATCACAATACAATTTCGCTCATCGCTGTCCTATATGAAGGATCTTAGCCATAGGGCATTAAAAACAATAATAAAAACAATAACTGTTTTTAATGGAAAGACTATGAACTTGAAAATGCATACTAATTTTAGTTTGATTCAAAGTTTCAAAAAGCATTTTAAGATATTACTCCCCATTGATGGTTGTAATTTCAAGCAGCTCCCTGCACTCAAGTGAGAGATCTATAAATATCACATCACACCATTTTCTATGGGGAACAAGGTGTAATGCATATTATTATACCATATAAATTTTGTGGCATTTGATGCACATTCACATTCTAAAACAATTATGTACCCTCTAACTGCACAATCAATGTGCAATCCGTGAGCGCACATATTATTTGCACGATCATTGCACAATAGTAGACGAACATTGACGTCATGACTAAAGTCTTGACGTAAGAGATATACTGAATTTCTGGTTTTTAAAAAATAATTATGAATAGATGGATATAGCTTAAATTAAAAATAAGTTTCTTCATTATACATAAATTTAATTTAGTTAAGTACTTCTTGGGGCCATTCGTTCAAAATTAAGTTCATATAATTTCTATTGGCAGGTATGCTGTGGAGCTGCAACATGTGTAGCGCCGCATTTCTTTACTTTCTTACCGAGAAACGAGGCATTTCAAAACGTGTGTTACCGGGTTTTGTATTTTAGTTATCAAATTAAAGGGTAAATCTTGGTTTACAGTTGCGTGAAAATACAACCTTTTTTAAATTCTTTTTTAGAGTTTCTTTTAGACGGGAGTGATATTGTGTATAAAACAGAATGAAAATCGCATACGGGGAGAGATAGCCAAAGCTGTTGTTTCAAATGGTTTTCAGAAAAGACCCAGAAAACTTATCAAAGGACTGAAAATGTGAGTTTTTGGGACTCAAATTTATAAAGCCCGTGCTATCTCTGCTTATGGAAGAATGAAATTTATTTAATTTTGGCATTAACTTAATTGTGGCATTATCACAATAATAGATTCAGCTTAATCCTTTTTAGCAGTGTAAGTTGCAGTGAGGAAAATGCATAATTTCTTCCAAGAGTGCATGTTTCAAAAGAAAAACTCGCACTGGTGTTAAATGGGGTTCTATTTCCAGTTAAGACCTCCAAGTGTTTTTCTTTTGGAGCATGCTATCTTAAAAGTATTTGCTTCAAGGAAGCTTAAATTTCCAAAAAGAATCATTGAATCTATTCCTGTGGTGATGCCAAAATTAATGTATAATTCCTATTAAAAATCTCAGAAATTATGTGTAGCTTTACCACACATTCATTGTGTAGGTTAAATGCATATTCAATTGTGTATTCTGGATGCACAATTGTGAGTAGCCTTTTCTCATAATAATTGTGTAGGTTAAGTGCACATTCAATTGTGCATACCGAATACACAACTTAGTATGCGGTTATGAGTAGCCTTATCACACATTCATTATGTAGATTAAGTACACAATCAACTGTGCATCCTGAATGCACAAACTGAATGCCCAATTAAGTGCAGCAGCTGAACGTGCACATACAGTGTGCTTCCCCAGTACACACATCTGTACACTGTAAGTGCACAATCTTTTTACTGAGTACGCAAGCTGAAACATTAAGAGAAAAATGTACGGGCAGATAAAGAAACTTATCAAAATCTGAAATAAATTTTAAGTTTTTCGAATGAGCTAAAACGATATAAACTAATTTTTTTCCCCAATGGCCGGCCGCTGCCTTGGAAGGCTTTTGGCCACAACCGGCGGGAATTGTTGGCCACTTTCTTATGGGATCACCTAGTAGGTGAACTAACGTCGCCCCTATGAAGGGACGGACACACGACAATCACGTTCAGTCGGGTATCGAAGCCCGACCGCCGGGACTTGAACCCAAAACCGTAGTACGGTGCTTTACCCACCATATAATACCACCATATATGTCGGCATAAACTAAAATATAAATACATCAATAAAAATAAACGTAAACATTTTAGAAACAATAGCTTGAAAAACATTGAATATAATTTTCTCTTGACACTGTATGTAAAAATGTTCCATTAAAAACTATTTTAACCTTTTATAGGCCAATGTTCCTAATTGGGAACATCGAATTAAAAATTTACCAAGAAATGAAATTTAATCGATATTGAATAGAAAAAATTAGCAGATAAAGTTAAAAGATGACTTGATTTTTTCAAATAGGAGTTACATTTGTATCATTATTCGGAAACTGGAAAAAAAAAAAAAAGAAAACAGTCATTTTCATAAATTTTTACAGAGCTATCTTGGTACACCCCCTCCCCTTTCAAACTTAAGCCATATCTTTACTGAAATTAAAAAATAAATCTTTTATTAAGTCTTACTATTTCACTTGTTGTTTAAACTACCCATCAGTGTATTAAGTTTTTGATGCCAAGGTAAATTATAGTCAGAAATGACCGATGCTCCCAGTTGGAAACACAATAAAAATTGTATAATTTTTTCCCAATTTAAATGACTAATGTCTTTTAACTAATGTATTAGAAGACAAAATATGCAAAAAACTAATTTAAAATATGCCTGGATCTCAATGAGGTCTGTAAAAGGTTTTAAATCTGAAAAATAACTTATTATCATTCATATGTTAAAATAAACAATTAAAAAATGCTTATTTAAAAAAAAAGTGAAATTTTTTTTGCTGTTGATAAGTTTTTATAAATGAAGCATTCGCTGTAAAAAGAAGGTAGATCCCTTCTACGGGAATTTAGAGTTACGTGTACTATCTTGCAGTAAAAAACTCTCTGTCGTTTAGGTACCAAAAGCATGCAGCTCCAATTGTTAGTTCTTCTGTAACACAAGGGATGAAGCTGACTGTATCGTTAGTTTCTGTTGAATCCCCAAACGCTTTTTACAGTTTTACGCAAACTTGAATAGTTAAAACTACCTCTTTTTTTTCCAGTAAACCTTTCAGTTTTTAGAATGGAAACAATATATGAATTATACACGCAAGAGAGTTTTGGCTGTATTTTTGTAGTTTTATAAATCACCGTGTTCAAAAGAAAGAGAGTATATGTTCTTTTCTTTTGGTGATATACTGTAATATTTATAAGAAATACAAATCTCTCGCATTGCTATATTATGTGACTAACGTCAGTACTTTCTGTTTTTTCCTTGTACAAGAAAATCGGAGTACTAACTTTCTAATAATGCTCTGTTTTTCGAAAAAATAAAAAAGTCGATAAATCTTATTACTGAAGAAATAGTAAAGAGAGATCCAACTTTCGCAATTGCATTTATTTTCTGTGTCCTTGAGTACTTACTTTCTTATATGTCATCTACCAGAATACCTTCGACTATTAAATAATGCAAAATAATGAAAATGAAATGAGATTTTCTTGTAATTCTTGTCTTTTTCTCAACATGTGTTCATAATATAGAGAACATTTTAAAGATTTTTCCAGCAAAATAACAGTTAAAATTTCATTTAAAGATTACAATGGTTGATTTAGATGAAATTTTATTACAATTCATTGAGCAGCCGAGACGTATAACTCCTTTTATCAAATTCTTTTATTTATTTATTTATTTATTTTTACTGATAAGCGATAGTAATATCATTACGTTCTAATAACATTATCAATCCGGAAATCAGAAAAATCCATCTTTTTAAACCATTGCCATGAACGGCGGTACGTCAAAAATTGCCAAGGCTGGTTATTTTTCGTGATTTATTGTTAAGTTTGGCGCAAAAAATAAGCTTCCAAACCGTGCTTTGCGGTATCGTTTACATTTGCAAAAAATTACCAAACTCCATTGCATTTCAGTAGGAATATTAATTTTTTAATTAGTGTTAAGTACTTTGAAGTTGGTTTTCTTTCTTTCTATCTAAACATACTTGTTTTTTAATTCAAACAGAAACTCATACTATAGACATTTTTTCATGGAAAAATCCATGGAATTTTTCAAATCATGGAAGAATTAGTCAAAACTCATTTTCCTTTGATTCCTTGATTTGACAGGGATGACACTTCCATGCGACAAAAGTAGAGGAATTAATGCCCAAAATAGGGTACTTAAGGCTATTCTGGTCAATAACTCAGTAATAAATACAAATAAATTAAATAAGTAATATTTATTTCAGTGTTACAACCTTAATTGTTACTTTGCGGTATTGAAACTTAAAATACGGTGCATATTTAGGAATCTGTATCTCAATATATTCAAGCCTGCAATTTACCCATTTTGCAATATGGGATAGGGCAAAACTTGGTACAAACACAGTTCGCATAGTTTTCAGTTCACATGCAAACTTATCATATTCGTTAGCACCAGCGCACAAGACATGAGCCCATTTGTTAAACGCACTGCACTTGATCCACCCTTCTCCTTGTGCTGGTCTTGTAAATGCATCGCTACACTACAAGCAACATGTAATATTTAGATCGTCTGGATCACTGACGATGTGCCGTCAAATGTTGGAGTAGTAATGCAACGTCTTTCAGCTTGTGAACTGTCAGATATCTGACGTTTTTGACCTTTTTCTTTGTTACAGGCCCAGGCAAGGTCTGTAGGTAGTACCCCGTTTTGAATCACCTTGAGGTGCCCTGTTTTGTCTTACAGGCAGCCATTCAAAACAACCAGGCCTAACTAGCAAATTGCGCTTAAATTAGTTCTACTTTTTCATTCAGTTTACGTAAAAAACATCACCTTTAGTACAAACTGTCACGTTTATATCTGCAATGAGAACATAACAAAAAATTATCCTAACATTGCACTTACCTTAGATCAGGTAATCAAAAAAGTAATAAATTTTAGGAAGATATCTGTCTGTGCCTTTGCAAGCAGTATACCTTGTGAAATTGAAAAATAGGCACGTGATGCACAACATATAGCAATGACGTAAGAGATATCAGCATTCGATAAACGGAAAAATCAAAACACCCATTTTGCCCACCCTTCCCCTACTTATTGATTTTATTAGAACGGTTTAGGACTGGTCCCATATTTATTTCTTCATGTTCTGATGATATTACCAATCAGGAAATAGGAAAATTTCAAGCCATTGCCTAAAACGGCGGTATGTCAAAATTTGCCAAGATTGGCCGCTTTTGGCGATTTACTCTTTAAGTTTGGTGCCAAAAAAAAAAGTTCTCAACATTGAATCATACTTATCGATAACTTTTGTATTTGGAAAAAAAGTTACATAATTCTATTGCATTTCAATGGGAATATTAATTTGTTAATCAGTGTTAAATACGTTGAAGTTGTTTTTTTTCTCTTTTCTTTTTACTTGTTTGCTAATTCAAGTAGAAACTCGTACCATAAAACTTTTTTCAACTTTAAGCCATGAAAGAATTAGCCAAAGCTGATTTTTCTTTGATTCCTTGATTTGACAGCGAAAGGTTGCTTGAAAGCGGGTCTTTAAAACAAAGGCGTGAACAGTTACACAGTGGTGTGTGTGCAAATATTACCGGAAATTTATTTCATAATCAATGTCTGCGGCGCGATTTATCTTTATAGTTAATTATACATTTGGAGCTTTAATTGATTAAACACTCTGATTGCACTAAAAGATTTTGAAAAATTCTGCTTTCTTTTACAATTTAAAAAAATGTAATTTTCTTATTACGAGGAAGCTGATAAAAATGTCTTCGTTCGACCTCACTTAAACCTTTATAACCCAGAACAATCAGTAAAACTGCTTAATAGGATATAAATCAGCAATAAATGCCCAACGACGTCTTTAATTTGGATGTAGTTTAATACTTAATATGAGTTTTGTTTTATAATACATAAAAACATTACTTACTATGTGATGTTCCTAATGCTACATACACTGCAAATTCCCAGCACACATTGGGAACATATTTGGAACACATTTATTGAAAAAAGTGTTCCAGTTACCTAAAAGTGTTTTGAAATGCGTCCCGAATGTGATCCGTTATAAAGGAAGTGTTCCGAAAAGTGTTCTGAAAGAGTTGAGCTTAGGATATTTGTTAATCTAAACTTAGGAACACATTTGAGAACAGATTGTGATTGTGTGTGATTATGGCAACGCTACACTAGGGCGATTTGCCAGGGGGTGTGCCTTGGTAGGAGGACTTTCGAAGGGGTTCTAATGCGTATTCACGTTACATCTGGAGAAAACCTACCAAAACGCCAGACCGTTAGATCGACAGCCGCGCGATGGGACCGAACCCGGGCCTTCACACTCCGGCCATCTACCATTTTCAGTGGCATAACCACTGTGCCATGGTGAGGCGCCATTTGAGGACAGATTGGGAAGCCTTGGTAGGAGGACTTTCGAAGGGGTTCTAATGCGTATTCACGTTACATCTGGAGAAAACCTACCAAAACGCCAGACCGTTAGATCGACAGCCGCGCGATGGGACCGAACCCGGGCCTTCACACTCCGGCCATCTACCATTTTCAGTGGCATAACCACTGTGCCATGGTGAGGCGCCATTTGAGGGCAGATTGGGAACACATATTAAGAGCACATTTGAGAACAGATTGGGAACACTGGTGAAATCATTGCCTTCTTTGTTACAACGATATTATTGTGAGCGAGTAACCTGAACGGTATAGCATCGGCCTCGAGATCGGGAGGTCCGGGGTTCGAATCCCGCTGCCGGTAAGTGAGAAAAAATAAAATCCATGTCCACAAATTAATTATAAAATTCAATAACAAATGGCAGCACTAAATTAACTAAAATTCATGAATTAAATAATTCATTAAAATCAGTTCCAAACTCTAAAAAATTCTAAGTCTTAGTCCAAAACTAAAAGCGTAGTTCCTAAACATAACACCAGATTGCAGCACTAAAAATTCAATAACAAATGGCAGCACTAAAATTAATTAATTAATTAATAATTAAATAAAATAACTAAAATAAATTAAAAGCTGTCCCAATCGAAACATAGCAGACTCCAAATCCAACAAAAATACAACTCAACCATCCAGGAGGGAAACAACTTAACTCCACCCCTTACGTCACTTCCGCAGCACCTGCTCTTACTTTTTAGAAAGAGTTCTCAAATGTAATCCTAAAAGCATTCCTTTAAGTGTGCTAAACAGGATGGCAAAATAAGTGTCCTAAAAAGTATTCTGAAATGGGTTCCAAACAGTGTTCTCAAAAGTGTTCCAAAAAGTGTTCTCAAAAAGGGGACAAAATAAGTGTTCCAAAAAGTGCTCTGAAATGTGTTCCAAAAAGTGCTGTACAATGTGTTCCCAAAAAGTATTCTCAAAAAGGGGACAAATAAGTGTTCCGAAATGTGTTCCAAAAAGTGTTTTGAAATGAGTTCCAAAAAGTGCTCTGAAATGTGCTTTTATAAGTGTTCTCAAAAAGGGGATCAAGTAAGTGTTCCAAAAACTGTTCTTAAATGTGTTCAAAGATTTGCAGTGTAAAATAGTTCAAAATTTAATTTTTATAGCGCAAATTAATTTGGGGCATAAAAGGGTTCAGTACTAATTGGGCTCTCATTTCATACAGTGTGATAAGGGCATTACGCGTGCTAGACTACTCCAAAGACAGATTCGCGTAAATACGGGTTAGGACCCCTAAGAAAGACCCCCACGGAGGGCACCCCACCCTTCGACCTAGAGCCCACGCGGAGCTAATCGGTCGTAATCCCACAAACAAACAAACAAACCAAAGACAGATTCGCAGTATTTAAGCGTCGCATAAGGAAACCGTTCTATAGTAATTCTTCTTTCGTATTACAGCAGTGAAAACACGCTAGCACGCCACAGCCATAAACATTAGGTGTGTTTTCATTTCAGTTGTACACATTTTCATTTCCGTCTAGATTGTCCAGAGTTTATGAGCGATTTCTTTCCTTTCGGCACAAATAAAAATGTTGCTGAAATGAAAAGGGACTTTTGCGTTTACTATGCTTCTCTAGTTTTATTGTCGAGAAAGTAAAAGTTCTAATATAATGTTTTGCTGTATTAGAATCATTACGTACACTTTAATACTGAAATAAAGCTGTTATATTTGAATGGATTTGTATCTTCTTAGATCCTTATCCATTACCCATAATTTATTCAGTTATCATTTATATACAGGATGTTACAAAAATGTGGTAACACACTTTAATTCTTTACCTATTAGAGGTAAGTGGGAAATGTAAATTGAAAAAATATTCAAAAGAAGTTAGGAAAAAAGGCTAAGAAAAAAGTGCTCTCGTTCATTTTCAAAAGGTGACACTCTTTAAAAATTGTACATAACCCCCGTAAAAAAAAATTCCTGTTTAGTAAAATGTACCCCATACACTAGTGTGTTGATGTGCAAAATTTTAGCCTTTCATCATAAAATGTCTCAGAAAATTCTTCCCATTCTCCCGAAAATTCTCCCCCTCAAAGATAGTGAGGGCTATAGATGAATATGGATGAATGTGGACGTTTAATGCTAGAGTGTAAAACATTATTTTTTTCGTAATTTCTGCACGACCCTGAAATACGGTCATCCGACGTTTTTCAGGGTCCTTTCAAGAGCCCTTGAAAAGTAATTCAGCATATATTTATCTTCCTACCTCCAACACTTTTTAGAATATAATTCTCAAATTTGTACTTCATTTAATTAGTGTATGGGGCACATTTTACTAACTGGGAATTTTTTTTGCACAGGATCGTATACAATTTTAAAACATGTGTAACTTTTTGGTAAAATTTACCCAAGGAATTTTTTCTTAAGGTAGTCTTTTTTTCTACTTTATTTTGAACATTTTTTTTCAATTTACACTGCCCACTTATTTGTAATGGATTAAGAAATAAAGCTTGTTATCATCTTTTTGGGACACCCTGTATACAGGGTGAATCTGTACTTACAGGAGGTCTGTAAGCTTTAGCTAAACTTTACGTAAAAAATTGTGAAAATTTAGGGGGAAATATTGAAAGGGATTAGTTACCTCATGTTATTTAAAAATGCCCTAAGTTACTATATTTGCTTTGAAACATATCTAATTAGACATATTTTACCTGTCACAAACGATATTCTGAATCAGACTGCATATGAAAAATAGAAAAATATTAGAAGTTTAAATTTCATATTTAAATTTTAAATTAAAACTTTTATCATAATTTTATTCTTATCATTATAGTTAAGAAATTCTATTACTGAGATTTCTTTTCCCTTTTTCATAATTATTTTTCATTTGTGTAAGGTTTTGTTAATGATAATGAAAAATCCAGCTCTTTTAAATTAGACAAATAGATGTATTAAGTATTATATTTCCACAAAATTGTATTATTTCCACAAAATTGTTTCCACAAAATTGTATTACAATTGTTGATTAGAAAGTAGTGACAGGAAAGGTGATTGTTTTGAAGGAATTCGATCAATATTATTGAATAATTTTTCAAAGCACAGAAATATCTCTATTAAATATGTCAATAATTATATATATACTATATATACTATACTATATTCTATACTATATGTATATACTGATTGTTCTTACCCATGTTTTCCTAATCTTTTTTGCTTCTATTACTGAAATTGCACAACCTTATTATCGAATATTTAGCACATGATTTCTCGAGAGTGATTGTATATTGAGTTTCATAATTTATGTCAGTGCTTGCTTTTCTTAAGAACTATGTTTCTACAAAATTTCGTTTGAATCAGTGATTAGAAGGTAATTCCCTCACCTTATAAGTTAACATACTTCTTATAGTTTATTAAACCAAATAAAATGAACATTTTGAAATTGGATAAAAATTAAATTCCGTGATTCAAAGTTATCGTATATTACTCTATTTGTTTACTTTTTATTAATTTTTCTTATTTATACACATTTTTCAAAGAATATTGGCATCATATATGCACAATCATTAAGACTGCTAAACGTTGGTGTCCTATTCCGAAAAAAAAAAAAAAATCTTTTTTGAAGATTAAATTGGCGCCAGATGTAAAGCTATTTATCGTAATTAAAATTAATTTTCTTTACATTCTTCACTTCACCTTACACACTTTATTGTACTCATTAACTTCAAATTAATCCTATTGTGCGTAATGTTCAGCAAGTTGTAAAATATATTCACTGCTTTTTTAAAAATATTATTTGCTGTTAGCGTATCAAATGCGTAACTTTTGAACAAAAGAACATGAACTAATATAGCATATCAGCCCAATATTGGATCAATACGCGTAATCAGTTTTCCTTTTATGCGTGTTTGTGTAATACTATTTTCTACAATTATTAAAAAGGTATCTGGGCATAAATATCTGAATAAATCAGATAAAAAATTTCTTTCTGTTATGGTATCAAATAATGAATATGAAGTATGGCACGATAAACGAAATATGTCAGTTATAGTTAAACCTGCATCAGATGAATATTTACCTTTAGGTAAAATGAACTACACAGTGACTACCTTCAATGAATACTTAAAACTCTCAACAATTATTCGTTTAAACCAATATAAAACAGATAAATGAAATTGGAACTAAGCAACCTTTTATTTCTAAAATTGTAGAAGTAAAAGGTTGCTTTCTATAAATATACTCTCCTATAAATATACTATATAAAGTATTTCCTCTATAAATATACTCTCCCTAATTTGCACTTTGGTAAATCGACCACTCAAATATTATCCATGCAATCTGAAAATTGGGAACAACGAAACCTATCAATGCTTAACAACGCATAACAGCTCTAATTAAAGCAAATCACATTCAAAAAGTTTTATTTCTAATACGCATTTCATGTATACCGCTACAGGCACCAAAGGATTAAAAATCCAACATTATTGTCGTCCGCACGTAAATTACCAGGGGTTCCAGATTATTAACCCGCACGGAATGTTTCTCCAACACGCCAGGAGTACTGCGGATTTTTAATTAAGAAAATAGAACAAAAAGAATAAGTTCTCCCAGAAACCCCTCGACTGCGTTTTTACTTCCGTAAACTTTGGAGGGTCGGAGCTAAGCCAGTAAACCGAATTAAGACGGTGCACCTCCAGAAGCGAAAGTGCTTCGCCCTCCTCCTGAAAAACGAATTAAACTGTGCGTTGAGGTGAATACTTCCTGTCTGTTACAGTGTCAGAAATAGGTCAGCTCATTTGCCCGAGGACCACACCCAGATCAATTTTTTTTTGGAAAATCACAGAAGTGGAGTTACTCACTAGCATGAAAGCGCGGTGCGAAAAAATCCCACTGACTGAATTTCCTGGGGATTATGAGAAACCAACAGTTCCTCCGTGGCAATATCTTTTAAACTCAGTCCATTTTTGATTTCAGCATTTATTTATTTTTACGTTTAAATAATGTAGAGTATTCCTACTTACTAAGATAAAAATTCCGGTTTTGGTTTGATTTTTATGCATTCATTTGAAAGTAAAATTTTATAAACTATACCCATCGAGTACTAACTTTCTTATTTTAGTTTTGTGACTAACTAATTAGTTTCTGGAATTCAAAAATTTCATCATGCAATTCGTAAGTCCGACAAGATTAGTCAAAATCGAATGCATCTCTGAAAATCTCTCCAAATATTTCCGATCACTGAGCTTTTGGCGAAATGAAGTCGACGACACGTCATGAATTTCTTGAATACGAATCAGCAAGGGATTCCACATGCACTCCGTACACGATTTTACGAATTATTTGAGTGGTCGCTAAGAGTTTGTAGAAACGAGCGTCGCCAAATAGGAGGAAAATAAATTCCGAAACTGAACCTAGCTTTGCTATATTTACTATATTTGGCAAGAAATCGCAAAATCCAAATGATATGAAATGGGAAATTTCAAAATTTATAAATCGCGTTTCAATTAATCATTTTGCATGCTAGAAAATACAAACATTAATAATTTAATGCGTAGAACATTAATTGAAAATTTTTAAAATTTATGGTGAGTGCGTAAAGCAAACTGAAAACGCAGTCATTCGAAGATAACCTCAAAGCGATTCACAGATGTTGGCTAGAATTACCGTTTCCAGGGGCAAGGTAGATTAGATAATAGGGAGTTTTTGCATAGCCGTTTCACACATGGTAAAGCAACGGTAAGTGCCATTGGACAGTACAGCGCATATAAAGTCCGAAACGTGGTTGGTCAAAATACTCCGCTCCGAATAGCGTTAGCGTTAACTTAGGAAGAAATGGTATGCAAAAATACCCTATTAAATAGATTAACGTCTCCAAAACGCATTTTATACAAATTAATTATATGCATGATTTAATTGATTTATGTTCCGTCCTCCTGTAAATGAGCTAAAAATACTTCATACATTGTTTTCATTAGGAAAAATGATACAGGAATTCGTTTGCGTTTTGCTTTAGGCAAAACTATACGAGGACTATCCACCTATAGGGGGCGGGGGGAAGATGTTTTGGGCAGATGAGTTGGTTCCAGTTGGCGGAGTTGGAGTTGATTGTCAGTTTCCCCCAGATGTAACGCGTATTCCCGTTCTATCAGAGAAAACTGCCCGAAATTCCAGACTGTAAGTTCGGTAGCTGTGAGCCAGAGGCCACCCGGACCTGCACACTTCAGTCATGTAACATTCAGTGTCTTATTCACTCGGCCATTGGTCAACGATGGTGCAAGAAGTATCAATATCATTTATGAATTAAGTGTCATTCGATGCGCATTTACAACAGAACTAGATTCGGGGCAGAATGAAATCATAAATACTTTTAAGCTGAGTTGGAAATTGTCAAATAGTGTTCTTCAATAAAAATGTATAATTTAATATTAACATTATTCTAAATTCAACTCTTTTCGGGAAAAAAATACTATTTTCTTTTATTTACGAAGAAGAAAAGAGTACATTTGAATTACATTTAAATAAATTTTAAGGGGTTAAATTTAACACAGACAGAAAGGTATCAAGTATCAAGCATTCTTAAACGTACTTTATACTCAGAACTGTAAAAATACACATCGTTAGATAATTTTTTGCGCAAGCAAGTGTGAGAGTTAAATTTCATGCTTCTGAAAGTGCATTGGAAGTGCTTGTATCTGGAGGCTTCTCGCTTATAATGCCTCTCCGCCATGTTTTCTAACCGTATCAAAATGATCTGCTTTCCCTTCATTTGTTTAACAGTATTTGTGAAATCTGTGTCGACATATGCTTCATCAATCATTGTTTCATTAATTGAAGCGGTTTTTTGTTGCTGTTTTGAATAATCTGCGATGTCACTTATGCTATATGCTTTTCTAATATTTTGGGGCAATAATTTGTTTTCATTATTTTTATTTGCAGGGTTTTACCCCAAACTGTCCTTTCCGACTTAAGAAAGGAAATGCACAGGCAGCTCGGGATTGACTCCGTACCACAAAGCTTTGTTTTCCTTAGATCTGTTGGAAGAAACTTTACG
Source organism: Cheiracanthium punctorium (assembly GCA_038373885.1). Classification (NCBI taxonomy): domain Eukaryota; kingdom Metazoa; phylum Arthropoda; class Arachnida; order Araneae; family Cheiracanthiidae; genus Cheiracanthium; species Cheiracanthium punctorium. The sequence continues at coordinate 569,068 of JAWZYV010000576.1, read as the reverse complement.
CAGGTAAATTGTTTTAGTTTAATGTTTTCGAGAAAAACAATAACATTCTGTTTGTTCTAATTTATTAAAGACAGTTTTTAAAATATTGTATTGAAACCTTTCGAAAAAACATATTTGAGCTATGGAAGAATGTGGAATGTATATAAAAAAATATATTTTCCTTTCTAGCTATAAACAAAGGCTTATCAGCAAATTAGTATTCATAAGCCAGATAAAAAATATAATTGAAGAAATGTTGAATGGTGTCTGAAGATGTCAGAGAGATGAAATAAAGTTATTAGCTTAAACTGTTTCGTAATTTTTCGATTGATTGTTTAATCTGTTATCATATAAATCATGATTCTTATAGAAGCTAAGATTATTCTATTGTATTTGGTTCGATAACAGGAAGCTCTTGGGTTTCACACTGTATTTCTTTCTTGGATTCTGCTTTAACTCTTTCTATGGCCGTCGTAAGTATACTAAACACCAATTTCACCAACTTTTGAAAAAACCCATTGTAAGCTATTTCACCAATTTTCATTTGCCTAAAAAATAATAAACCTTTTTATCACATAGTTATCTATTAAGTATAAACACGAAAAATGAAAAGAAAATAAATAAATAAATAAAAGCAACGTTTTAAATTCTTTTTGAAAGCTCAGAAAGGGCGGTGGTAAGCATACTTATCATAAAAAATGACGTTAATAATCAAATTTATTTTACCTAAGGTAATTAATTAAATTTACTTGTCTTAATCAATTTCAGTCCAAAAATTTTGTGACCAATTTTTTAATACCATTGCTAGAAATAAATGAACTGTTGAAGAGTTAAAAAAAATCTTCCTTTATTTTCATATATTGTTTTAAAGAATAATTTCAAAGCAATCTAGAGTTCAGCATTTATTGAAAATGCAGGGGAGATAACACAGCGGATTCTAATTCTTATGAAATACTTTGCATCTTTATTATAGAGGTATCCTTCACCTGATATAAATTTTTCTATATTGAACAACTAATTCTAAAAAGCTACAAAACCACAATACATTGCTTTATTTTTACATGTTTAGTCACATCATGACAAAAAGGAAGTTAAAAAAATGATACGATTAGACGATTTAAACAAATACAGTCGACCACCCAAAACACTGTAGATACGTTCCGTGTTTTATGAATACGAGTTGTACGAGTTACGAGATTATACAAACACGAGTAGCAACAGCAATGCACAGAATGTGTTAACAGGCAAAACAAAAACATCTATCGCATTCTTTTACGGTGTTAAACGAACACGATCTCAAAATCTCCGTCTTGAACTCGTTCACAAGGTTATAGGACACTGTTAGATATGATACTGTTTTTGTTGTTTCTGATTTCCCGCTTAGCGACAAAATAATTATTATCCTGTCTTCTTATGGACTTCTGCTGCTACTGAGGAAGATCTAAATTTTTTCGATCGAAACACGTGCACAGTTCGATAAGTATATTTTATGTGTATTATTTTACAAAGTTGTTTACAATCTTGATTTATTATTTTACCTATTTATTATTACATTATTTACTATTATAATTATTTATTCTTTTATCTTGAAATTGCAGGTAAATTTCTAAATTTTTATCATTGCAATACCCTAAGCGGCGTGATTTCGGTTTCTGGTTTGACTCTTTTGTAATAGATTATATTTAGGCAGAATTCATATGTTATGAGAGAGCATCTCGTTGATGGAAGTTTCTAGCTAAAGCAGCTTCAAAAATTGAATATACTTTTTTTTTTTTAAGTGTACGAAATAATCAGTTCGCCGAAAATGTTTTTATTTTACTCATCACAAACTATGATTCAACTAATTTAAATGCACTAGAGATAATTATTACTGCACCTGAAAGCTCAGATGAAAGCTCGAAAATTTCGCTTCTGTCTTGTAATTTTACATTTATAAAAGTGACTAATCATATGACATACAGCTTTGATTTGTTTTGAAATTTCAGTTTGTACCAACGTAATCATTATACATGGTTAAAAGGGGGTAACGGGCTTTAATTCTTTATCTATTAGAGATGAGTGGCTTGTGTAAATTATAAAAATGTTCGAACAAAGTTCGGAAGTAAGATTCCGTCAAGGAAAAATTCCTCTCGTTAATTTTCCAAAAGTTATATATTTTAAATTTCCGTATAAAACAATTCCCAATTAGTAAAATATGCACCGTATACTAATGAGGTGACTTACAAAATTTGAGAATTATACCTTAAAACGTGTCAGAGATATGAAGATAAATATAATTGACTTAAACCACTTTTAGATTGCTCTCGAAGGGAAAAAATCACGTTGAATAATGGCATTTCAGGGGTCGTACAGAAATTATGAAAGAAATCCTTTTTTTCCCACTCTTAGCAATAAACGTTCATATTCAAAATCATGTATAGTCCCGATCATATTTCTTTAAAGATATTTCTGTGACGTTGTATGATGAAAGGCTCAAATTTTGTACACCATCTCATTAGTGTATGGGGCATATTTTATGGGAATGTTTTAATACGGCATGCAAATTTAAAAAGTGTAAATTTTTTAAATGAAAGGGAGGAATTTTTTCTTAATGGCGTCTTATTTCCGATTTTATTTTGAACTATTTTTCAATTTACACTGCCCATCTATCTCTAATACATAAAGAATTAAAGCCCGTTACCACCTTTTTAGGACACTCTGCACACGCATGGGGAAGGTCGTTAATAAACCCAGAACATGCACTTTAGATCTTAATCTAAACAACTAACACTTATGACTGTAGTTAAATTGTAGTAAATAGAGATAAATACGAGAATTGAATGTTCAAAGTGTTTAGAAAAAAAAAAAAAAAAAAAAAAACGAATGCAATAAAGTGCTAGAAATGAAAATGCATCTTGATAAAGATCTTAAAATTTCCTTCAGAAAGATGAAATAATACAAAAATTTGCAGAATTCAACATTTAAACCATAATTTAACATTTCCAAAAATTATAAAATAAGAGCAACTTCAGTTAGGCACTTCCATCACCAATTTCAATCCCCAAATTTTCTGACTAAACTGCTCAAAAATAAAATGCATGACACTATATAAAACAAATATAGATTTTATATTAAATAATATAAATATTTTAAATTATAAAATAAGAGCTACTACAGCTAAACATTTCCGTCATTTCCAATCCCTAAATTTTCTGACTAAATCGTTCACAAATAAAAAGCATAACATTATATAAAACAAATATAAGAGAAATATTAACTATGTACATGCATTTTTTAAAAAGTAGAGTGGTCTATCTTCATTGTGTCTTTCGAAACTAGCATATAGATTTTAGATTTCTCGTTTATGCATTTTATGAAAATCTAGTGGTAGTACCCGTAATTAACGGTTTAGTATGCATTTTAGTTCGCCAGCACTGTAGGTGTACAAAGAACAGAAATAGCATATTGGCAAAAGCATAGAAAGCAAAGTTATAACTTCTGTGTATTTTTAAAGGATTATAGGTTAGAGAATAACTAAGAGCTAAATGAGATTTTCAAACACATTTAATTTTAATAATTAAGGTTTTATTTGACTAGCGCTTACAGTCAAGAGGTCATGCTTAGACTTTGACGAAATTTTGTTTGATGCACTGTATATATTTTAATATTATGCCGCCAGAAAAGTTTCTGCAATTTTCATAAAATCTAAAAAAGCAAACAGAAATTGAAAACTCGGTGAATTTCTTTTTGGAATGGAATAGCGAACTAATATGTTACCTCTAAGACGCCTTAAAGTGATCCCCCACCCCCTCAGGAAAAAAAAATTGCAATTTTTGTAAAGTTTTAAAATTTAACTTAACTTTCCACCTAACATAATTCCAAATTTCATTCAATTCAGCTGCCATATTTAAAAAATGGAACAAGAATTTATTTATTTTTCACACAAATCTCAAAACCTATAAAAATGTTGAAGTACTTTGTCATCTATATTGTAAGTGACCACCTCTGATGATGCTAAATTTTATTTAATTCGCTTCAGTGGTTTATACTCAATAGATAAACAAATATTTACACATTTTGTATACATCTTTTGCAGAATCTCAAAATCTAATCCAAATTTCCAAAAATTCCACGGTTATAATTTAAGTTGTATGGTCTTCTATCATGTCACTAAATTTCATTTCATTCGCTTTAGACGTTATTACTTGATGCGCGAACAAAAATTTAGACATTTTGAAGCAATTTTCGCAAAATCTTAAATCTAATCAAAATTAAAAAAAAGAATTCGACAGCTATTATTTACTATGAGTGATCACTTATTATGTCACTAAGTTTAATTTAATTCGCTTGATTCGTTTTTACGTGATGGCCGACCAAAAAATAACACGTGTCCCATGACAGAATGACAGAACGACAGACAGAGAAACTTTTTTTTAACTGTCGTGCGTTTCCAGGTATTAGAAACGAATAAAAATTGCAAACATTTTTGAATTCCGAGAAATGTACAGACAAAAAGTCTAATATTATTTACATAGATTATGAATTTTTTTGAGAATAACAGTAATAGCTGTAAGTTGCTTTTTGATAAGCTATTCACAAGTATCGAAAAAAATATATATAAAAGTTTTGCAAGTCATATAAAGTCAGCTTTTAAACGTTTTGCATATTTCCTCTTTTCTTGTTTTCCTTGTTTAAAACAAGATTCTTAGTTCATATGTAAATATTCTAATTAGAATACGAAAATTAGTTTTGTGCTGATCGATCCTTTAGGACTTATATCGAATTCTAAGGAGCTATAGCAGTTGAAGGCGATCACTCTCCCATGCACGTAACGTCAAGCACGATGTAAGGGAGTTTTCTCTATTTCTTTTCTGTGTTCTAATATCTAGGGCAATATGATTAAACACTTAAGTACACGACCGCACTAAGGCGGAAGAGAAAGCTCCGAGCTTCAAGAATTCTTCCTAATAATATTATCGATCATTTCTCAAAACATTTTAAGAGCTTCTGTAAGTTGGAAGCACAACTTTAAGAATGCAAGAAGTGTTGAATTTCGAAGAGCTTTACCAGAAAATTAACGATATTAGTTGTCTGGACTTTTTTGGTCTAAGGGTAAGATTATGATTGTGAATGTATTTGTTTACTAGTAGCGATTTTAAGTACACGGAAGTTAATAGATGCAGTCTAGAAGAATTAGAAGTTAATATCTGTATCTTTGATAACAACTTAAAAATAATTAAAATAAACTCAATTAAAATAGTGTATATAGTCATACTATATACATTATTATATAGTTATATATAATTATAATTTGTATTAAAAAAGTCTAATGCTATTAATTAATTGCTTTTGCATTCTGCATACTGTAATTTTTTTCGAAATGAACTATAGTAAACATGTGAAAATTATTTTTGTACTTATTTCAGTAAAATTTTTCACATTGAAAATTCAAATACATTTCACTTACGAAGTGATGTATCTGCAAGGTGTCGTTGACCTCCTGGAAATTTAGCGCCCTCTGTATTTTTGTTGACAGCTGTTCTGTTATTAGAGTTAAAAATTATTAAAAATTAATTTTCTGATGATTTAAAAATTCATACAATTTCATATTTTTAGAAATAATTTATTGGTACAATATACATTAAAATGCATTGATTAAATTTATTTTCATTTGTTTATATGCATATATATGTATGCATCACAACAAAGGGATCTAAAATGATGAATAAATTTGATTTTAACATTTTATATTATTTTACAATGTGTGATGTTGGAACTTATTAAGCATAATATTATTTCAGTCATTCCCTTTTTGTTTTTGATTTTTAAAATTATTTTTTCTCTGTAAATTTGAAATTGTTTATTTTGCGTTTCATCGTCTCCCTAAAGAGTAACTAATTTATATAAATAATATTGTGATAACAATATTATTTATTTAAATTATACTCAAATTTTTCTATACACTTGAATAAAATAGTTCTGTTAATGTATTTATAATTATTCTGTAATAAATTTTACTGTCTGTTTATCTTTAACCAGATTTTGCAATTGTAGATGTGAGCAAGTTTTTTAAATCAAATATTTATTTTCGTATTTTTTAACAGTTTAAAAAATATTTATTAATAAGTATTTATTAATCCGTTAATTAATCTTTATTAATAATTGTAAGAGAAAATAATATATTGTGAATAATAAATTTTTATTTTAGTTTATTATACAGACAACATAAATCTAATATATTTGAAAAACGTTACGATTTTTCAGGTACACATTGTATTTTACTCTCTGTGACCGTATAAATTCTCTTGAGGTATAAAAATATCACAAAGACCTCTCTAGTTATCGGGAAAACACATGCAAAATTTGCTTCTGCGTCTTATGGTGATTAACATATACAGTTACATTCAAATTACAGAGCTGTGCCGCTATATACAATTGAAAAAACTTTTTATAAAGTCTTTTAATTTCAATTTAATATTTGTTAATTTGCATGTGTCTTAATAAAAACCAAAAATATATTTTTCGATATTTAAATCATACACTTTTAGTTAAAAAAATATCCTAGAAAATTAGCGTTTATAATTTTAGTTTTTAAATTTTAAAATCATTATGTATGTTTCATTACAAAAAATGTAGGTGTACAGCTCTGAAAGTAGCAGCGAACGGAAAAATGTTCAGCAAATAGAAACTACAAATATTCATAGGTATTAATCTCAAAATAATCTTGTAATATCTATTTAATAGCAATGGAAGAATGTTTTTTACACATTAGTTTTGTTTACGTATTTCGCATTTAGTATTATTTATATCAAAAAGATTTTTGTTACTGTGGATTTCTTTAAAAGTTTTAACATATTTTCTATTATGCATAACTTTACAAGTACTAATGCTATAATTAAGTCACCAACAGCTTAATATCTGATTTATAATCTAACCTTTGATTCGAATTGAACTACTGAATTCTGTTAGTCGGACGTTTTCTAAAATAATTTATGTTTCATATGTGGTCAATGATCTTTTATTGAGTTCACTAAGTAGTATTCATGAATGGCATCTTGTAATGATGTGTAAGTGTGAACACTGACCTATTTTCAGGTGTACATATTTTTATATATGTTTAAATGTCTTAAATTGGTTAGTTTATTTTAATCCCATTCCTATTTGAAAAATATCAAAGCAATTCTCTATGTGCTTTTAGCTGAATTTTTAAATAATTTAAAAATTGAAATTATTTATTAAAGGTGAACCGCTTAACTGTTTTAGGTTTTTCTTTACCCCACATTCAACGAATACAAATATATCTATATCTATATATATATATATATATATATATGTACACAATAAATAAATACAATACAGTTCTGAAATTAACTTAAAATGTAGTATAGTGCGACAATTTATACTCGACTGGCGTAAATGTTTGCATGCTTAAATAGATTTATTGATAGTATTAGAATTTACAACGAATTAACGATTGCAGTGTATTAAAAATAATGAAATTTATATCCACGCAGAAATTTTATCTATAAACTTTAGTGATATACCTAATGAAAATGTTTCAACATTCATCTTACGTATGTATTTTTTGTCAACTTAATACAATAAAGAAACCCTTACAGAAAACGAATTTGCACATCATTTTAAATTCATGGTATGACTTTTATAACTGAAAATATACTTCTTGAAAATTAGAAAATACGTTTTTCCCTGAGATTGTAAAGAAGCAAAAAAGTTTTGGGATTAATCTAAATATATGGCAAGTAATTTGAGAATAAACCTGAAAAGAGAATATTTATTTTGCTATTAGTTTGTTCTGTTTAGGAAAGAGAATACCCACAAAAATCACAACATTATTATAGTTTTTATCATTAATCACATGATTTCAAATTAAAAAAGGCACTAAAATAGTAAGATAATGCTACGTCTGTACGTTATTCTCAATTTCATGATAATGAATATGAGTATTTATAAAGCAATGAAATAAAATCAAATAAAGACATTCAAGTTTTAAAAAGTCAAAACAATTGATGCATATATTGAGATTTCAATAATTATATGAAATAATCAACTTAAGAATTAAAAGTTCGCAGTACCTCTTTTTAGAATATACTGAAGCTTTGTAAAATCCTCCCACTTTACATGTATTTTGTATAACTATAAACTAAGCATAATTTAAACACACACACACATATGTGTGTAAATATATATGTATACGTGTATATATATATATATATAAAGCACTGAAAAATCGACGTACCAATCTGGAGTGGTAGACAGCACATGGAAGGCGAGCATAAAGTGTTGCCAAAATTAAAAATTGTAGTAAGTAAAAACCTATATATATATACATATATATATAGATACAAACGTTTGGATTTTGAAAGTGTGAGAGTTAAGTTTAAAAAATCAACATTAAAACAAGAAGATAGGATATTAAAAATTCAAACTCTATTTATTTTCAGGTTCGACCAAAGCAGGAAATGGAGATGAAAGTGAAAAACTACATTCCTCCTTTTGTAAGTACTTATTAAACACATTTTCTTCCTTAACACTGCACCAAACCCAATTAATTTTAATTAAATTCGTTTAAAACACCAAAATGTGTTTAAAGAACTCTACTTTTACGACTATTTATCTACTGATATTGTTACAAACAAAACTATTAATTCTTTACTTTCAATAGCACCAACTTATCGGCTTTTTAAAACTATTTCAGAAACATAAATACTTTTTATTTCAGAAGCTTGAATAAGTTTTCAGAAGTTCCAGAGTTTATCATTATAAAATACATTTTTTTTCTGAATGCTATCATAATTTTAGGGAAGAAAGGATGTCATTATGCGTTTACACATTTTAAACTATGCTTAATGAAATAAGAAAAAAAATTAAAGGATAATAATATTAATAGTCTTATCCTTTAATTTTGTTTCTTATTTTATTAAGTATAGTTTAAAATGTTATTTTCTCGTTATTTTTTGAGAGGGTGTACCATATTATTTTGTCTTAAAAAATTTTATGAGGTTTTTTGTTTTTAAATAAAGAAAAACTCTATATAGTAAAATGAGTTTCTGAAAATCGAGAAAGATCCTTATGCTTACATTTTTAACAAACGAACTTCAATAAACAATTTAATTAAATTTTTTACATAATTTATATAGACTTAATTTTAGATAACTATATTTCATTAATGTATTTCATTTTTTAAAATTAGTATAAAGGAAAAGACTTTTGTCGGAATCAAGTACTGGTTTTGAACTTAGCAACTAAACTCTGTGTACGTATACTTTAATAGTGATTGATAAAAAATGCAAATAAATATATAAAATTAAAAACTGTTAAGCCTGAAATATGATTATTAAAGTAATAACAAAACAAGTTTTGTAAGAATTGTAACTAGAATTAAATTCAAAGAATTTCTGTTATTAGTGTGAAATATTTTTGACTTTACTCTGAGTGCAAAGTCAAGTTTCTGACGCTTTATTTGTTTTATGAATCAACTTCCCAACAATTTTCGCATTAGTCAGTGATAGTTGCAAAAATGTAAGAACAATATTTAGTTTAGAAAAAAAATAGATAGTTTAAAATAACAGAAAAATAGTAGATGCTTTAAGAGACGATTAAAATTGAACATCAGATATGTCAATTACTTACGTGCACCTTTTGAAGTGTCAATGAATTTTAAAGCATAAATACACTTATATCTCATAAAAGAGATTTTTAATACATTATATACATTATTACCCCTCTAATGCATATATACTGTAAATCAAAATATACTCCCATAAAATTTTTCAGCTCTCAGAAAATCTTTTTTTAATACTCAAAGAAAGTAATTTAGAGACAAAAACTTGTAATAGTTACTTACTTTAAAACAGAATATAAATAAATAACTCCTGAATATTTAATAAAGTGAAGCAAATGACCCAGGATGACATTTACCCATTGGTTTACTCGTAAATGTTAGGCGTTCTCCTTTCACTGCAGTTATTCGTTTGCTTATAAAAATACGTGCTTCCACTATCAATTTCTACATAATTAGTTCTCTGAAATACGCCATGGAGTCAATGAGTTTTCTGAAACTTCCAGGGAAGTGTAATGAAATACTTTATTTTTATGCATTTAAAACAGCACAAGGTACATGTATCCAGTTAAATATTTTTAGTGACTAATTTTTGGTCTGCTTGAAAATAAGTTTCTGAAATGTTGTAGGATGTTATACATATAAATACATATATTTTTTTTCCCGATAAATATAACTGCATTTCTGAAATAGAAGAAAAACTGTTAATGTTAATTAAATATGTATGCTGTATTTTATAAATAATACCCAAGTATAATGCCATTAATCTTGAAATGTCTGTGCATGTTAAGATTCACTTGACAAAAGCAGAGTTTAACTATATTACTTTTTAAACAATTATATTTTTTATTAGTTTTTAAAAAATAATTGTGATAGTTGGACTTTTAAAAATTAATTATGACTTAAAACTCACGTTATAGCAAACTATACAAATTATAGAACATAGTATAAAAAGTACAGTCTGATTTTATTTTGTTTCAGGGTTTAATATTTGTTTGGGACATTTAAAAAAAAATTTTGGTCATGAGGTTAAAGATCCTAATTTCATCTGTTTTCAGATTATACATCTATTTATGAAAGAAAACAGTTTTTTAATAATAAAATTTATTTATTTATTCCTAGTTTCAGTCATCTATGTTGAATGTCTTCGAGGGAACTTTTTTAATCAACTATTTAGCCTATATAACTGCGATATTGAGAGCACATAGTCTCAAGAAATAAATTTTTAAAAGTACTCTAGCAAAGACCACGTCTTTTTATTTTTATTTAACAGCTATTTCTGTGCAGGAGTATATTATTACTTGTAGTAGGAGTATATGCAATATCTGCGTTTAATAACTTGTAGTTTGGGTTCTGTATCTTTTGCTTTTATTTTACCAAAAACTCTTATTTTTATTTCACAGCTACTTCTGTGTAGGAGTAAATTTATAATATTTGGTTTGTAGAAAGTGTCTATCTTCTTTCAAGGCTGTTTGAAAACCCACTAATTTACATGTATGGATGAATCAGTTATCTATATAAATAAAATTAGACTTTTGTCTGTACATTTCTTGGAATTCAAAAATTTTACAATTTCTATCCGTTTCAAGCACCCGGGATTCCGATGCGACCCCCAAAAAAAAGTTTGTCTGTCTGTCATTCTTTCATTCTGTCCTTCTGTCATTCTGTCCGTGACGTTTTTTTTGTTTAAGCATCACGTAAAAACGACTGAAGCGAATGATATGAAATTTTGTGTCATGATAGGTGGTCACTCAACTTAAAACATAGGCGTCGAATTTTTAAAAAATCTAGATTAGATTTTCAGATTTTGCGAAAATCGTTTCAAACTGCGTAAATTTGTGTTCAAGCATAACGTAAAAACGACTGAAGCGAATGATATGAAATTAGGTGTCATGATAGGTAGTCACTCAACTTAAAACATAGGCGTTGAATTTTTAAAAAATCTTGATTGAATTTTGAGATTTTGCGAAAATCGTTTCAAACTGCGTCAATTTGTGTTCAAGCATCACGTAAAAACGACTGAAGCGAATGATACGAAATTGGGTGTCATGATAGGTGGTCACTCAACTTAAAACATAGGCGTGGAATTTTAAAAAAATGTTGGTTGGATTTTGAGATTTTGCGAAAATCCTGTCAAACTGCTTAAATTTGTGTTCGAGCATCACGTAAAAACGACTAAAGCGAATGATATGAAATTTGGTCACACGATAGATGGTTGCTCAACATAAACTATAGGAGTCCAATTTTTTAAACATTTTTATTAGATTTTGAGATTTTTTGAAAATTCTCTCAAAATGCGTTTATATTTCTTCAAACATCACGTAATAACGACTAATACGAATGATACGAAATTTAGTGATATGATAGGTAGTTGCTAATCTTAATTTATAGGCGTTGAATTTTTAAAATATTTTGATTACATTTTGAGATTTTGCGAAAATCGTTTTAAAATGCTAAAATTTGTTCCAGCACCACGAAATAAAGATTGCAGGGAATGAAACGAATTTGGTTGACAGGATAGGTTGTCACTCAACTTAAATTCTAGGCTTCCATTTTTTCAAAAATGTTGATTGAATTTTAAGATTTTCCGAAAATTATTTCAATATGCGTCAATATTCGTTCGCGCATGACATAATTACGACTAATGCGAATGAAATGATATTACTTAGTTACTCTCTAACCTGTAATATTTTAACAATACATAAAAATTATAACTTCGCTTTCTTTACTTTGGCAACATACTACATCCATTCTGTGTACTCATACAATGCTGCCGAAAGATCTTGCTTTTTTGGAAATTTGCATTCACTAACCCGTCGAGGACGGGTACTTCAGCTAGTATCTATATAAATAAAATTAGACTTTTGTCTGAACATTTCTAGGAATTCAAAAATTTTGCAATTTCTATCCGTTTCAAGCACGCGGGAATCCGATGCGACCCTCAAAAAAAAGTTTGTCTGTCTGTCATTCTGTCGTTCTGTCGTTCTGTCATTCTTTCATTCTGTCCGTGACGCTTTTTCTGTTTAAGCATCACGTAAAAACGGCTGAAGCGAATGATATGAAATTGGGTGTCATGATAGGTGGTCACTCAACTTAAAACATAGGCGTCGAATTTCAAAATAATCTTGATTAGATTTTCAGATTTTGCGAAAATTGTTTCAAACTGCGTAAATTTGTGTTCAAGCATCACGTAAAAACGACTGAAGCAAATGATATGAAATTGGGTGTCATGATAGGTGGTCACTCAACTTAAAACATAGGCGTCGAATTTAAAAAAAAATCTTGATTGGATTTTGAGATTTTGCGAAAATCGTTTCAAACTGCGTAAATTTGTGTTCAAGCATCACGTAAAAACGACTGAAGCGAATGATATGAAATTGGGTGTCATGATAGGTGGTCACTCAACTTAAAACATAGGCATCCAATTTTTAAAAAATCTTGATTGGATTTTGAGATTTTGCGAAAATCCTGCCAAACTGCGTAAATTTGTGTTCGAGCATCACGTAAAAACGACTGAAGCGAATGATATGAAATTGGGTGCCATGGTAGGTGGTCACTCAACTTAAAACATAGGCGTCGAATTTTTAAAAATTTTCATTAGATTTTCAGATTTTGCGAAAATCGTTTCAAACTGCGTAAATTTGTGTTCGCACATCACGTAATAACTGCAAAGGTGAAAAAATGTTATTTGGTGAAATGATAGGTGGTCACTCACCTTAAACTATAAGCATCTAATTTAAAAAAATCGATCCGATTTTGAGATTTTGCGAAAATCGTTTAAAACTGAGTGAATCTTTGTTCCCGCATTACGTAATAACGACTAAAGCGAATGATATGAAATTTGGTCACACGATAGATGGTTGCTCAACATAAACTATAGGTATCCAAATTTTTAAACATTTTCATTAGATTTTGAGATTTTGTGAAAATTCTCTCAAAATACGTTTATATTTCTTCAAACATCACGTAATAACGACTAATACGAATGATACAAAATTTAGTGATATGATAGGTAGTTGCTAATCTTAATTTATAGGCGTTGAATTTTTAAAATATTTTGATTACATTTGGAGATTTTGCGAAAATCGTTTTAAAATGCTGAAATTTTGTTCCAGCATCACGAAATAAAGACTGCAGGGAATGAAACGAAATTGGGTGACAGGATAGGTTGTCACTCAACTTAAATTCTAGGCTTCCAATTTTTCAAGGATGTTGATTAGATTTTGAGATTTTGCGAAAATTATTTCTATATTCGTAAATATTCGTTCGCGCATCACATAATTACGACTAAAGCGAATGAAATGATATTACTTAGTGACTCTCTTAACCTGTAATATTTTAACAATACATAAAAATGATAAATTCGCTTTCTTTACTTTGGCAACATACTACATCCATTTTGTGTACTCCTACAATGCTGACGAAAGTTCTTGCTTTTTGGAAATTTGCGTTCAGTACTAACCCGTCACAGGGTACAAAATAAAATCAGGACGCAGCTTGAACTCTTCCATGTACAAATGTTCATTAATTTAAACGAAATGTTAAAATTAAAGCGCTTGTGATAAATTATGCCTCCCTTAAAATTTTAGAATCTTCCCCGCCTAATGTTTTAAATATTTTTCTGAGTGCATGTTTGAATTTGTGTATGTGTGCATGTAGAATTTATATTTATAATTATAGGCACTTTTATTATACAATCAAGTAATATGGGTAATTTATGGTTTACATTATAAATAAATAAGTTAGAAGAGTTTCTATATCATTAAAATATACTAACAAAAGTTGTACCAAAGATAAAATACGATGAGTTTAATTTTTAAAACTTTCCCTAATTAAATTAATATATTTTATTTTGAAAGAAGAATTAGTAATTAATTTAACTTAATAAAATTAATACTGTTTGCTGCAAAATGAGATTAAAATTTAAAAAAAAGAGAGAGAGAGAGAAACAAGTGAAATGAGTTTCCTTCAAGTTAGGAATACTATTTGTCACATTTTCACATAATTATATGCATTTATTTTGTATTTGAATGGACGTTTTTGAATTTAAAGTAAAGCTCATTTCTAAAGTAATTAAAACAATTATTCAAATGATACTTAAGAAACGACTTAAAAAATGAGTAGGAAGTTGGATTTACTACTAATTGCATTTTCACTGACGTTTCCCCATGGTATATGGGGTAATTGTTCTCTTGTATAAAGCCGCAAAACTCCACCAGAAACCATAATAAGTTGCCATCTGTTTAAATTACACATTTAAAACATAACATTTTTACATACAAAATCTCCCCAGTTTTTCTTTAAAAACTAGGTGAGAATGCAATCCAGTCAGAAAAATCGTGGGTACATGACCACGTGTCTTGTGCGGTTACCACAATTGGTTTTGACAGGGCCAGAAAATCAGACTCCGGAATGAGTCACGCGAGTACCAATAATTTAAGTCCAGGAAGCTAGACACACTCTCTCCTGTGCACGAATCTGGGTTAGTCCGGACTTCCTTGTGCTCTGCCAAAGCGTAATGAAGTTTTCTCTTTCAAAAAGCTAACTTTTTTCCAGTTGCAGAGTTTCGCACTTCATCACGGATCTCTTTTGTTATTCAATCTTCTATGAAGATAACGGTGAGATTTCTTATTTATTTATACATTCATAAGGTTCCTTGACAGATGTCTCTACCCTTATTTTTACAATAAGAATGAAAATTTAGTTTCAGTTACATTAATATATTCATAGTATCATAGTTGATTTTGTTCTTTCTACAGTTGTGTTATAGCAGAATCATGATACTTTAATTGATTCTTATATTATATATGAAGTTAAGTATAGTATATTCTTGTATTATATTTAACCTCAATTTAAATTTTTCAGGAAAAAAATCAGTTAAATCTGGTTATAATAAAAACACGTGCAGTTTATGATTTCAATGAAAAGTTTTTAAAAGAATCTTGAAAAAAGTCTACAAGTCTAGGAATCATTAAAAGTTGTTTCTTGTTAGGAACAATAAATTCTTAAAAGTTTCAGGAAAGAAAAATTTAGATTTCTTGCAAACTTTAAAACCCTGTGCATTGAATGGCATACTTGTAACATTTTTTCAACACTGCTATAATAATGTAAATGAATTGTGTATTTCGTAAAAAACTTTCTTTCAAATTTACAATTTTAAAGGTGGAATTAATTCCAGAACACATCGCTAGTAAACACAAGTTACACATGGTATCTAAGACCATATACATGGTAGTATTAATTACATTTATCTAATATGTAAAAATAAGCTCATACTTAAAAAATTATCTCTTTAAACTCGAAATTGTCTAAGATTTTACATATGCAATATTTTATAACTCCTTTTACTTTCTTTGTTCATTTTACCATATAAAAAGTTCACTTACAGAACATAATACTAATTTTATTAATTTACAAGTCAAAGTTTCCTAGTAGGTAAAATATGCCATCATTCAATTTACTCATCTGATAGCATCCTGTGAATATGGGGAGGGGATTTAAAAATACAAAATATCCCTTTTACTTGGCAGCACGCTTTTTTTAGTTGTCTATAAAATACTAGAAGGTAAAGCCCATTGTGGAGGCAATTTACAACAAGGGCTACAAACAAATTTGACAAAATTATGTTTACACTCACTATATTTAATCTTTATGCAATAAATAATTTCATATTCAATTTTTATTATAGAGAAAAATAGGAATTGTGTTTGCCTCTCTGTGTTTGCAGAAAGTGTTCGCATTCGAAGAATTCTATTTTGCTGGGAACAGTCCCTCTTATATCAGTGCTTCATGTCGAGGAAATCACTTTATTTGTGAAAAATAAAGCTAAATTGGGAAATCCCGAAAAACTGTTTCAAACTTATGGAAATTGTAATTTTCCCTTCAAAGCTTGATAACCGTGACGTCAATACGGCATCAATATCACTTGCGATATCTAAAGTTGTCACTCGATTGCTTAACTTTATTCAATCTCGTACGTAGAAAAAGGCTGGAAATTACAAAAATTCACCAAAAACCAGCTTAAAAGTTAGGGAACGGATGAATTTTCAGATTTTTAAAGTAGCGCAGATTATTTTCTATGTTCCCCCCCCTTCCTAATTATGTAAATTTTAAAGTCAAATGCACAAATGGTGTAGATTTTATTACTTTTTTGTGCTTTACCTTTTAATCTGTCTGGAGTAACAGAGGTAGAAGTATTACTTAGGTGTGCTTGTAGCAGAATTGTGGCAGAGTCAGTGAGTCACAGTGTAAGTATATAGTAGGATATATTTTTGTATTTTTTAAAAATCGTAAAATCAATTAAAGAATTTCTCTTTAATTGGTTTCATACATCTTTTATTGATTTCGTTTCGAATGTATTTTAATTACTAAAGTGGTGGGTGAACCTTAGCGAGTAGTTTCAGATACAAACTATTGTTACGGTTTATCAACAGAAAGAAAAGAAAAAGGCATAAATTGGTAAGTGAATGAATCAGTGCTGTGTTGTTCATGACTAAGGAGTCCTTTCAAAATATCTATATATTGGGTCCACACGCATGGAATGTTGAGCTGAGCGAATTTCGTGCAGTTACATCAAAAGAATTTTTTTCGGAGATCATTCTTCTGTACCAATCACCAATGGTATGTCCGATTTCGGATTTTTCTTTTTTTAAGTGATCAGCATCGTGACCTTGACCAATGTCATAGGTTCAATGATCGCGCGGAGCGAGTGATTGAGAAATAGAAAAATTCTTCTAATATCTCTATTGAAAGTTAATGGCAGCAGGTTTTTCTGTGATTATTCCTCCGTGGTCAATCCGATTGGTTTGATTTCCGATTTATACCTTGGAGAAGCGTTACGTTGGCAGCAGGTTATAGGTCCTATCGGTACCTATAACCATGCCAAATTGAGCTAAATTGGTCGAGCGGTTTAGGAGGAGAAGCGTTACGTTGAAATGCCTGAGTGTAGTGTAAGAACTTAGCTCACTTCGCTCAGCTCAATAAATTGTTACTATTGATCCACATAAATGTGGTGTAATAGATGGTAACAATCATACAAAATACTTTTTTGTTATTTATCCTCTTGTTCTTTTTCCAATTGCCATCTGAAATGGATATTCAGGTTTTAACACCGTCTTTTTTCGTATGTCTCAGGCATTTTTTAAAAATGCTGATATTAGTCGTCTTAGATTACCATAGTTGTTCATGGGTTTCATGTCGATGAATACTGATGCGTATCTTTGAAATATAAGAAATTTTTTGCTTTTACTTTTGCAACGAACATTCTAAAAGACTTCATTGAATCGTTTAAATCTGTGTGCTACAAAAACTAATTTACCCTTTATTACCATACCTTACCTTACCATATTGGTGCCCGTCATTTGATGTGGCACACTATTTGTTAAAAAGAAAGTGACACGAACAAGGCTCAAAAAGCAGGGTTACCTTCCTTTTCTGGCAGCGCATGCAATGCAGTAGCACCTTAAAATGTTATTGAAGATCTGGAACAACGCTCATCCTATTACATAATTCACTAATTATCCGCGATGATCACGCCCCCCCCCCCGCACTGTTGTCTTTTATCTTCACTTGCTTTAAGTGTATTTAAGTGCATGCAGACTTAGTTTTCTCTCTGTATGCATCATTTTCGATTTTAGTGTACACTAAATACAAAATGCTGTCAATGTAAGGTGGAAATGGATATTGTTCGCAAATTAATATATCAATTTGAAAGTTGGAAATTGTAATAATGTGTTAAAAATGAAAATAAGTAAAAATATAATTTTTAAAAGTAGGAACTCTTTTTTTGGAGCCCTCTAAAATAAAAAATTATTCTTGCAAAGAAATGCTATAAATGAATGAAAGTTTGAAAACTAAGAGATCTTTTGAGAAAATATAGCTATTTCACTTTTGGAAGAGATGAAAATTTTCTAAAGGCTCAAAATATTTTATAAAGCATTCGATTCTAATATTCCACTTGATCTGGATTTGGTTGTAAGGCATTGATTTAGTCAATAATATCTATATTTCAAAGGTCTTGAATGCTTTAAAAAATATATTGAACATTTAAAAATTTTCGTCTCTTGCAAAATTGAAATATCTATATTTTTCTCAAAAGTTTTCTTGGTTCTGAAACTTTCACTCATTTATAGCACATCTTTGAAAAGATAAATGTTTATTTTATGCCTCCACAATAAAAAGCGTCTACTTTTAAAAATTGTATTTTTACGTAATTTTTATTTTTTGCTTTTTATTTAAAAATGAAAAACATAGTCTACTTGTAACTAAAGAATAAATAAATAAATATAACTGTCCCTATTTCTAACTAACGTTTTTTGCTTAGTTTGTATTTGTAACTGAAAAGAAAAATTTCATTATTTTTTTAAAGTTTCCTATAAATGTCATAAAACTTGACCATTACACCATGGAATCCCTTTTCCTCCGCTAGTAATCGAACCCGGATCTCCCGAGTGAGAGTCAGGTATCCTAACTACTAGACCAAATGGGATTTAGCAACAATTTTAATACTTCTAACTTCCATCAAGTGGAGGAAACTTGTTATTAAGAATGACACGGTGACGGAAAGACAAAATAGAATTTCATTAAAAAGCTTATAAAAATTTGAGATTTGTTAATGAAAGTTATGCTTGAATTTTAAATGTACGGATCGAAAGTTTACTTTATATTTAAAAAATATTCGTTGTAAGTTAAATTTTTTAAAAGGTAAATAATTTTTAGAAAAAAAATATTGTCGAATTGTTTTCTGTTTAATAATCTGCATTATGAATAAGATTTAATACGTTTTGTTGAATATACATATATATTCAACAGAAAACAAAAAAACATCTTCACTATATATACATATATATTTTTTGAGAAGTAGTTACGTTTAGATCAGCAAATGATGGTATTGAACTTCCTTCTTTTGGCTAGTTTCCAATATTGTTAATGAAAACGGAAGGATGAGGAAAAAATATATGAATGGCTTAGAAAAAAAAAAGTTACCTTAAAAGCGTAAGTTTGTTTCGGTCCATTCCGGTTTCTTTTCCTTTTTTACTTGACGTTATATATGATATTGTATTATCTTGACGAACAATACTATGCATCATTGTAATTACTTTAAAATAAAAAAAAATTGTGAAATGGTGATCAAGTGTGTAGTGATCTTAACTAACACAATACTAAGAAAAGCAAACCGTAAAGAATAAATAGAAAATTATAAAGATGATGTAGTAAAAATACTGAATGTATTTGTGCAGAAAAAGTTTGTACTTAATGTAATGTAAAAATATTGAATTTTTTCCCACTGCGCATTTCATTCACATTCCGTGACTGGTCTTCAAAACAAAAAAGACATGTATTTGTATTCCCAAAGGGAATAAAAAAGCAATGAACTCTAGTAACGTGTTCAACATAACAATGCTACACTAAATCATTTTTGTTACTTAACAAACATTCTGGCATGATTGAAAGAATAGAAATTAGTATATATCGGTGACTATACATCTCAACCGCTTTAAAATTGAATGTGAAGGTTATTAATTCACATATTAATGCATTATTTTTATCATATTTTCATGTAATTACAAAAATCTTTAAAAACTAATAGGATTTTGAAGC
The DNA here is from genome assembly GCA_038373885.1 of Cheiracanthium punctorium. Classification (NCBI taxonomy): domain Eukaryota; kingdom Metazoa; phylum Arthropoda; class Arachnida; order Araneae; family Cheiracanthiidae; genus Cheiracanthium; species Cheiracanthium punctorium. The sequence continues at coordinate 548,931 of JAWZYV010000576.1, read as the reverse complement.
GTAAAATTAATTGAATAATTTATTTTTTCAAACCTTTTATAAGTAATGTAACTTGGATACTGTAAATAAATAGAAACATTCTACATACCAGTTCTTTTGAATAATTAAAAATATCAATTAAATTACTAAAAATAGAGAAATATCCGCACAAATTGTGTGATTGTACCTGATTTTTTTGACACAATACTTTAGGCCACTTATTAAAATTAGTCACTTGTGTGTATTTGCATAAAATTTACTGTTACTAATATTTCAGTATAAATTTAAAACATTTTTGTGTGCTGAGATTTAGAAACAATTTACATTATACATATATTTTAATTTATTAGATTTGCTTTCTTCAAGGCAAATCAAATCTTTCTCTAAGTCTAATACATTGAATAATTTGTTCAATAAACTGAAGCCATTAGTATAAATACGTGTTCAATTTAAGACTAATTTTAGCAAATTGTTTAAAATGATTTTAAAAGATTATCTACCTTTATCTAATAATACAAAAAACATTTTTAATTTATTAGTTTAATCTTCTGTCATACAATAATTTATTATTCATATTTTGCCACTAATAATAATCATTTTAAAACAATAGTGTTATATTTAATTGGCTATACTATCTATTTTATTCAATAATTTTAATTTATTATTATTCTATATATATTTGATTATATTAATATACCTGGATGCTCTTAAAGTATAATAATATTACCTTTTAGTATTTGGCAACGCCTATACTTTCTTCTTTCCACTTTTACACTTTTATTTTGTGGCAACACAATTTTTCACTTTTTACAATTCTTAACATTGGCAACACGAATTACTCAATGTGTTTTCCATGTGCTCAAGTCTGGTATGTAGATTTATAATTGCTATTTCTATTTTTTGTTATCTCTTTTATTTCTTTTTTTCCTTTATATAGTAGGGTAGACCCCGGAACGTGTGGAGTTAATATCTTTGATATGCCACACAACCGAAACCCTACTATTTTGTTTGCTTTTAATTATAATCCACTGTTCGTGGCCCCTGAAGATTGTGACAGTGGTTATAATTTACGTTCCATTCTATTTTCGCATTAATTATTGCACTTTATTTAGCTTAGCTTTTATTATCTTTTTATTATTATCTTTTCAAAATGTTATTTCTAATTCTTGTTTCTAGCTGTTCCATTTTTAATGCGAGGTATGTCTTATTTGCAGTATGTTTTGTGTTTTACTTATTAGTTATATATATATATATATATATATATATATATATACTAATAATCTCACTATAAGTGATATATCACTCTCATAATAATCTCACTAATAATCTACTAATAATCTCACTATAATTACCAGACATATGGTGTGGTGTTATCGAAATTAGAATATTTGAGTTTGAATGCCGCAGGTTTGCCGGCTTGGTCGGTGGAGCTGACCCTCAAGCCTTTCATGGCAATTGCAGGGAGAGGGGGAGAGGTTTTTGTATTGCTTGGCGGGGAAGACCAGGTACAGGGTGTTCTCACACAGGAGCCTGTGTCAAACAGTAATTCCGCTTTATACAGATCAGATCTTCATACTATACGGAACAGCAGTCCCTGCATCATCGTTTTCATTTGTTTAGATGACTTAGCGGTTGAGACAAGGTTCACTGGGCCGGAGGATTGTTTCAGCGAAGTAGATTAGTTTGTTTTTCAAGTGTTTGAATGAAATATTTTGATATTTTAATTCATGCACTTTTTGATGATTTCTATTATTCATGCACTTTTTGATGATTTCTATTATTCATGCACTTTTTGATATTTTCTATAAAATGGTTATTTAGTTATTTATTTATTTTAATTAATTAATTAATTTAATTTTATTTTTTTGAAAAAATGTGTCTTTCTATTAATCTATCTATATTATGAACACACTGGTTTAACAGTTATGTTGTTTAAATTATGCACTTATTTTTTAAATTATATACTTTTAAAAAATGTACATACATAAATACATACATGCAGATATACACATATATTGGTTAAATGATATTGGAACTGTACGGACGAGATTATTTTATTTATTTAACTTGATGAAAATGAGTAGAAAAAAATATTATATAATATAAAGTGTAAACGCACACACACACACACACACACACACACACACAGAATAGGCTACAAAACACGGAAATCTAATACTAACTTCCTCCGAGAAAAGTTTTAAAACTATGTATTAAAAACAAATTCTGTAATAACATTGTCGTTCGGTTAAGCGACAGGGAACACCGGCAGGAACATCCGTTTTCTCTGCTAGTAAATGGCTATTGGCTTGAAAATTATTACTGAAAAAAATGAGCATAAATATTATATGTTTTTTAGAACTTGCTTAAGTCTTTTCTTTAATATGAATAGCACGTAAGGAAGTCCGTAGTCCAGACAACAGATGCTTTGAGCAATTTAGTGTATCTTTAGTAACGTAATGTTTCCAGACACGCACGGTGACGTCAGAGAAGTTTTATTTAAAATATAAAAGAAACTGAAAAGTCGTGTAATATTCTAAGAAAATCAATTATGTAGTAGTACTTTAATAATTGCGCTTGGTTTTAATGACCGAAAATAGCTAACTTTATAGCTTTTAACTTAATTAATAACTTTTTTATTAGTATAGTTAAAACGCTATTATTATTATTTTTTATTTGAATAAATTTGTTGATTCCTCTGATTAAACTTTTTTATTCTTTAAATCGAACTTTGTTGGGGATATTTCTGGTATAAACAATTTTCTAAGACATGTACAGTGATATTTAACATCTTAGAAATCATAACACAATTACAGATTTTAATATCTTAATACATCTAAATTTATGAACCGATATGAATTTAAATCATAGCTTGAAAAAAACTATAGAAGGAAAAAATAGCTTAAATTGTGCTTTGAAGAGAAAATTTTGACATTTCTGAGATTAGTTTCTTTTTAAGTTAGGTTTCCTATAAATTTGACAGAATTTCACAGAAATTTCTTCTTATGGATTATTTTACTTATACATTTTTATGTAAAAGTCTCTCTACTGTTGAATAAAAATAACATTACATAAAAATTTAGGTGAAAACATTTTTTTTTTTTCAAAATGTGTGCCATTGTTGTAAGTCTTATTTTTTCATCTATTCACAAAGGATGTATTAAAGTATGTGAAAAATAGAATATTATTTTTTTTTCTGTACTCGTTTCCAACGCACAATACATTACGCAGTGATGTTCTACACGCAATCAGTCGCTTTGTATTGGATTCCGGGTGATCTGTACAAAATACCTACATCACTGATACACCTATCTTTTTGTGAAGGACGAAGTAATTACCCAAGAAAAAATATTCTATTTTGTATTTTCCAAATCTTCGATGGAGAAGTTTGTTTCTGTGATGCGAAGTGTTGCTATAAGGTACCGAAATATGCTTTTTTTTTCTCATTGTGCATTTAAAAGTTACTTTCCAAGACGCATACCTACGTTTATTTTGGATCACATGCTTTATGATTTCAACTAACAAAAACAACGCACGGGGTAAAGTATGTAATTGGATCCGCAAAAAAAACCGTTGAATTCCAATATTGGTTGAGCTGTATATAAAATATTTATAACAAACTAACAAATTATAATTGTAAAAAACCAATTTATTCTTTCACAATAAATAAATAAATAAATAAATAAAACCGCATGCCTATCGTATTAACAACAATCAATAAAATGGTTCTAATAAAAATCACGCGTTCTTTTAGTTTTCTCTTTGTAAACAATATTTCTAATCAAAATGAAAATATAAATAATTGAAAAATTATCACATCTTCATTTAAATTTTATTCTGATTATGTACAATAAAAATAAATCAAAATTGAATTTATTTGTTTCCATTAGTTAATTTTTTGAACATGAATATTAAATTCGCCGCCCAGTTTGTATAGTGATTAGAGAGCCATTCGACTACGCCACCCATCTGGGTTCGATTCTCAGCACGGGCTTGGATGTAATTTCGCCTCTCCTTACAACATTGGCCCACCAATTAGGTGTCTCCATTATAAAAAGACCAGCAATTCCTTCCTTGCTAAAAGCCAATACCTATAAACAGCAAGTACCCGCCATTAGGGGAAAAAATTAAATTCCGAGGTATCACTATTTGACTCACTCTTTCCACTTACTTATTCTTGTTATGGTTCAAAATGTAACTGTAAAATTTTTACTATCGTTACCGCATTTCTACTACGAAGCTAAAGCTTGTGCTAAATTGTTGCTAATATTTTTAATCGAATATAAAGAGAAAACTTTAAATAATTGTAAAATCGTTCTAAATGTGGTAATTTTCTAAAATCTTGAGACGATTTTGCAGTAGTGAAATTCTATTAACGTATGTATCAGCATGTGTAATACCGGAATAAATGTAATAAATTTTGAAAAACAGGGTAAAACAATTACAAAATCTGTTATTACGTAAAAGGAAAAACTAAAGCATGGAAAATTTTGTATTATGCATATTTATTATTACTTGAATTTATTTTATTTACCAATAAAATAAAAAATTTTAAAAAGAAGATAATTTTAAAAATATAATATTTTATTAATTAATTTTAAAAAAGATAAGAACTTTCAAAACTTAAAAAATTAATTTATAAGTTATAGTTAAATAAATAAAGAAGGAGAGAAAAAATTAGAATTATGATTTTCGTGAGACATGCGGATGTCATGTAAACAAGAAAATTTAAATACACATGTACTGACAAATACATAATATATATAAATAAAATTATTATTTTAACAGATTTCGATTTTCCCAGCTTACTAACTTTATCCCTTATAGAAAGTCTTTTTTTTTATACAAGTATACTGGATTTGTAATGAAATCGGTCATAAATCTTTTCCACTTAAGTGACTATGGGATTTCTGTTGCCGTTATGGCAATATACTTATAAATGAGTAACGTATTCTACTCGGAAGCAGGCAGGCATGCGTTGACTCGTTTGTTTGCGCACAAAACTCTGCGCATTGTGGTAGGAGGGAGGAAATTTTTGTTTCAGAATTGCTCCTGATTCTAAACCCATCACTACAAAATAGCAAGAGCTTCACTTCCGCTCTGTGAATGTTGCTTTCGGATATAAATAAATTTTAAGATAAAATAAGTGCATGATGGGATAAAATGCTTTTATAAGTAAGTTATTTCGTTTTAATTTTTCAAATGTCATTTTACATTATTAAAAATGAAAATAATTTTAGTGATATTTTATATCGCTCCTGAAAAATGTATTCATTTCTACACTAACTAATTTAACAAATAAGAATACACATAGTTTACTGAATTATTATTACAATTTCTTCTTAAAGTTAGAATTAGAATTTTTGAGAATGATATAGGATGTGATCAAAACACGTGATGTTTATTTGTTTACATTTATAATTTGTTTTCATAAAGCTATTTTTTTAAAATCCAGAAATATCTAATCATATCAGAATATGTATCGTACTTCGTTAACTAGTATAATTTTTTTAATTTTCTTGGTTGCAATCTAACGAAAAGTAAATTAAAATATTTACAAAGATAAACGGATCAGCCATATTTTTATAAATTCATTTGTTAAATTTTTAAAAATAATTTGTTAAATAATTCTACATTTATAATGATAATACTTATAAGCCTGCTTTATTTTTTGTTTGAAGTTATTTTGTTCTGAACTGACAGCGCTCCTATTTGTTATTAACTTAATGCTCATACAAAATGCATTTTAAAGAAAGTATAATTCTTTTGAAAGGAGTTGATCGCCCTCTTAATTCCTCTTGCTATGCGTTCATCAGCAATAAAAATGTTAATTTCAGCAAAAGTATACAATTTCAATATATTTATTTATAAATGATTAATTAAATGATTTGCATTTAAAATTTAAAATTTAATATTTATATTATTTTCATTGATTTCATTGATTTTTTAGGTTTGAATTCTCAAATTTCTCAATCTTTTTTTTAATTTACAAATTTCTTCATCATAATATACTATGTAACAAATTTCTTCATCATACCGCTCCCTGGATGTATTTGGGGGTAAAGTATTATAATCATACTTAATTTGTTTTACTGACAATAAATACACTGTGTTAATTTTTAGAAATTAATAAAGTGATTTGTTAATTTTTTTAAATTATTTTACCTATAAAGATTAAAACGAGAACAAAAATAGTGTTAATGGCCATAAGTTGGCTGGAAAACTCATAAAATGCTCGTCATGTTAGGTTTAAAACATTTGCATCTTGTTATTTGTATTAAAATATCAAGTTATTGGAATTTTAAATTTATTTTGCGTTTTAAAATGTAAAACTAAGGAGTAGTTAAAGTTCACTAAAATACTTTTTAAACTAGTAAAAATTATAGTAAGGGGGATTTAAAAAAGTCATTTCATTTTTTAACAAGTTCTTAAATCACAAATAGTTTTTGGAATCTGTCGATAAAAGTCTTATAACTGGGGAAAAGAAAATTCAAAAAATATAATCTTTAAGAGATGTTTAATTCATCGGTTTATGGTATGTTTAAAAAATTATTTTGTCGGTATTTTCGGTAAAACTTTGCTATATTTTCTTATTTTTTAGATTTTAATTAATGTATATAAAAAGTATCTATATGATAGATTGTAAAGCGTGGAACTTTAAAATATTATTTCCAAGAAAGTTGCAATGGAATGAGCTTTTCTCATTTATTAGGAAAAATCTGGTATAATGCTTTTGATCATATAACATTCATTTCCTTGATGTGATTGAAAGCATTTAAATTTAAAGGAAAAATTCAAAGTTTTGAATATGGATTTACATAAATGCATCATCTTTATCGTGACAGAGCATGAGATATTGAGTTTCTGAATCTGTTTATGATAGATTTTTCTTAGTCTAAATAAACACACGAGTAAAATTTGTGCTACTAGACGTATTGTTTTCATAATACTTGATTTTCATTGCACTGATTGATTAGTAAATAATATAAACTATAATCCAAAGAAAAGCTATTAAATTCATCACCCTAAAAGAACCATAGGTGTGATCTGGGAACTGCCTGATTCGAGAAGATCTCTGAACATTTTGCTCCTTTAAACCATTTACAAAATGAGCAAGCTGAGAAAACAGATAGAATCAAACCAATCTCATGCAAAGAGAATGATAGAAAATTTGTAAATACTGAACTTGCAATGATTCGTTTTATTTTCTAAATGAAAAATTACACAAGAAATAAAAAAGCTGAAATAGGCCATTTTAATACGTTAATTTATTTAGATATGATAATTTTTTAGATCGTAATCATAAAAATTGTGAAAACATTACTACCTTTCCTTAAATTTTTCGGGCTTGAATATTACTTTTAGAACATATAAAAAATATCATAAAACTACTCTGCATCGTTTTATAATAAACGGGAATATAGTTGTAGATATAAGAATTAGATTTATTCAAGAATATATTTTCGTATATGGTATATATCAACAAATCCTTAAATATCAATTCTCTCCACAGCAACAAAAAGTTCTGTTTATATGCTCAGTTCATCAATTCTGGCCGAAAGTAGTATATTACCTTAGCTAATTTATTTTCTCTCTCTCTTATATTTTCCTTCACTGTTTCTTTAAGCAATATTTATGTGAAAATGTGTAGTGGCCAGACAACATTGTTTTAGACTTTATGTTTTAGTAAAAGTCTACACCTTAGCAGTAAAACAATATCGGGAGGTAAAGCACAAATTTAAATTTTTTTCCTTTTAAATTTGGGCATTGCTGCTTTTTTAAATATATTTTCTTACTGTTAGAATAACAGCTGTTGTAGTTGACAAATATACTGTTTTTGTTGTTGTTGTTATAACATATCTCTAATCTATTACAATTAGGATACCAAACAAAAACAAAAAAACCAATCTGAACAAAGTAAACATACAGGATGAAAAAGCCAAAATATGCACAAAAAATAACAAATAGTTCTAATCTAGAGTAGCTTGTCAAGTTAGTAATACAAGTATTGCTAAAGCAGATGCATCAAATAATAATATAATAATAATAATAATAATAATTAATGCATAAATTAATAATATAATAATAATAATAATAATAATAATTAATGCATCAGATAATAATATACTAATAATACCAATAACATATATCAATTTTTGTTTTGTTTGAGATAGCTGAATAACTTTAAAATGCACTTTAAAAAATTCCGACTCATACAGTACAATGTATTTGAATACTTTTGGGTTCTCCTGTAAAATAATTTTAAATGCTTCGCACTGTGTTTTGGTTTGAAGGCTTTATTTTGTAATCCTTAATAACGTGCATCGATTTTGTTTTGTTTGAAACAGCCGAATATCTCTGAAGTGCACTTTAAAGAAAGACTGTTCATAGAGTGCAATATATTTGAATTCTTTTGAATTCTCCTACGAAAAAAAACCCCTCTAAATGCTATGTACACCATTTTCAATACGGTACATGGCACAGTAAACAGGTAAATCATATTTAAATTTTGTAGTAATCGATGAATAATTACAGCATTTAGAGCACGGACGAACGGACAGACAGACAAAGAGGCAAACCGAAATCATTAACACTATTAAACCTTGTCGGAATGTTGCTGGAAAGTGTTAAAAAATATTGCTTTAGCTGATAAAAGTTCAAGTATATAACAGCACATTATCATAAGGGTAGATTTTAGGTGAAGTAAATTCGAAGTAGCTAGCACAGAAAACAAGAAAAATCCCAAAATAAGCTTTAGAATTTAGAGAATAATACTTACATCTTAAAAAAATCTAATTAAATAGATCTTTTTATTAAAGATTTTCTTAAAATCATATTTACATAAAAGACGAATACAGCTTAAGTTTTATATATTTTATTTCTTTAGGTTTTCCATATTAAGTTCATAACTACTTCCTATCACTAAAAATTGTCATTATTGCTTATTCATGCATAGCAGACAATATCTCTAGTAATTGTTTGCTAGCTACTTTTCTGTAACTTGCGTCCTACTGTACCAGTGAAAAGATTTAGCAAATTTACTTTAAGAAATTTATTATTATATTAAAAAAATCGGTGTTATAAAAAATTGTTCTTGTTATATAACTTTCAATGGGACTTTTAAATTCATCCCCATACAAAAAGGAAGGAAAAGAAGAAAAGGAGTAAACAGTTAAAACTCATCAAAGTATTTCATCAGCGTGTATCCATTGCTGTACTAACTATTCTACCCCCGGAAAGAAATAGCCAACCCCAGTGTAACGTCTTTGATAAAAGAAATTAAACTGAAAATATATAAAATGACCAATACAAAAATAAATAATAATGCTATGTACAAGAAAAAACTATAGTTATGGAAAGATAGTAATAAGTATTACGTATTTTAAGCAACTGAAATCTCATTATTTACTATGTTTTTAACACTTTCCAACAAGGTTGAAGAGTGTTTATGATTTCGGTTTATCCGTCTGTCCGCCTGTCCGTCCGTCAGTCTGTGCTCTAATTCACATAAATATGCATCGATTTCTACGAAATCAATACATGTTATCCCCAGGTTCTGTAACATATACCCTATTGAAAATGGTGTATGTAGCATTTATAATTCTTCTACAGGAGAGCTTAAAATATTTCCAATACATTACACTCTACGGGCCGCCATTCTTTAAAGTGTATTTAGGAAATATTTGGCTATTTCAAATGAAATAAAATTGATGTATGTTATTAAGTATTATAAGGATAAAGCTTTCCATCAAAAATCGTGTCTGTATCATTAATAGTTCTTTTACAGGAGCACTAAAAATAATTCCAATGCATTACGTTCAATGGCAGTTTAGAGACAGGCATCTATTTAAAGCACGATACAGCATTCTACTATGTATAATTAGTTAATGATCTAACGGCGATTGCATACTCCCTTAAAAGTTGCGTAAAAAATCGCCAGTATTGGCGACTTTTGTGATAAATCCGCATAAAGATTACGAAATTTTTTTTCGAAAAATGAACCCTAGCTTGGCGATTTTTTCATTATTCGGCCGGAAATAAAAAAATACCTAATGTGATAGTGATAATATTAAGCAATGGCCATTTAATGAGAATTTCGAAAATTCGTTACTCGCGCTCGAATCAACTGATTTAGTGTGCTGTGTACGTTAAGATAAAGGCAAGAGCTATCTGCCTAGGAGGGAGGTTACATTGGTAAGAGGAATTTTAAGAGTTTCTAATGCATTAACCGATTTACATGCAATAAAACTGCAAACATTGATTTTTTAGACTGTGGAACATTAATTTTAGACTGCTAACCCCCAAAAGAAAAAATTTCTCGTTCTCCGTATTCGAGCGATACCGTTATTTTGTATAAAGGGGAATACATATTTATTTTTTCATCTTTCCGGTAAAATTGAGAGGTGTTTATGATTTCTATTTTTCTGTCCATTCTTCTGTACACCGGTCCGTGCTCTAACTGCCATAAATATGCACCGATTAGTGTGAAAATTATGTATGTCTTTCTATGTACAGTGCCATGTACCGTATTGAAAATGATGTATTTAGCATTTATAGTTTTTTGACAGGAGCCAAAAGAAAAGAAAATCAATACAGCACGCTCTATCGTCAGTCATTCGTTTTTTCTAACGGGCGGGTAATTTGCCGATTAAGCATTATCCCTTACAACGGCCCGAAGGTGTTAGCAACTTTATTATGGGGGCACCTAGTAGGTGGACCAACGTCACCCCCCCCCCCCTTATGAAGGGACGGACATGACAACCATGCCCAGTGGGGGATCGAACCACGGCCGCCGAACCCGAAACTGGAGTACGGTGCTTTACCCACCATATAACTCGGTCGGCGGTCAGTCATTCTTAAAAGCGTATTTTTGAGATATTTAGTTTTTTCAACGAAAGCAAAGTTGACTTATATGTTAAGGCTCATAAAATAATGTTATCCATTGAAGATAGTGTTTGTGCAATAAATATTTCTTCTACAGGGAGACTGAAAAGAATTCCAATATATTACGATCCATGGATGTTGTGATACATTAATCTATTTTAATTGCAGTACAATAGGTACAAAAATGTTTATATCTCCAAAATCTCGCCAGATTTAAGGACAATAAATCGCCAAATTTGGCTTGAAAATGCTGTTGAGTATGAAGGTGTTCTATAATCGATGCATTTGGCATGATTAATGTTTCTTGTTATTAATTTATACAGTTTTAATTAATTTTAACGTAAAATATAACGTTTAAAAACCTTTTTACTTTAAATCAAACATCTATTACTTAGATAAGTAATCGTTGGACTGAAATTCATACTTTAGAAATTTATTTTAATTTTGTGGATGGAATTTTCGTAGACAAACGCACTGTTTATTAAACCCAATTTAAGGAGCTAGACAAGCGACATCCAAAGTGATTATTAGCAGGTGATGAAGACAACTTTTACGACCCAATATTACTATGCGGTTCTGATTCATCTTTGAATAATCTTCTTCTCTCAAGTTTGTCAACATTAATTTGAATCATCCAGTATAGTATGTTATGCATAAATAAAAACTTTTGTATGCAAGGTCACTTACACTTATAATATAAATAATGCTATAGATAGCAATTGATTTTTAAAGCAATTCTGAGTGAAAGACTATTGCATTTTCTCTTTGTATTGCAGAAACATGTAAAATACATCTGACACATCTTGCACGGATACAATTAATCTTTTTAGCAGAAATCAAACCTGAATCGTTCAGAAAAGTTGAACTCAAATAAAGTAAATTGCATCCCTTGTTCTCGTTATAAATGACACCAATGTCAGAAAGTAGATTAAATCGGCTTTTTGGTTACACTACACAAGCTTCTCATGGACGTACGACTGTATATGAAACTAGGAAGTCCTCTTCCGACTAAATGATAAATTTTTCAAATCAGTCGCACGTCATATGAGGAAAAAAATCAATTTCTGTTCGATTTTTTCCCCCGGATGCATCAGGATCAATGTTTTTACAATTTTATCTTTGAATGCGAAAAAAAGATCTTTACTTAGTGAAAATAATTTAATGTTAATTTTTTTAAAATCAATTGAGCGCGAATGTGAGGGAAAAAAAATTTCTAATAAGTTTTCTTTTTTCTGATAACATCGAGAAGTCTCGAAAATACTACTTGAATGAAGTTAGTGTACCTAAAAAGACTTTGCACAGAAATATAATATATATATATATATAGGAAACCTCCTCTAATGGCCATCTCTGAACAACGAAAACCTTCGAAGACCGATCACATATCAATGGTTCAGAACGCAGTTCATAGGATGATTAACAACAGAGCTAACCTCTGAACAATGGCCATCAGTAGGAATTACGAAAAAAAATTCAACAGCCACCGAAATGTGCTTTTCCTTTTTTTTTTCAATCCAAAATTATGAACTTTATTTGTTGCAACATGACAGACGTACTACTATTAATATCGAAACATATTCGGATGTTCTAAGAAACTTTCAGGTGATAGAAAATTCTGCTTTAATGAAAAATTATAATGAATTGCACTGGAAAACGACAAATATTATCAATTTTTAATACTTTCCTTAGGGAAATAAAAGAAAAAGAAAGGACAGGGTAATTACGAGTAACCGATTTTTTAAAATGTAAATAAAAATGAATGCAATTTCCTGAAACTAAATTAGCGTATTTGTGTCCCTATTGTTAACTTTGTTTATTTATATTTTTTTTAAGCATGAAACTTTTTAAAAACAGCCACCTCCAAAGGACGGTCTCTTTTGGAGAATCCCACGGATGACCGTATATATCACTGCCGAAACATTGAAGTACGTTTTAGGGGGCCTTTAAAATTTCTAATAATTTACTAGGATGAAAAAAGGAAGAAAATAACTCCAAATATAATAATTATAAAAGAATTTCTGGCACATTTTTCTTTTGTTCTTGTACTACTACAACTACACTGAATGGCTAAACAGTCCCTTGACGATTCAAGCATGCCTCAGGAGAGCCCTCAAGTGTGAGACCCGACCAGGGGTAACACACTGAGCGGGGTAAATGGTTGGAGTGTGAAGGTCGAGAGTTCTGGCCTTCCGCATAGCTGTCGATCTAATTGTCAGTTGTTTGGGGAGGTTTTTTCCAGATGTGACGTGAATACTCGTTAGAACCCCTTGACAAGGCATCCTCGTTTAGGCAGATAGCTCACGTGTAGCTTTGCCTTAACGACAAAATCAAATCAAATCTTCATGGTTCTGTGCTTTAGATTTTCAGTTCTTAAATGTGATCACCTTTTTTTACAATTCTGGTACCACTCGTCTGTTGAATGTGATTCAATCACTTCAGTCTCCTTACCTTCGTACCACTGACAATATTAGTGTCCACTGACAGTATCAATGATTTTTGAAGTGGCTTGTGTTCTCTAAACTCTACTATCATTAACAAGTCCAAACATTTTCCCCATGATCTTCCTGGCTCAAATAAACAAATGATCTGATTTTTTTTTCACTTATATCCAGGATTCACATCGATATATAAAAGTTCAAGCTTGAGAAAAACTTTATACTACAGATCCTTACTTTTAAGTGAGTTAATTTTAACAGCGTTTGAATACACCAATATCCCTTATTGGCCGGGGTCAGTCTGTTTGTTATCTGAGATATCGTTACTTGCAGTAATTACTGAACCCAAGTCGCGAAATTGTTTCACTCGTTCAAAATGTTCCTCACCGTGTACTAAATTCTGTACGTTATTAAATTTTTGTCCTTCTCTCGTGGTAATTAGATGTTTTGATTTACTTTCGTTAACTTGCAGTCCCAGCTATATTCCCAGCTGTCTCATTTGTCCATATCCATCACAAAGTCTAAACGCCAGTAAATTATTTCTTTCAATCAACGCCCACATAAATACTGAAAAATGCTTATTTTAACTTTCAGAGTAATTCTGGAAGATCTCGTAAAAGCACTATCAGTGGAGTGAATGCTGCCGTAAAATTTAATAATAAATAGTAATGTTTCTATTCTTGGAATAGAGTAACGTTTCTAAAATGTATTTTTAAACAATTATTGCCAAATATATTGGAATCGTTTTGAACGCTGTTCTATAACAAGATTAACTACGTATGTTGAACACCTTTTGGAATTCCGAACATGGTTCCGATCCGAACATTCCGTCAAAAAACATGTACAAAAATTAGTATAAATTTAAACACACAAAAATCGAATTCATAAACACTTATAAAATTTTTTGAAACTGTCTGAAATAATAGACATTCAACCCTTTTTGGAAAATATATCTGGTTGAAATTTTATGAATAGTGTATGAGATCATTTGAAGATTTTTACTAGAGAGAAAATTTGTTGAATTCATAAATTATTTTATAATAAGCACTCTGATTTTAAATAACATTTTCCAGCTCCAGGGTGAACGAACAGTTTACTTCATTAAACTCCGTAACTTAAACCCTATACATTAAATACTTAGAAATAAGTTTTTTCTAATAAGTTTTTGACAATATTTGTCTATGCATCATTTTCTAATGAAATGCTCCACAAATATTCATTGTTTTAGTCCCAGCTTTCAACCAAATTAAATTTCCAACCAAATATTTGAAATGATAATGTGTTGATTAAATACTGTTTCTCCTCACAATTACAGATTTTAATTTTGGAAAACTTTCATAAGATCTGAAAAGAAAAAATTTGCAAATGTCAAATAAAACGCTATTTATGAGATTTAGCAGCGATTTTACAAAAAATATTTTAGATTCATTAAAAATAATGTTGTACACCGGAAAACATTGAAAACGGGCAATTTAAAAAACTGCAGCCATTTTCTAAGTATTGAAAATTTTTATTATAAATTTTTTAATGTTTGAAAACTTCTATTTATTATAACAGTTTTACGGTCATTTTCATTTCTATGAGTAAAACATTTTACTTATTTACTGTGTACTTTTTATCGAGTAGGTTCCATATTTTCTTAGTTATTATTTTGTAGTCTTTTCCATTTTAATTTTCTTTAAATAATACATTTTAAAATAAAAGTAATGGGCTTTATTTTCAGTTTTGAGTATTTATTCTGTTTGTATTCTAATCAAACTTGAAAAAATGAAAGAAAGAGAGAAAAAATGTTTGCTTTATATCTATGTTTATGTAAAAATCGGACGACCGCATTTGGTAAATTTTAGTAGAAATTTCATTTTTAAAGAATTTTTCCCTCCGAGGAATGCAAATTAATGTGTTTTTTTTTTAAATTTCAATTTCATAAAATGAAAATATTATAAAATGTTCTTTTCAATTTATGGTATGATAATGAAATATACATAAAACTGACATTTCAAAAAGCAATATAATCAATTTCTCCTTTGTTTTCAAAATATGGAGGTATCTCAGTTTCTATATTACAATACTTCACTGTATATCCTTGTTATGGAGTTATATATACAGTCTTCAAGCTCACATGAATGGTTTATAATGAATTTGTTCCCCTTCTTTTGTTAGATTTAGTAATTATCATCGAAGTATTTACCGTGAAACAGTGCATGTTTAGACGACTTAGAGCTATTTCATACTACTTTTTAAAAATATTTTCTTGTAAATATTATGCAATAAAACAGTACAAACGAGAAATAAGAGCAACACTAGATACAAACAAAGGTGTACTTGACTAATCTTAGATATAGAGCTATTAGATATACAGCGTTCAATTAATTAAAGTGTAGCCTTTGTTACTTAGAGGTTAGCACTGAGGAGAAACGTGTAGAGTTAAAGCTGTTAGCACCATTTGTAGTAACTGTCAAAATGATTTTTTTTCCAATATTGGGTACTTGTCGTTTATGAGCGTAGGTCACGACTAAGGCTAATCTTACTACTTTATTATGAAGGTACCTTATGGGTGGACCAGCGTTGTCTCCTATGAAGGGATGGACAAAATGAGAGCTAACTTCATGTAAGGAATCGAACTCGGACTTATGGTGTGCTAAGTGGTTCTTAGCCACTGCACAGCCAGGACCGTTATCGTAACGATAAATCGTCTAAATGGGCCGTAGTAGTCTATAGTCGTTAATGCTACAAGCCCGAGAGTTACACTGTCGAATCTCGATTTACCACTGAAGTTAGGGATTGCAATCCGGCACCAATTTCAATCCGGTTAGATTCGCCACGTCAAAACGATTTCTCTTTCTTTTCAAAATTAACTGTATAAGACATGTTTAAGGGGGTGTATCATAAAGTTTATAGAAAAGAAACACCGTTTATTTCTTACATCAACTTATTATCAACTCTATTGTAATTAAGCAACAATTAACAGTAAAATGTACAATTAAAATCTAGTATCTAGAATAACTAGTTAAATTTTAATCTTTATAACTTAAGACTAGATCTAGGTTATTATATATTATGCTATATTATTCTTATTATTATTATTCTTATTATTATTATTATTATTATTATTATCGGACATAATATAATAGCAAAAATTTATTTACAATCGTGTAAAACAATGGATAAAGAAACAGTATGTGCGTTTTTATACATTATATCATGTAGAGAGAGAACGACAGTTCTACGAGTGACGCAGCCAGCCCCAACCAACCAACCGTAAGATTTCGCGGCACTTATATTTACAGCTAGCTTCTTTATTTTTAAAAGTTCTCTTCTGGATCTCGGACTCCGCTCTAACGAATTTTTTACTATTAATATATGATTTTAATCGGTGCCAAATTCTATGAGTGACGTCACCGGATAAGCTAGGAAAACTCGTTTCTTTTATTTAATCCAGTTCAAAGAGGGAACTATTTAACCCGCGTAAGAAAATACGGAAAATGATCTTGTTTCAAAGGCGGCAAACAAGGCAGGGAGTATGAATACAGTGCTGTAGATCCGTGACAAGGTTTGTACAAGTTACCTTATATCATAAAGCAGCTTGGTCATAGACAGCTGGTACGTTTGGCTTCTGCTTTCTGACCAGATGACTTGAGTTCTATCCCCCACGTCGCACTTTCGCGAGATGAGCTTTGTGTTACTGTCATTTTTGTTTTATTTCATTTTAAAAAATAATAACAGATTATTATATATTTTACTTATTTTTTCTGTAATTTATTTTGCTATAATTAATAATTAAAAATAGTTAAGACTTTGAATTAAAAAATAATTAATTTAAGTATTTTTTGGTAAAACTCCTTCCTAACTTTTTCTTTAAGTATTTCGTTTCTCTAGTATTTTGATAGCTATTTCTAATTAAATTAAGTCTTTATTTTTCTAATATTATTAACTCTATTTGGAAAATTCAATATGTAATCAATATTTCAATGAATTTTTTTTCTCTTCAGAAAGCTCACATAATTAATTAATAAAAATTATTTAGTATTCAAAGGAAAATAAATAGTAATTTTACATACTAACTAGTTTTAATAATAATTCTTTTGCTCTTCATGTATATATAAAATTTATTGAAATTATTGAATTATAATTTTAAGACCAATATTTTTTCCATATCTTAGGTTTTCTCACTTTTGTTTTGTATTCCTTTAAATAACAGATTTAAAATGTTGTTCAATACTTTTCAGATAGAAATATGATTAATTAATCTAAATTTATACATGCACTATATTTTGTATTAGACATTTAAAGGGCGGAGATGGCATCTGAAACAAGATGTTGTGCCCACCCGAGCCGAGTTGATAAGATACTGAAGATTGTGGATAACTGAAGTATAAATGTCCAGGGTTCTGGTCTACCGGATGGCTGATAATCTAAAAATTCGGAGTTTTGGACGGTTTGTCTCACGATGTAACGTAAATACGCTTCAGAAGCACTAAGAAAGTCAACCGCGCAAGACCTCCCCCCCCCCTTACATAAGCAATACGAAATACTCCTCGAGTAGGTTTACCATAACACAATACAATACAACCTTTTCAGAAATAGTTATATGCTTTTAGTGTATGTTAGAAAAATCTGAAATTAAATTAATAACATAATGTATTTCTTAAATTTATAAAACACACAAAAAGCAGATATCAATATTCTATTACTTGGTGAAAGACAGCACGCAGTACGTAAATTTATCAAAAAAGTGTCTGCCTTTTAAATCTATCAAAACAGCTCAATTAACTTAGTATTTTAAAGCCTCTAATTTATGGGAATCATTGACACCAAGGTTTTTTTTTTTTTTTTTTAATCATCCTAAAATAAGTATAATATGTGCTGACTAAGAAAGTACCTTAAATAAATACAGTAGAATTTTTCAAATTCAAAACCGACGGGACTTTACCCATTCTGCATAACACAAAAAATTATTTAAAAAAATCGTTATAATCGTTATAAATCGTTATAAAAAAAATAGTTATAATCAGAGAAATTTCTCATTAGAAAGATGCTATTCTTTTAAACATTTTTAATAAAATCTAAAACATTTTCGTTCTAATGCGGATTTATTGTTATTTTAAGGTCTAATTTCGTCTTGATAATTCAAATTCCGTAAATTAGCAGTCCAAATCTAAGAAATTCTTCTGTATTTAAAAATAACAAAAGGGGATATATTTAAAAGATAAACGGGAAACAGGTAAAAGTTTAAACACGTATGCGCGGAATCACTAATAGCCATTGGAGGAAGCGTACGATTCTGAAAGAGATAACAAAGCTAGTGGAAACGGAAATCTGCTTTAGCGTTATGACATTTGAGTCAGTAAAGAATTAGGGACAGCCAAGACACAAGTGGAAACGAGCTTTATACGCCCGGGTTCTGTCAGCACGCCCAGTCTCTTTTCCACCTACAGCATGCGCACTACCAATCTCGCGGACATACGAAATTCTTCTGACGCTGGAGAAAACATATGTATTTAGTTACAACTGCTTTCTTCTGACACTGGTCTTTTTTTTTTCGAGGGTGAGTGGAGGTGAACCTTTACTAAATTAGTTTACTTTGATTTCTACTCAAGGAATGTGAAGTAGGCTTCGATTTTTAGACCGAGAGCCTTAAGGAAATTTTATTTTAAACTTATTTTTCTTTCAGGGGGGTTCGAGAGTAATTCTATTTTAATTCATATTTTAAAACTTTTTTTTTAATAAAAAAATTTTGCGCAAATTCTTAAACTGGTAGTTCATCTAAACGTTCTCTAAAAAAATGAAATTATCAACTGATAAAAAACAAACAAACATAGTATGAAGTTAGTTTTCTAAAAAGCGACATAAAACCAATTATAAACAATAATTTTTTGAGTAATTTTCTATTTTATTAATGATTATAGTCATTAATTAATTTAATCAAAAATTTTGAGATGTATCATTAACTTAGTTAAAAACTTATAGTGTATCATAATAAAAATTTAAGTTAGAGATAGCTTTAAACTGTAAACAAACATTGCATTAATAGATTACATTGCATTAAAATAATAGAACGAGTAACTAGATTATAATTAATTAAGAACGAGATTATTAAATTCATAATTTTAACGAAACTTAACTTACGGTTAACGTTAAACTGAATGCAAATTAATGAATCACAATGCATTAAAACAATAGAACCAATAGTTATATTTTTTTGTTGTTGTTCTAGAATTAAGGCCGATTAGCTACACGTAGGCTCTAAGCCGAGAGGTGGGGTGCCCTCCATGGGAGTCTTTCTAAGGGGTCCTAACCCGTATTTACGCTAAGTTTTGGAGGAAACCACGGTAAGCTCTAAGCCGAGAGGTGGGGTGCCCTCCATGGGAGTCTTTCTAAGGGGTCCTAACCCGTATTTACGCTAAGTTTTGGAGGAAACCACGGAAAACTCCGAACGATTAGGTCGGCGGACGCAACCTGGTTTCGAACCAGGCACCTTCCGTCTCTCAGTTCAGAGCGCTATGCGCTCGGTCACTGATGGGGCCCAATAGTTGTATAATTATAGTAAAAAATTTAACTTATGTTTAGCATTAAACTGAGTGCAAATTTATGAAATAAAATTAAAGATGGCGGCAGGGATACTAATCTGTACTCGACCCAAATTATAAATAGAAAATTACTCAAAAAATTATTGATTATAATCAGTATTATGCCTCTTATTATAAGATTCTAACAAAAACATGACAATTTTCTATTACATGTTACAAAAGAACTTGCTGTGACTTTTTTTAATCAAATACTCTGATACTGCATGAAAACAGGTTTGTATATTTATTTACATAACTTAGTGTCAAGCAAACTTCTGAAATTCGCCCGTGAAACTAATTTATTACCTTCTGACCATACCCCTAAAAAGTAATGATATCCCCATGCAAAAACCCTTAACTGGTTAAAAATTTGTGACGCAGCATTTTACTTTACAGCTTTATGAATTTTAAATATGGGTCTTAAAAATTATGATATCAAATTTTGAGTGACGCCCTGCTGGGATTTTTAAAGATTTGTTTATAAATTCCATTACAGTTACTTTCGTTTTATTTTCTAAAGAAGATTTACGCATTTAAGCAATGCTTTTAATTATGAAATACACTGCCAAATATATCACACTTTCACTGAGTCTATGCAATGTATTCAAATGAATTTATTTCAATAATTAAATTTATCTTTTGCGTTACGCTATCTAAAGGGGCAAGTAAAATTTACGTAAATATTTAGTTAGTGTCATAGTAACCAAACTAAGTGAAATGTATATGAAAATTTTGCTTGCCCTTTTGGATAGCGTGACGCAAAAGATAAATTAAATTATTGAAATAAATTCATTTGAATAGATTATATAGACTCAAAGAAAGTGTGATATATTTGACAGTGTATTTCATAATTAAAAGCATTGCTTAAATGCGTAAATTTTCTTTAGAAAATAAAACGAAAGCAACTGTAATGGAATTTAAAAACAAATCTTTAAAAGTCCCAGCAGGGCGCCACTCAAAATTAGATATCATTATTTTTAAGACCCATATTTAAAATTCATAGAGCTATAAAGTAAAATGCTGCGTCACAAATTTTTAACCAGTTAAGGGTTTTTGCTTTGGGATAATAATATACTTACAATTATATTCAATTATAAATATTATATTCATAATTATATTTATAAATAATATTTAGTACAATAGTTTCAGTTCAGTCTGAAGTACTGACTTCACAAATGACATCAATGAAAATTATTGTGTAACTAACATTACATTATGTGAGTGTCTTATACTACCTAAATATAACTTAATCAACTGACTTCACAATAATTATGTAATTTCGTCACGCTAAGCAGTCTTATAATAACGATGATAGTCATAAATCTGTTTAATGTACAATTATCACAATATCGAGTATTTTTCAATAAACTTTCTTTAAATAATAATTTTGGGTATATCGACTATAAAAAATCAAGTTTCGTCTTTAAAAAAGGATCGTAGGAAACGCACAGTGTTAATCGTGTCATCTACCAATCGACTTAGAGAGTTACAAATATTGCCAGCGGCTGAAAAGGCCCTTTCAGCTTCTACACATGTCGGTTTTATTGTCATCAAACAGTCATGAATATAAGACAAGTATTGCCCTCGAACTCCTTCATTTTCATATTAGTCTTTTCCTTTTTTAGTAATTACCAGATCCGGTAAATTTTTAATGGATTCGGTAGACGTCTAATGATGCCGGATCCGCATGATCACCGGATCCGTTTTTCCGGATTGCAATCCCTAACTGAAGGTCAACAAGTACGTGCTTGAGCTAAATCCATGGTTCCGATTTGATTTGATTTGATGTGAAGGATTGCGGCCGATTGTCTACTCGAGGGAGCTAGGCCGAGATGTGGGGGTGGGGGGGGGGTCTTAACCCGTATTTACACGAAGTTTCGGAGGAAACCACTGAACACTCCGAACGGCTAGGTAGACGAACGCGACCTTGGTTTGAATCAGGCACTTTCCTCCTCCCAGTTGAAAGCATATGCTTTCGGCCATTGGTAGAGCCCATGGTTCCGAAAGTCTTCTCGGTGGTCTTTAGCATTTTTCGGAGGGTAGCAATGTTATTAAGGTCTTCATGTTCTGATAAAGATCCAGATGTGGTAAACTCTAGGAAAGGCACAAACTGCTCTAGACGGTCCTTTCACTGACCTGAGTGTGAGCTGCGCTTTTCTGGAAAACCAAACAAGTCTAATACATAATCATGCTAAAAGGTACTTAACCACCTCAGCCTTTTAAGAATTTCATGAAATTAAATAATTATTACCAATAACGTCTGTTTTATGTCTTGTGTCTTTTTATGTACAGTAAAATTTGTGCTTTGACGAGAAGGTTTTGTAGGCTTTCTTAGCCTTAAAAAAACATATTTTATCAGTGAAAATCTATTTCGTCATCAAGCAATTCGGTTTCTAAATTTAGAAATATCCTGAAACCGAGAAATAGCACAAATAGGCTTAAGCTTTTTGCATGGATATGAATGTTTTTCAGCTCATTCTTTTTTAATTGCAAATGACGAATCATGTTTTAGATAATCCCCATTGCGTAAAACTTTTAAAATTCCAATTACTTAGAGTCAATATAAATTACCATATGTACGGTGAAAATTTTGAATGAGGATACAAAACACTACACATTTCGTGAAACTGCATTGGTGAGATAAATGTAACCCTTTAACGCGAGGTGTCCTCGCCGTGAAGACACAAAACTCTGGCGTTTTGACTTATGTCAGTCACTAAGAATAAACTTGATTCCTATAAAATTACTTGAGGGTGACACAGTTACACGAGAGAATCCTATACTTTTTAGCACGTCATTCCCCATAAAAATTGTCAAGACCATTTGTAAAATAGTCAGGATTATTTTTAACAGCCCTGACATCTGCTAAAAACTCAAAGAATACGATGGAAATACATCAATATAGAAGAAAAACCGGATAGACTGCCCATTACTGGAAAAAGGGCAGCGTAGTTGTTATCGCTCGATTTAACTACCAGCAAGATGGCTGTCGCACAGCCAGCTGTGTCAAAAAGGGTCTCTAGATCTGTGACACGTGATGAACGATTCGATCGACCGCCATCATGCTGGTAGTTAAATCGAGCGATGGTAACAGTTGCCCTTTCCCCAGCATTGCGATATGGTTGCGCTTCAAAGGGTTAAATAACACTTTTCCTCTAAAAGAACAGGTATTTACCTAGTTTTATTTTTAGTTAAATTTATGTAGTACTTATGTAGTACTACTTAATCTGTAGAAAATGACAAATGAAAAGTTATTACCTAAAAATGGTCTCTAAAAAGAAAATAAAATGAGTACTATATTTACACATAATTTCCACTTAGCCGAAGGGTGGTGCTAAAATACTTGTTCGCAAGAAATCTCCACCCATATCATGAATAATATCAACCGGGAAACTGTTCATTGATTTATTGATCATAGAAGTGATATTAAGTGAGCATTATTACATTATATTTTAATGTGCAAAATATGATTTATTGCTATAAAATGCACATGCTATTTGAAATAAGTATATTTAAGCTTTAAATGAATAAACAAGAATATTTAAGATTTGAACAAAAAGAAAAAACTGAAAAAACAATTTGTTATAGAACTTTTGAAGAATTGTCTGAAAAATCGTACAAATTTACATTTAAATAATGAAGTATAATGCTGCCCTAGAGTGGAAGTCGAACGTATAACAGTTTATTCTATAACATTGACGGTTAGTCTTTTCAATGTGTACATGAATTGTAAAGAAAAAAACATTCCTTTTATCATTTGACGCTAGATGAAATTATTTGAAACCAGTAACGACAGTCTAAGAAAATTTTCGACTCCCTATTTTGATATACTCATTGGCCAGAGTACAAGATAGTCCTTAACTCATTAAACCGAGCGTCTTTTTTTGAGAACGATCCCAAAAATATGTAGGGGAGGGTGGGTTACAATGAGACCAAAAACACTTAAAACGTTTTATAACTATTTTATCAAAGTGTATGTCACACAAAATATATCGAATACAATATTTCACTCAATACTTACACATTGCACAAGTTCGTAACCTCATAGATATGAAAACAAATGCTCTATCGCACTTTTAAAAAAAGATAAATAAATGTCTCATTGTGGCCCAGGCGTGGGCCACTATGAGACTTTCAATGGACCACGATGAGACATGTGAAAAGATCTTAATATTTTCATTCAATTTACATAGCAATTCAATTTACATTTTTAGTTTTAAAAATACTAGCAATCGGTATGAATTTAGTAAAGTAAAAATTAAAAATTCTAATTATTCTACTTTTTCGATAAACAAATGCAATTTATCGTTGTAAAGATAAAATTTTAGAGAATGTAATGCAATATAAAGAAAAATATATTTCTTGACCGAATTTCACTTACCCTGTATCCAATGACCCCATTAATATATATCTACTAACTATTAATCTTAACAAGCTGCCTAATTATTAATCTTAACAAGTTTCCTCTGCTTAGGGCCACAATGGCCTCATTATGGCTCAGAAAATGTTTCTCATTGTGGCCCAAAAGAGCAAAATGGAAAAAATGTTCTTAAGTTAAAAAATATACCATAATTTACCAAAAATTACAGGTTATAATAACGAACTATATTAATAATCTTTAATAAAATACACAAGACTTACCTCTATTATTAAAATTAAACTATATATGATAGTAGATGTAAACTTCTCTAAAAGTAACTTTGTGAGTAAACACAACCAGAAATTTCAGTTTATGCAGAACATGTACTAGCAGTAACTTGCAAAATGGAATTCTGGGTAGCATTTAATTTCTACTTATCACAGATAAAAGGCAATAGTTGTCCGTAAAGTAGTTATTTGTGAAATTGCACTGCCTCATTGTGGCCCACCCTTCCCTACGCATTCATTTATTTTCCTATTTTAGTTTCGTTTATGATAAATAAGATTTTAAAAAATGCTTAGCAACTGCAAAGTGAAATACGAATCTTTTACTGTTTTATTCATGTTCTTTAGAAAAATAAAAAATTCCTCATACCATCACTAATATCGGAAATTTATATATAACTGCAGTCATACACATAAATTGGATAATGTGATGAAAATGGCTGGGTGCTAATGGGTTAATCATTCATGAAAACGAGTCCATAATTTTAAATCCAGCTATCTACCAACCTACTAAATACATTCGAGTTTGTTCAACCTTTAACTCTCTAACGCGCTTTGTCTCTGACATTTTGACAGTTGGATGCAAAAATACTCAAACGTTAGTCAGTACAGAACTACAAAAATTTTGAGGGGCGAAGGAACATTGGTTTTCAAACAAAGGATTTGATCAGCATCTAAATTTAATAAAAACGCAAGCAATATGCTCCCCTCTTTCTCACGGTCTTCTAGCACTATCCCTCGCAAGAATTTCCTAGGGCTGGGAGACCCGGGCATTTTAATAACGAATAAACGCCCCCTTTTTGGAACACGTGATTGTTGTATAGAATATGTGACCTGCACGCATATTATCCGTAACACGGATCAAGGAGAAGCTATTTCGTGACTTCAGCTGCATGTAAACTTATGTGAACAGTTAATAAAAATATTTCTTAATCCAATTGATTTATTAATTAAATTGAGTAAGTTAACTAAGTTGAGTAAGTTAATTAAGTCCAACAGCCTTCCTTAGCGCCGACCCGGCTACCAAATCCAGAAGTGAGTGGATGGCGATCTCCCCTACGCCCAGCTCGGGCTCAAAGCCATGTTCTGACTGAGCCGCCTCGCCTCCTCTATCCAGCGGCCGTTTTATGTTTCAGATATATGTATATTAGATAAAATTGAACACCATATGTCATCAAAAGTTAAACATTGCTTGAAACTTCCTTAGAATATACTCAAACACCTATTTGCAATACTTTGCAATACTTGTTTAGTAGCAAAATAATTATATTATAAAAAAAAGCATTTCTCTGTTAAAAATGTTTTCACAAGGCCTTTTGAATACATATACAGAGTTGTACACTAACTTTAAAAGAGTTTCCTAAAAACTTATTAAAAAAAACAAAATTTTACCGAAGTTTAAAATAAAAGAATATATGTTCAAGTGTATGCACTTAAGAAGACAATTTCATACTGCGTATGCCTGAAATATGTGCAAGGTAACACAAGACCCAATGGGGTATCGGATCTTGGACAGAATGAAGTTCAGCATATTTCAGGAGCAAAGAAGTGCTGCTGCGAGTGGCAATAAGGGAAAATATAGCAACTGTTACTGCACAACTACGACAAACTATTACTCTGGTTTTCTTGAACGTTTCTGCTTGAGGTTTCGATTGTGTTGTTCACAAACGCGAAACAATACGCGAATCAAGAACTTGGGCTTTCATATTGTAGCTGTAGATAGTTTTAACTTTTATAGTAACTTAAAACTGAATAAATATGCAAGGTAGCCATAAAAAAAACAGCTCTGCAAACGGGAAAAAAAAGATGGGGGCGCGAACGAACCCTCATGCAATTCTGCCTTTTGCATTCGCAAGTCGAAGGATTTCTCTTACAGATCACATTAGTCGCTTATCCGGGGACAAACGCATCATACCAGGTTAGGCGCCACACAATGTTTTTTATAGTGGTGTCCTTTTTTAGTGATGTACGTACCGTTCCAACGCTCTTTAGGATTTTAGCATGCGATGATCATTTTGCGACGGAAAAAAAAATACATGTTGCCATTTGAAAATTTCTAGTTTCTGTACCTACAACCGTAACCACGAACTCCACTTTGCTGCTGTTCACAGAATTTCGAACCCATTCCTCTGACAAACTGTCTCTGATAGTTCATCTCTATCGGTTGAAAAAAAAACTAAAAAAAAAAAAAAATCCCAGCCCTTCGAGGTCTGTATATCTACAATTTTTTTTTTATGACAACCCTGTAGAGCAAACTTATTTTTTCCCGTATTTGTACTAGTTTTACATATTTTTATAATTCTTTGCCTTTACCACCAATCTAGGAATGGACAAAACCGGACAAATGACATATTTTCTGGTTTTGAAAGAAATTGCATTTTTATTTTGTTTTCTCACTATGTGATTATATTAGATGATTAACAAAAAACACCTCCCGTAAAAAACTGGTATTTAAAATATAAATTAGTTAACATTTTGTAAAATAACACAATGAAAGGTACTCATCAGACTAACCTTATATTATATTTAGGGTTAAGTTAAAGGTTTAAGTATTTAAGGCTAAAGGTTAAAATATTTTAATCTTTTCCAAAAGTTCCTTGTATGTGTGTTAGTTTACAAAGTTTTAATTACTTTATTTTGCGATTATTTAATTTTATTGTGCTCTTAGGAGCATTTGAAGCTCTATACTTTCAAATTAGCACTTTGTTCTGCCATAGGTTCTCCTCAATTTTCTTAGCACAAATAAAGGGCAAAAATTTACTTTAAAAGAACCACTCGAGTATCAAAATATTCAGAAATCTCTCTACGATGTATTTTATGGCATTTTCGGTAGTCTTTAAAAATAGAAAGGAAATAAAAAGATCATTCTATTTCATGGAGTAACATGTTAGTTTTTTCTTTGGCACTTCCTGAAAGACACCATGCTAAGCCAAAATCTATATGCTATTGAGGAAATAGGACGGTGTATCTTTGCCACACATTAAAATTATTCCAGCTCAAATGTTTTCGTCGTTTTCATAAAATTTCGTTCTTAGACAGTGCTATGTCGTTTGCTGGAAATGTCGGTTATTTCGAAAATATTTTATCATAGTTTTTGCAAAAGTCATTGTAAGTCATCTCATTTCATAACGGCGACCTTTGGAACTTTTGAAAATTTGGGAAGGGGGGGGGGAGATAAATTCCATAGTTTCTGAAGTAGAATGCATCAAACGGTACATTTCTATTACCGTCCATTTTCTTTTCGTTTGTAGTATTAATTCTTAAAATGTCAGTCATTTTAGAGACACTAATATATACAGGGTGATTCTAATGTGCTTTCTTACAAAATTTTGGAGGAGACAGGGCACATAATAAGGAATCAGAATCACATAGCAATGTTTGGTCTAAAACGCCGTTTTCACTTACCTAGTAATAGCCACTGTGGCGTTTTGGACTCGCCACAAGTGCTAAATAGGAAACACAAACAAAATTGAAGAGACTCGAGACAGGAGTTGAGGTTTTTGTTTAACGTTGATTATTAAAATATACATTTACAAACATTGACTGCATTCTGCAGACTTAAATACAAGCATCAACTTCCGCTCTGGAATTCGGGAACTCTCGTCCCTCTGAGAGCCGGTCTCTGTTCGACCTCCTCGAACAGTCTCCAAAACGACTCTGAGCTCTCTGCCAGCGCCCCGTCTTGGGTTTCCACATTCGTGTGGGGTCGGTCGGCAAAATCAAAAGGCCTCGCCTCCGATCTTCCTCCAAGCCCCCTGTGCGTTCGCACTCGTCGTGTGGGGTCGGTCGGCAAAATCAAAGGACCCCCTTTGCTCTTGGAATGTGCACTGGTCAAGTGTGCTTTCCGCATCGTGGGAAACACATCGAGTCCTTGGTACATTTCTGGGGGGAGTAGTAACTTGTCACACCACTTTATGAAAAGTGTTGAAGTGTTTGTCTAATTTCTTAAGCAAGTTTCATATATAGTGGTCTTGTCTCCGAAAATCTCATCCATGAAATAAATGAGATTTTCGAGCCATGATTTTTAAACTATGATTTTCAGTCACATGTTTTCTGAGAAAAATACATTAATTTTTGATAAACAATGGTCGGAAAGTTCACTGTTGTTTCAGCATTCGTTCCAAAATGATCAATTACAGCTGCATGAAGACGGCGTTTCCGCCCCCTCGTTGCTATGAAATTCTGATTTCTTATAATGTGTAAATTAATCTCTTCTTAAATTTTGTAAAAAAAATTTAGAATCACCCTGTATATATACATACAAACAAACAAATACAGCGGGATTCAAAATTACATAGGGTGGTAGAGGGAACCTGGACGATTCAGAATCACATAGCAATGTGGGATTGAAAGCTTTGTCTTCATATACCTGTTAATAATCACTTTGAAAGAAGGCGTTGAAGTAATGGTAAACGTTCGGACCGTTGTTTCTCAAAAACTAAGCATCTTTTACTAAAAGCACTTGACTAAGAATGATAGTTTACAAATTCTACTTCATTTTTTCATTGATGAAATTCTCGGGTAAAATCCCATAGCTAATGAAACTCAGATATTAGTCAAACACTTCAACTTGTCTTCCAAAGCGATTATTGATATATACATAAAAAAAACCGTTTGGGATTCCTCACTTCTATGTGAATTTTAATCGTTATGGTTCCCTCTACTACCCTTTAGATTTCTGAAATAAAGTTTTTAATCACCTTGCAATATATATATATATATATATATAAGGGGTTTCTAGCAGGAGTATTAAAGTATTTGTTTTTACATTATTTATGATAAAATGCGCTTTTTATCAATTTTCCAAACAATAATAGCTTGAAATAGTTTTTGGAATTATGTATTCACATTTTGGCAATTTTTTCTGACAGTCTTTTCTCTTGTGTGTGTGTGTGTGTTGGGGGAGGGGGGGGTGGTAGGATTATATACTCTAAATTAAAAAAAAATATATATGTATGCTTCAGAATAAACAAGTTGTTATTCTCTGAAGGGAACTGTTGAATTGCTTTCCTCTGTCAGCTCATTACATTCTGAAAAAAATACTGGAAAAATAATTACCAACCGACAAAGGTTTGGAGTTCAAAGACACTGCGTAAATCTAAAGTACTCCACTGGAACGGATCACCGCAGAAAATCGTCATGCGCAAAAAACCGTACGCAAGTCATGTTATTTGCTAAAATTATATGTACTCAGTAAAACGTTAAAAATATTACCTACTTAGTCAATCCTAAAGTTCACTCAATATAATTATAAAGGAAACTGAGAATACCCTTTAACTGCCAAAGTATTTTTGCAAGTGAAAAATTAGTTGACATAAAAAAAAAGAAATGCACTGTAATTACTGCAATTCATAAAATCCCTTTTTGATGCGTATATTCCGAGAGCTTGGCTGATGTCCAGCTGTTACTTCAAACCATAGTCACAGTGGCTATATAATGCTCTCACAAAAGGCTTTAGACTTACTATAAATTTCCTAATGTTTACACATGTATAATCGGGGTCAATGTCACCCAGACACAACTCAGACACTGCTTCTGAGAAGGCCCTGATCGATAGAGGTTTTTACCTGTTTGCAAATTAGACATTTTTCATCGATATAATGGAAGCAGATGCTTGGAACCCGGCTATTTTGGATCGGCCGATGGGAAGTCAACGTTCTTCGATGATTCAATTAGGTGATAGATGGCCTGACTATTAATATGGCAGGGGATAATGCCTGACAGTATTAAATGTTGTCTTGTCTTCAAGAGACTTATTGCAGAAGGCGAACGGGACTCTGATTAAGATTCATTCAAGTGATGACACTTCGCATGAGATGTACTCATGTCCAAGCAAAGGATATTATCGCTTTATGGTATGCTGTTGTATTTTGTTTTCTGATCGCTGTCACTGATGCATGAAATGTTTACAGTATTTGTGTTCCGATGATTTATGAATTCTTTAAAAAATATATCGGTTGTTGTTATTTTAGTTTAATGATGTCTTTAAAAAGTTTCAATTAAAAGACATTTTTTCCTGTTAATAATTATCCCTCTCACGCATCAATTAACCCATTTCAGCCTGAATGTTTTGTTAGAAAAATAGTCTGAATTTAAAGCATGTTTAAATTTTAATCACACCACTTCAAATAGTTTTTAGACACATTTATACATATTGTATAAAATACAAAACGTTGCATAAGTGCAACACCAGGAATAAACATGAAGTTTATTTGAGGATAAAAAACAAGTATTACAATACCACGAATAATGTTGCATTAATGCAGTATTAGGTTAGAACGGGTTAAAATAGTGTTTACTTGAATATTAATTGAATGTTCAACACTTAGAAATTAGCTTTCTAGTGTTATAAGACATCTTTATATTAATATATGTGTTTTGTTTTTTAGTATTACGTCTTAAAAACACGCACCCTATTAGTAATGTGAATACAAATATAAATGTAATTTCATAATTGCACTTAGGTGGAAACTTGTACTTCAATAGTAAATGCAATCAGTATATTTGCTGTAAGGAGCAAAAGATCAGAACCGAATATGTTATTAGTTTATTATTTCTTAAATTTGATTTTATAAAACGATAAAGGGACATTTTCCGTTACATAGTTTTTGAATAATAATTTTAAAGGATTATTAAATGATTTCATTTCTGAATTTAAACATTTATTATACATTTTAAAGAGATTTCAACAAGTACAAAAGTTATCTTATAAAATACTTATTCATATAAAATAAAATAATATTGAATTTTTATATGTTTGAACAAAGATAAGTACGAATACACGCACTTAAAAAATCCTCAAAAATAGAAAATAAACTTTATTTAAAACACATGTAAACGTACATTTTACTTTTATGAACATTTTAATTCCAAATTATTCATTTAATCATTTAACTGTGTTAGCTTCAAAGAATGTACGATTTTAACTTTATTTTAATGTAGCAGATCATCAAAATATACATAATTTAAAAACTTTAAATTTATCATGATCACAATTACGATTATAACTGCTACAACTAACTGCAATAGCTTTTTAAACTTAAATTTTGTAAGCATAAAAATAAAAACGGTGTCTATCTTATAATAAATTTTACCTAAATTTTATTTTCATCAATAGAATAAAGTTTAGGGAAATTTTTTTCCAAAGCAATTTTTCAAAATTTCTAGAAAAATAAAGGCAGTATAGAAATTATGAAGGCAGTTATATTTTTATGAAACTTTACGTACTATTATATTTAGTTCTTTTTTGTTTTGTTAAAGCAAAGGTACACGAAGCCTATCTGCCTAAGGGAGGAGGATGTCTTGGGCGGACACTTTTTAAGATGTTCTAAAGTGTATTCAACTTACATCTGAAGAAAACCACTCAAAAATGCATGTTACTTTTATATCTCGTGAAAATTACATGTGTATTACAGTAAAATTTTGTGGTGCAATACTCTTTGAAAGTTGAGTGGATTCGTTTTTCTTACAAGTAGTTTAAACTAAACTTTTATGATAGTTTATTTCTACTCAAAATAAAGGCTATAATTTGGAAATATTTAAAAGCTAAAACTGTTAAGATTTGTGAAATGGAAAGTGTCATTTTGGTTTTGCTTATCATTATCGTAACTTTTTATATACAATTTAAAAATTGATACTAAATTCACTGTCACTACTTCCAATTTCAGTTAACAAACATGTCATGTGAGTTTGAAAAGTTGAGCTTAGGTGTATATTGTTGAAACTTATTCCTAATTTATAGATATAA
Organism: Cheiracanthium punctorium; assembly: GCA_038373885.1. Lineage (NCBI taxonomy): Eukaryota > Metazoa > Arthropoda > Arachnida > Araneae > Cheiracanthiidae > Cheiracanthium > Cheiracanthium punctorium. The sequence goes on along the minus strand of JAWZYV010000576.1, from coordinate 516,676 downwards.
AATGTGTTTTAAAAATGTTACAAGACTATGAGAATTTTCAAATTGCTTAGAAATTTAAAATTAATAATGCTACAGTTTAAGTGAAAAATGTAATGAATTTGTGTTCAATTATTGAAATTAAACAAATTTTAAAGTTAAGTAATGTGTAGTTGTATTAATTTTAAAGTTTAGTAATTAGTTTTAGTATTTTAAAGTTTAGTAATGTGTAGACAAAAGAGAAAACCTTCAAATTATCTAAATATAAACATTCACCGGCGTTCCGGCAGGCGAAATATTTTACAATAACTTACTCATTGTAACAATTTTATTTTCCTTATTGTAAAAAGTTAAGAGATTTTGTGGTTACCTTCAAATTGCGAAAAATACCTTTCCGGAACATGAAAGTTGTAAATTTTTCGTTTCATATCAATTTTTATCGCGAGAATTAAAAGAAATATTATTGTGTACTAAACAAAAATTTTCATGACTTTATATTTTTTGCGAAATTTAATATTAAAATAACTATTTTGATGACGTGAGTTAGTTGTTTATTACATTAAGTGTCGAAAATATTAGTTTAAAAATATAGTTTCAATTAACCTGAAGTAACAAAGCATAAAACTTATGATTTAAACTTTTTTCAATGTACTTGTACGATTTTTAATCAACTGACCTTTAAGCTTGCTGCATTACCATATTTGTATTTAAACGTTTAGCATAATGTAAAAAAATCCAAAATTGTTATTATATCGTTCTAGTAAACCATTGAATATTTTAGAGTTTTAATACCGAGATATCTCTTCATATTATACTTTACTTTAATTAGGATATTATGAATCTTTAAGTAATAATAATAAAGTGGTATTTATCTAAAAGAGGGCTTACAGTATTTCTTGTAAAACTTTCGCACATACATATGAATGAACAGATAATAATTCATTTTGAAATATTTATTGGCATTTTGAAGGTTCGCTTAGGCAGGCGAAATATTGGCAGAAATGTTGCTAACAGAAAGAGTCTGTCCTTTGTTCACCTGACGAATACGAGCATAAAGTTACTTAGTAATAGTCGAAGTTGAAGAATGATTTTATGTAAAATATTAATCTAAGAATTAATCTTAATATAGATAATTTTCATTTAATAAATATACAAAATGGAGAACGGAATTTTATAAAAAAAAGTTATATATCTGGGTAGCAAAATTAAAATGACTAAAACACCATCTTACTTTACAAATCTGTAATTCATTTGCTTCAAAATTTGCTATTTTTTACATCTAAAACATTTAATATTTTTCTGCAAAATAAATTTGTTTTAATGTATATAAATAAACATGCATTTTAAAGATAACTTTCAAAAATTTGACATTTTACAAATTGATCTAACTCATTGAAATAAAATATTTTAATCAATATAAAGTCTACTACTCAACGTAAAAATTTGAAATTTTGCAGAGCCATGTAAAGCTATTTTCTGCATCTATCTGCGTGGGAATTAGCCTTGTTCGTAACTAATAATTTTTGGAGTATTAATTTAATAATTCATAATTCATATTAGTATTTTACTAAAAATTATAATGACAATAAATTATATTTGATATGTTTACTTCTAGTAATAATTCTAGAGATAAAAATCAGCTTCTTAATATCTACATTAAATGAGATATCAATTAAAATATCGAGAAATATTTTAACAGGGAGGACAGGGAAATTGGAAGCTCGTTAATTTTTATTTCGAATCAGGGCTCGAAATAAGTCGCAGCAACCACGGAAAATGTCTTGAGATTAGCGCAAACAGCCGCGACGATCAACAGTTTTAGCGGTAAGTTTCACTGCGAGTGTTTAAAACTTCATTTATTGATTGTTTTGCTCTATCAGAGATGCATTTTAAGATTACATATGAAATTGTAGAATGCTCACAAGAAAATCAAAGCATAGATTTTTGTTATTGTTGTTTATCTCATTACAATTCTGTTATTTATTATTATTTATTTTGTGAGTTAAGAAACGAAATGCATATGAAATTAACCATTATTACAAGAATTTAAAATTTTGCTGTCAGCATATAAAAGCTCATGGCATTTTCCTGCTGCCATCTTCAAAATATTATTTCGGGTTCTATTTCCAGTGCATCGAAAATTGCTACCCGAGGTTAAAATCACCTACAGTTTTTAAATGTGAAGTGAAATCTAAGTTTTCCGTTATAAAAAAATATAGTTGATGTACTTTTTAGATAGGAAAATGTTCCCTTATGCAAATTTTATGCGTAGCAAATTAAAGTTTTCGTTATTCGTATGGTTATGCAACTTTGCTGTACGACGAACGACGGCCGAATAAAGTGCAAGTGTGCCTCCAACTCCCCCCCCCCCTCCCCGAACTGTACATACATCTAAGGTTGTAACGGATAAGCACAATAATTTAGAATTTTACAGATATGCATGCTATTCATATTATTTTAGCATAAACAAAGTAATTGTGATGTACAGGCTGTCCCAAAAAGGTGGTAACATGATTTAATTCTTTATCGATTAGTGATAAGTAGGCAATGTAAATTGAAAAAAATGTTCAAAATAAAGTAAGAAAAAAGATTACGCCAATAAAAAAAATTCCCCTCTCTTTAATTTCCCGAAAATTACGATTTTTAAATTTGTATACTACCCCTGTACAAAAAAAAAAATCTCCAGTTAGTAAAATATGCCTCATTCACTAATGAGATTTAGTACAAAATTTGAGAATTGTATTTTAAATTGCTTCCGAGGTATGAAGATATGTATATGCTGACTTAAAAAACTTTTTTCAGTGTCCCACGGATGATACCATTTCAGGGGCCATGCAGAAATTACGAAAAGAAAATAATTTTTTCCACTCTAGCAATAAACATTTTCTTTCAATTTCATCTATAGCCCTCTATCATCTTTCTTGAAATATATCTGATCCGAGACGTTTTATGGCGAAAAGCGGAAATTTTGTACATGAGCTCTTTAGTGAATGAAGTACATTTTATTAATTGGGATTTTTTTTTTTTTTCATTTTTGTACAATGGTCATATACCACTATAAGATGTGTCACTTTTTGAAGATTAACGAGAGGAATTTTTTTCATCAATAGTTTTTTATTTTTACCTTATTTTGAACATTTTTTCAATTTATATTTCCCACTTATCTCTAATGGATAAATAACTAAAACCTGTTACCATCTTTTCGGGTTCACCCTGCATTACAATGGATTATCGTTAATGAAGTTTGTTGCTCATTTTGCTATATCAGAAAGCTTTTAAATTGACTGTACAACGCACAGATTAATAGAAAGTAAAAGTGGACTCATCAAAGCAGCCTGCCATGCATTGAAAATTATGTTGCGTCACCTGATTTACACTAATCGCCGTGTGCAGCTACTCTGGACAAAATACTTTTATAATCATTACTAACTCCCAACACTGCCCACGTAAACACCGTTCATATCAACTCTGACGGGCGGTATCGATTTGAGTGAGACATTCTTGCACTTTTAAGCCCTGCCAGATAGAAAAATGTTGTTAATGCGATCATCTGAACCGTGAATCGGAAATTCATTTTGAATTCGGATCATGGGTGCGAGGGTTCGTTGGCCTTTTCATAGCACTAGTACTGCTACTACGGTTGTTGCAATTTAATTTTGTTACGTAGAACCGATGAATTTTTTATTTGATTGATATGATTACGCGTATTATGCGGTATGAAATGTGAGTAAAAGTTGATAAAGTTTATTTGATCAGAGGATATTGTTGTATAGCAAGGGATTTTTAATTTAAAAAAAAAGGCATTTTGATAAAATGAAATTACCAATATATTTGTATTAGGTAATCCTAATTAATTTTCAGTTTTTTTTATTAAAATTTATTATTATGTTTGCGTGCTACATTTTATTGAATCTTAAACTTGGCTGGTATTATCATTGTTATTATATGCAGTAACTGTAAGTAAAACAGATTTGTACTATAAAGCCAGATTCGAATGTCAATAACTAGCATCCATGCCTTTGTGAATAGGAATTCAAAACCAGCGTAGTCCTAGGAAAAAAATAAATAAAAACAGCTGCATTTCTAGTGAATAATCTGTAAATTTTAAAATGAAAAACTTATGTTTAAAGCTTCTTTCTATTAATACTGCAAACAAAGTTGTTTGATGAAATTGAACATTTATAACAAAAACGAAAATAATGATTTTGTTCCCATAACTCTAATCTCCCTTTTTAATTCTATTTCTAGTTCAAATATTAATTAGGTTATTTAATTATATTGCATATCTAGTGGCAAAATCCTGAAAGTCTTTTTAAAGTAAATTTAAAAGAGTGTAACTTTATAAATTGTACACGAGCGTGTACGCGCGTTTTCTTGATTATTTTATTATCGTTCAAACATTTTTTTGATCAAACTATTCGAAAAGAAGTATTACACTGAGAAAAAAAATTACCTTAAAAATATGCTATAGAAGTTCAGGCAATGCTATTTTATGAACAACATTATTGATGGATAATTTGTGTGCAATTTTTCTTCCCACATTCACATGAAAAAGATAACGTCATTTGAAGTGTAACTTCATTTACAGTGTTTAAAAATTTCAAGCCGCTAATTCTAGTTAAAAATTTCCATACAGAAAGATGAAATAAAATATACCTGATTAAACAAAATACCATATTTTAACGTATTTTGATAGGTAGACAAATTAGGAAAATAGTCTACTTTTGCATTTTAGATATAAACTAAAACTATAATAGATTAGGCGGTAGTCATACGAAATTGCAATAATAATAATAATAATTTTAAAATTATTAGAAAATTTATGACTTTTGGGACTGCGGGACTCATTTTTTTGCTTGCGTTGCTATTAAAAGTCGTGAGTCTTATGAATAAAATGAAATTTTTAAGCAATTTTCTTTTTTTTCTATGATTTTTCCAACTATTAATAGTAACAGTGATTTTTTTTTATTTAGCAAAAAACTACACGGAAGAGATGATTTAAGAATGAAATTCTACTACATAATTTAAAAATAATAAATATAATAGTAATTTATCAAATTTAACACAATTAACTTATTTATGTTTATTTTTCTCGCTTTGGTGTTTTAAAAAATATCTTATTAAATTTTCTTATTTAATTACTTTAGATCGCAAATAAAAGTTTGAGTCAATTGAATAAATAAATGAAACAACGTAAAAGTAAAATTTTAAAATTAGAATCAAAAAGTCAAGTTTATTTTAAGTTCCTTAAAAAATAATTTAGAAATTTAAATTTCTACATTCAAGTTTTTCCTCTTATTTTTACTTAAATATTAATAATTTTTTAATATCATAAGTGTATATCTATTGAGAAAATAAATAAGGAAATTAATTTAATAAGATAATTTTTTGTTTTCATTAAATAATTAATGCTTTAATAAACTTAAGTACATTGCAAGATGCATGAAGACATTGAAAATAAAAGAATTACAGTTTCGTACAGGTGGTGTGGATCAGACACTGACATGGTAGATGGTTAAAGTGTAATGATTCAGGGTCCTGGTCTACCGCACTCATGTCTATGTAAGTCTTCCACAGATGTAACGTGGATATGCGATATAACCCCTTTAAAAAGTCCGCCGCGATATAACCCACTCACAAAACACTCCGCTCAAAACACCTTCCTTAGACAAATACAAAAAGCACACAAAAAAGTCTTTCACCCAAGTAACCCCTCTGGGCACATACCCTTCGTGCATGACATGCACGTTTGCTTTAAACGCAGTACACAATAAACATAATTTCGTACGAATTTTAGGAGACGAACTAATGTATGTTTGCTAATTATTAAAGGAAAGTGCAGAATTTATTTCTCTGCATAGTGCATCTTTCAAAGGAAAAAGTTGTTTTACAGGTAAAGGAAATCACTCCTTTCTCCGTTCCCTACGCCATCCTTTTAATTTATATAAATGGAATTTCTATCAGAAATAGAAAATATTTTGTTAGAATTAACTTACTAATTTTTATAAATAAAATAATAAAATGAATCAGAGTTTCAGGATAATGTATCTATTTATGAAATTTGTTTAGTCAAGATAAAAGTGTTAGCTATTTAATCTTACCTATGGAAAAAGAAAAATGATAATTGCTTACAAAGTTTTATAAATAAATAAATTAACACATTTAATTTTTGTATACTTTACCGATAAATTTATGCAATAAATAAAAATAAAAATTCGAGGAGGTAAACCGTCTTGTCTTCCCTTTTGCCTATGCCTCTGATGTTGATTATTTTGATCTGGGATACCTAAATATTGGTACCTAAATAAATAAATTAACACATTTAATTTTTTGTATACTTTACCAATAAATTTATGCAATAAATAAAAATAAAAATTCGAGGAGGTAAACCGTCTTGTCTTCCCGTCACGTCGTCCCGTCTTGTAAACCGTCTTGTCGTCTACATCTTCTGCCTATGCCTCTGATGTTGATTATTTTGATCTGGGATAGCGGATGTTTATCGATTGAATAGATTCACGTAAATGAATTTATACACACAAAAAAATACTCGTTTCGAGAGACATTTTAATTAATGATGAAGGTCGTAATGTGTTTGATTTGAGATCTACCAAAAAATGTTAAAAATTGATTTTATAGTTAGTCAATAGATGGCAGCACCACATAAACTCGCGTTTCTGTGTTAGGATGCTGTAACTAAGAAGTTGTGATTAGGAAGGCAATAATCATATTGTTACACAATTTTCATTGCTTTGCTGTAACTTTAATTTTTTTTAACAGATTGAATTCATTTTTGTTTTTAAAATAGTAAAATTTTATTTACTGAGACATTTCCTAGCTTTCTTAAACATCAACCTTCAAGATTTTGTGTGAATTTTAAAAATTGACTTTTGATACTATCTGCTTAAATTTTAATAACTTAGTTTTAATTTCAATATAACATTTTTCTTTCTTTTACTTTTTAGTAAAATAACGATTTTTCTTTTTTTTTTTTTAATAATGTAGGTCAAATCTTGAGGTGAGAAATTCTGTAGCTCTGTGATATTTTTACAAATGACTTTTGTAATTATTTCTACAAGTTATTTTATATATTTTGTAAATCACTAAATTAAGTTTTCTGCAATAACTTTCCGTCTAACCTCTGTGGGAAATTGGTTGAGATCAGAATGTAATCGAGTCACGCTTAAGCAGGTCAAATAAATTATTAAATATTCAAATGAATGTATATTTTTGTGTAAGACAAATCTACGCAACCGGTATTTGCGTAGAGGAAGGGGAGTATCTTGGACGGAGGATTTAAATGTTCTTACGCGTATTGACCTCACATATGGAGAAAACCAACCATAAATTCCAGACCGTCAGATCGACATCTTCTCAGTAGTCCAGAACGCTGGACCTTCAACCTTCAATCATCTACTCTGTTCAGTACCTTGACCACGATTGGGCCCTTCGAAAGTAGTTCAAGTACGAATTCATGAAGCATGTAAGACTTATATGACAGCATGCTGCATAAGCAGCATTTATTTTTACAGATTTCAACAAGGAGCAAATTCTATGTTCTACGCGAACTTTTTTTAATTTTTTAATTATATTTATGTTCACTGATTGCTATGGAACAAATAAACCGATTTGGGTAATTTCACTGTATTCAAAGTAGATTCAGAGGTAGTTTTTAATATTTTTCTACGTATGACATGAAAAATATCGCATTTCAAAATATATGGAAAAATAAAAAGCTTATAAGATGGTCCTCGATGCATGCATTTCAATAATTTTGTGTTATTTCTGGTAACATAATTCTCTCACCTTTTATTTAACATGTATTACCCAAACTTACTCGAGGGGTATCTGCCAAAGGGGTGAGATTGCCTAGACCGGAGAACTTTTCATGAATGCTTTTTAAATTTTTGGTGTTTTTTTATAGTTTGATTTATTTTATTTTATCATTATTATTCTTTAATACTTGCTTACATTTTACAAATGTATATTTTTGTGTTTCAAAAGGATCATTTTTCTCTTTTACCGGCATTCCACATAAATTTGTGTAAATGCTGTTCAGTTAAAAATATGTTCTAAATCAGGAGTATGTACTTCACGCTCGACTATCGTACAGCCATTCACGGTAGTCCAGCGCCCCGATGACTACTATAAATCTCGAAGCCACGGCCAGGCTACACCAACTAGCGGCGATCGGTGTCAACGTATTACGCCAGCTGTGGAGGAGCTATCGATGGTCGAAAACAAAACATATCAGTTGACCGGAAAGAAGTTGTATATTGGGTTAAGTAAACTCCACAAGAAACTCTTACTTCCAAGAAAGGCGAGAAGACTTGTATGCCGGACATATTCTATTGAAGTTAAAAGGCAAAACAATTTTAAACCTAAGTTCACTGCAACACATTGCTTTACCAAAAGTAACACGATCATATCTAATCGTTCCTCAAAGCCACCAGGGTTGCCAGAGTTCCATAATAAAATAACCACACGCAACCTCCTCGAACGGAGAAATATCAAGAAATGTCTCAAAGCTTTTAATGAAACGGCCAGCTTCTTACAGCTTGGCGAGTAAAAGCCACTCATAAGCCACTGTCCAAGTGACCACGTGAGCCACCCCTTTATTTCGTATATAATATAATGCATAAAGAGGTATTAAAAAGTATTTTTGGCTTTGTTTGCTTAAAACAAAGCCAAAAATACTTTCCGGAAATTTGCGGAACTTCCGCGGAAATTTGTATATGAATGGAAAGCCATGCTTTCCATTCATATACAAATTTCCGCGCTCTTTCTCTTGGAGTTATGATATTTACTTCTCCAATCTTAAGACACTCTGACGCTATGACCGAGCTTCATCTTCGGTGCAAACGTCATCGAAACGTCATCATATAAACTGTATTTGATTGAATGAGATAAGAGAGGGAGGAGGAGCTATTTTTATGTAACACGTGTGATTTCATCTGCACCTCTAAATCGAGAACTTCCTGCTACTTCTATTGCTAGCAAACCTACGCTTTCGTACCCGTCTCGTCTCCCCTTTTTCCTCCTCTCGTATTTTGTGACAAAAAAGGTTCCAAACAAATTATGTTGTCATTGCAATTTTGGGTTTTATAATGGTTGCACATTAGCTTATGATTTTCGTTTATAAAGACCTGTAAATCTGCAGAGTAATTTACTCTTATATACTCTAATCAGACGTTAGAGTACCTTATAAATGTCCTTCGCCCAAGGCAACTCTTCCCAGCCCCCCAGGCAGATACTCCTCCAATAGGTTTACCTCACCATAGTACTTTAATTAGGTTTTAAAATATAATCTTATTTTTTAAATGAAAAATCAATCTCGTATGAATGGATATCAAAGCATCTCAAATGAGAAACTGAAAATTTGCTAGAAAGTCTGCCGCCCAAGCCCCCACGTCCCAACATTCAGGCAGACGCCCATATCGAAGGTTTGCCAAAACACAAACACCAAACACTAAAAATTTACTGGAAATTACTTTTAAATCTAATTTATATTTTTTCTTTCTTTCTTTCTTCGTAGGCTCCCGAACCGGAGCTGTACCTAAAGGAAGGCAATTACACGGGGCCCAGCAACTGGTCGCAAGGAGAAGACAGTGGCCTTGAAGAGAGCCTAGCCGACAGCAATAGCCAGAGATCTCACGACAGAGGTGTGTTCCTGAAATACTTAAGCATATGCAAATCTGGAACCTAGAACGGTGTTCTAAACTTCTCGCTGTCAAATTATGACATCGTTAATAATTGAGATTAGAAATGAGCTCACTAATGTGCAGTACGAAACAAAATAAGCTATCACTTAATACATAGACATTATTATAACATGACGCTGCTCACAGGTTATAGAACATTTGAAAGGAAAGAAGATGATGGAATTGTAAGAAAGAAAGAAGTGAAGTTTTTAACAGAATAATGTTATCTTTAGTCATATTAACACTTAACATAATAATAAAACACACAGAAAATAATCTAATATCAGAATATAAATAAACAACCTTGTCCAAAACATACACATAAAACGTACGTATTATATTTTTATTTACTTAAGCATTTGACTTTAAGTTTCATTTATTTTACTTTTCCTAAGGTGATGCAATTATTTTATTTACTTACTAGATGCGTGCCCGTTCTTCTACGGTAGGAAACGAAAATTTTCCTTACATGTGTAATTCGAAATTATTCGTGATGTGGAATTAAAAAAAAAAGAGCAAAATTATTTGAATCTTAATGTAAAGTTTGTGTCATGAGTACTAACCTGATCATTGCAGTATAATGACTCAAAAAACTACGTCAGTGTCATTCACTATCAAAAAAGTGGAAAGCTTAATTGTTTGCAGAGAACTCCTGGCTTTCAAAATGTCTTATTCAGGGGCGTAGCCAGAGGGGGGGGGGATATCGGGGTATATCCCCCCCCCCGAAATTTTTGGATTAGTGATGAAATACCGTCTATTTATGCATATATAAGTCCATATACTCCTCGAAAAAATTTCCAGGCTCATATCCCCTCCCCGAAAAAATTTCCTGGCTACGCACCTGGTCTTATTTCTACATCATACTGTTTTTTAGGCTCAAGTTGTAGCATTAAATACCTAAGACACTACATGAAATGGAGCACCATTTATCTCTTTCCGAAGATGTACCATATAAGGAAAGTATTGTAATCATGAAAAAATTCGACTTCGAGATTTTGGTATATTGACACGTTTTGAGGTCTTCTGAATTCATTTATGCTATTTTCAAGAGATGTTTTTAAAATAGCTGCGCACCCGCTCTTCATACGGGAAGAAGGGAATATTTTACTACTAAAATCATATCTGCATGTGACAAAACAGAATTTCATTTTTTAAAAAGTTCAAGTAATCTCCTCTGTTGAAATTACTGCGGGATATATTAACGCAAATTAGAATTACTTTTCGTTTAGTTGGTTGTAAGACAACCGCTGAAACAGGACACTTTTAATTTCATGAAATATTTATTATCGTGGTACATTGCGATTTATTCATATTATCTTTACAAATCTAATAATACTACCTATTACGTACATTAATACTATCTATATTCGCTTCTCCCTCTTCAAGGCTCCCTTTAAAGAAACAGCTTAGATTATTTGGCCTCAATGGGATCTGTTGATTCTGTGGCGATTCTTTGCAATTTACGCATTAGCATAAATAATAATCATTTCACATAATGGTTGCCATTAAGGAAACTCTCCATATATATTTAATTTATACATAGTTTTATAAGATGGGCGTATTTAGCGCCTCAAACCATTTCATCTTACTGTGGGGAGAAAATATCCAAGGGGTGCCATTTTAACTATCCATGTATCTAATATAGCGATATCTTTTATATCCTCCATAGTCCTGTCTCCTGAAAAACATCAAACTGTGTAATCTCGAGGAGCTACTTATTCCCACTTTAATTGTGACAGGGCGTTAGAGTTGCAGAGTTTACAAATTTCACGCATTTTTTTTATTTATGACGTCACTGTTTGACTGCCGTAAAGGATACCCCGGTAGGTTGAGGGAGTTAATTTCGATATTTCGCATAATTGTTTTCAAACGGTATCATTAAAACTTTGCGTTATGTAACCTTTATGGAGGAACGTAATTCAACGTTAAAATAAAATTATACTCGCAACCTGCATGCGTATGTTAGGCAACGCCTGCGCTAAATTAAATGCCAAAAATAAAAATAGTAAATAGAAAAAATTTAATATATCGCGCTTTGAAACGAACTTTGTAACTTTTAAAATGAACATTTTCAGCGCCGTGAAAACATTTCAATTTTTAAATAAGCACCGGATTAAAATACCACTTCTAATAATAATAATCGTGAATTTCTTAGTTTATTTCTACAGTAAATTTTAATCAAAATAACGTCTCCCTGTGTTGAAAATAGAGCTGGAATAAATGAGTTAAAATTATGGAGTAATTTTTATGTATCTTAAAGCATTTGACGTCATAGATCCTCACTTGCGAATTGAAATTCTGATATCCCATTTAAAAACTCGTTGGTTGAAAAAATCCTTTTTTCTAATCCTTTCTGTGGCAACAACCGAACATAAATTCTCGTGCCGTGATCGCAATGTAATGAATGGCGTAAGATCGCGTTGATGCTATTAAATTCTAAACATTAGGCTGCATTAAAATTCGTAAAGAATCATCTAATTTACATAATTTTTTCGTTTTTATTTTAAAAGAGGAAGAAAAGAATGTTTCACGATTTGTCAAAATATCTAAAAGTTATGACGGATAGAATTCAAGATGCGACAGTTTTAAAAATATTTTACGAAAAACAATCGCGAAGCAGATGCTTAGTAAAAAAATTCCTAAATATCGGTAAATCATGTTACGTATTCAGAACAAACTGTTTTTAAAAGAAAATTTCCTCCTCTATCCGATGATACAAATCACACAGACAGACACACAGACACCTTCTTTTGTAATAAGTAGAGATTATGAATTTTATGATTTTTGAAATTACTGGTCTATGAGAGTTTGAGCGTCTCGCATTTGTTCATTGAAAAACAGTCCGATCCTTTAAAGAACAGTAGAAAATAAAATAAGAAATCCACGAAAAGTTCGGCCTTAATTTTTTTAATATTTGCTCCTGCGAACATCTTTTAAAATATCGCTACATAAAGTTAATTTCTCAGCAGTTGAAGACTATAGAATACCCAATTTTTCTATGAGTAATTATGTTGCTTAAATATCTCAAACTTAGTGTACCAAATTTCTTGTTTGAAAATAGCCCAAACAGTAATTCTAATTTATTTCTTAATTGAAAAAGGGTCCATTTAGTAAATGTGTCTTATAAGTCCAGTCTTTTGAAACACTATCATTTTGAAACACTATCATATTTAAATACTGCCTTTATTAAACAACAATATTTTAGAGAAGCAGAAATATGTTCTTTGTGGATTCGTGAATACTTCTTTTTCTATCAATAAATCTTTTATTTCAATTGAATTCTTCTGTTAGCGGGAAAAAGTTTTCTGACCTTGGCACTTCTGCTTTAGATAAGTCTTAGCGAATTAAAAATGAATCAAAAGGAACTTTTAGCATACGTTTGTGTTTACTATAAAGAAAGTGAAATTTTCTAAAGAACACGTACTGGTAGAGTGTTTAAACTTTTAAATCAGCATATAATATAGGAGAGTGTCAATGAAATTTCTTCCCAAGTGGATAACTTAACAAAACTCAGCAAAAATCAGCTGAACAAAAATTGACTTTTTAACCCCCACCCCTCCCCCATTTTCTCTTGGATTAAAAATGTAAAATTTGTTCACAGAAATAGATATTCACTTATTCCAAGTCCGATGTCTTACAAATACGCAAACTCAGTAGGTGATATGTGCATCAAGTATCATCTTTCCACCGTTCTCTTAACCCTTTAACGCGCAGTGTTCCCACTCTGGGAACACCCAACTCTGACATTTTGACTGTTGCCAGTCACGAAGAATAGATTTGATTTCTATAAAAATACTTGCGGGTGACCTAGATCTACGAGAATCCTTTACTTTTTAGCACGTCATTTCTCGTAAAAAAAATTGTCACGTTTATTTTTAACAGCACTGACATCTGCTGAAAACTGGAAGAATGCGAGAACAGTCGGAGAGATTGCCCAATGCTGAAAAAAGGACAGCCGTTGCCATCGGTCGACTTAACTACCAGCAAGATGGCGGACGATCGAAACGTTCATCGCGTGCCACAGATCTAGAGACCCTTTTTTGACGCAGCTGGCTGTGCCCGGCACAACCAGCTGTCGACAAAAAAGGGTCTCTAGATCTGTGGCACGTGATGAACGTTCCGATAGTCCGCCATCTTGCTGGTAGTTAAGTCGAGCGATGGCAACGGCTGCCCTTTTTTCAGCATTGGGAAAGGGTTGCGCCTCAAAGGGTTAAATCGAAAAAGTCAAACTTGTTTGCAGAATCCTTCGGCCCTTTAATCCACGTCTTATGATTTTATGTTTCCCACAGCCACTCCCGAGAGCCTGACGGATGATCCTCTGATCCTCCCGAAATTGCCCGACTTCCTAGGCGTCTCCTTGCGAGCACCGGATGACGGAGGGTCGAGGGCCTCCATGCCTCCGGGAGCCATGACCGTCTCCATGTCCGCCGATCATGGTATTCCATCGGCCACGACAGCAGCCCTGAGCGCCTACCGCAGCGGCAAGGGAGGGGACCCCGAGCACCCCCGCCTCCCCCGACCGGAGAGGGGCACCTACGGGAGCAGCGAGGATGTGAGGTACACGCGCCTGCGAGAGAGGAGCCTCGAGAAGGTGCTGCAGGAGAGCAAAGAGAACAGGCAGAGCATGAGGGCCAGCAGCTGGAACAGGTGAGTGGAAAGAAACGACGGAACTGAACCTACCGTGGGATTTATAAACGTTAAAAATTACTTACAGTTACTCACTTTATTTATTTATTTTAACCTTTTATTTAGTGACGGTACTTAGAAGTACCGTTAACCCTTTAACGCGCAGTGTTCCCGCTTTGGGAACACCAAACTCTGACGTTTTGACTGTTGCCAGTCACGAAGAATAGATTCGATTTCTATAAAAATAGTTGCGGGGGGCAGAGCTCCACGAGAATCCTTTACTTTTTAGCACGTCATTTCCTGTAAAAAAAAAAAAAAAAAAAAAAAAAAAAATGACACGATTATTTTTAACAGCACTGACATCTGCTGAAAAATGGAAGAATGCGAGAGAACAGCTGGATAGATTGCCCAATGCTGAAAAAAGGGCAGCCGTTGCCATCGCTCGACTTAACTACCAGCAAGATGGCGGACGATCGGAACGTTCATCACGTGCCACAGATCTAGAGACCCTTTTTTGACGCAGCTGGCTGTGCGTCGAGCGATGGCAACGGCTGCCCTTTCTTCAGCATTGGGAAAGGGTTGCGCCTCAAAGGGTTAAATTAAAATTGAAAAAAAAATCTATTCATTGTAACCCTTCCTTTGAAAAATGAAAGCCAAATATTTCATTTAGTCAGCTTACATCACGCTTGCATGTTCTAGTAGAGTAGATTGTTTTAAATAGACAGCTTTCCGCTCACTTTCTAATCATGTCGTGCCCCCATCTCCCCAAAAAAGAGCATTAGTAAATTTTCAGACGTCTGCTTTATGACTTCCTGACCTATGCTATATAATGTTCATTTCCTACATTTTAAAAGACAAAATCATAGAATTACGGATCACCCAATAGTATTTATGTATTCTTCTAATAAATAAATTTTAAACATGTAATTATTTTCTGTTTGTTTAATAATATGCATATTCTGGTAAGACAAATTACTTTTTCATCACCAAACACGCCTTAGTGCCTTAAACTCCATTTCAAATAGCATTGTTTTCTCTTATCAATTATCCTTTAAATCCGACATTATAATAGTATTTGATAAATGTTCTTATTTTTAAATCTTTATTATTAAGATTTAAATGTACAGTTATGAGTTTTGCATAATATACCACAGAAAGTTTTAAGTAATATAGATTTTTTTTTTTTTTTTTTTTTTTTTTTTTTAATGTGTGTGTGTGTGCATTTATGAATATACAGAGTGATTCTACATAGTTTTTACCAAATTTTAGGGGAGATAGGACGGAGATAAGGCACATATTAAGGAATCAGAATCACAAAGCAACGTGGGGTCGAAAATGTCGTTTTACTGGTGATAATCACTTTACTGGTGCTTACTGGTGATAATCACTTTATGAAAAGTTTTGAAGTGTTTGTCTAATTTCATAAGCAATTTTCATATACAATGGTCATTCCTCCAAAAATCTCATCCATGAAATGAAATAGACTTTTTAAACTTTTAATTTTAGTCACATGTTTTCTGAGAAAAAACGTTATTTTTTTTTTTAAAGAAACAACGGTCGGAAAGTTCACTGTTGTTCCGCACCCGTTCCTAAGTGATTATTAAAAGCTACATGAAGACGACATTTCCGACCCCACATTGTTGTGTGTTTATGATTCTTTATTATCTGCTCTTAAATTTTGTAAAAACTCTTCAGAATCACCCTGTATAGTAAGAAACAAGGCACTTTTTTACTTTCATTAAATTCTTTGTTTTTATTTAATTATAAAAGCCATACGATTTTAAATGATTGAGTCGGAAATTCTTTTCTGTATAAAAGGATTTCTGACTAATATTGTTTGATAATTTTTACAATATCACAATTGTTTTTTAATTGTAAGAACATGCTAATTTTTTTCAACATATATAAATCCCAAAACTTAGAAATCAACATTCTTTATTTAGTCAGTAGATGGCAGCACTAAACTAACAGTTCACTGTGAAAAAGACAGATGGCAGCACTAAAAAACTGCTATGCTCCATTAAGAAAATTATAACGCTTATTCTAATAATAAAAAGCCGACGTTGTAGCAGAGACTACAACAATCCCAAATCTTGCCTAGTCTGTTTTTTATGCAGTTCTTTTTAAAACTATGGCTTTGTATATTTTTGCTTTAAATAGATTGTAAGTGCAACTGACTTTACAAAATTTCCGTAGGTGTTGTAAACCACAGTTTGCTACCCACTTATCCGGGTTCGGCTCGTGTTACTTTACTGCTGTACACGTATATAAAATGTATTAAGAAATAATTAGAAAAGGAATATCCTTCGAACTAAAATTTATAATTTAAAAACTTTTGATTTATAAATGAATCGGTACTGAAGGTCCGATTGCATATTGATTTAAAGTTTTAGTATTTTTTTCACCATGCTAATAACTTTTCTGTAAATTTTGTTAAAGTTAGGATATATCTCTTGATATGAAGAGCAAAAATCATAGGAAACATTTTGAAATAGTCTAAGGAACATTTATATTTTCATAAACATGCATATTTGCAGGAATTTTGAAGAAAATTCGCAAAATATTCAGTTAAGCTACATTTTTTTTTTTTTTTTTTTTTTTTTTGTGATACGCAAAGTGATTAAAAATGTTTTTTTTCTTTCTTTTTAGCATTTTAAGTAAAGAGAGAGCGAACAAGTTACTGATACTTACTTAGCAATGAAATGCGAGTTTAAGCATGTTCGCTAGATGCCAAGTTGCATAACGATTCGTTTAGCAGTTTGAAAATTTGACGAAAAATTGTCAGAAATATACAGTCGACTCCGGTTATAGTGACCTCCTGGGGACCGGCAAATTTCGTTCATTATATCCGAAGTTCACTAAACCCGATGTTTTTCCATGTTGAACGATAGAACTTACTGCAAAACTAGAAAATAGTATTTTATACAAATATTTAATGTTTATTAAGTCAATCAATCATAATTAGTTCTATTTATGGAAATAAGGTATGTTCCACTCAGTGGAAAAAGGTGCTGTCGCTTAACCCTTCGAGCCGCAACCCTTTCCCAATGCTGAAAATAGGGCAGCCGTTGCCATCGCTCGACTTGACTACCAGCAAGATGGCGGACGATCGATTCGTTCATCGCATGCCACAGACCTAGAGACTTTTTTTGACGCAGCTGGCTGTGCGCGCACAGCCAGCTGCGTCAAAAAGTCAAATGTAGTTAAGTCGAGCGATGGCAACGGCTGCCCTTTTTTGCAGCACAGCCAGCTGCGTCAAAAAAGGGTCTCTAGATCTGTGGCACGCGGTGACCGTTTCAATCGTCCGCCATCTTGCTGGTAGTTAAGTCGAGCGATGGCAACGGCTGCCCTTTTTTCAGCATTGGGAAAGGGTTGGGACTCAAAGGGTTAAAGATTAGAATGCATTGCAGCAATGAAAAAAATTATGATCCCCTTCCCCCTTTTGTTTAGCATAAGTATGTTATCCTAGACACTGGCAATTCATTTGTATTTCGGAACAGGTGCTTGATTATCTATTTCTCTGTACTCGAACACAATAGAGACACTCTTCGCAGAAATCGAACATCACCTCTGCTGTCCAAAATTTTTTTCATTTCACAGTAAATGCAATGAACATTTCTCATGTAGGTGAATCGGGTCTAATGAAATGCGTTCATTATAGCCGAAAGTTCGCTATATCCAGAGTTCACTGTATTGTGTACAGTCGTAATTTAGTCAATATGTACTTTGATTAGATATAGTACTGAACGAATCTTGCAGAAAATTAAATATTTTCTAACTATCTTTATCTAAAGTTAATTTAAAAAGCTTTCTAATGTTAAACAAAGACGATCGCATAATGTTCTAATTATTCTTTGTTACGTATTGCCTAGTTAAAATGTTGACGTAGTCAGAGCAGTATAATTTCTTTCCACTCATTAACATATCAAATTCATAAAATTGTTTTCTTGTCAGCTGTTTGACTTTTGTTTTCAACTTTATCACCTTGGCAACTAAGTACTCGAACGAATACTTTTATTCAATTTACGGGATTCCATTTTATGAGCGGAAGAAAAAAAAAGGGCTGAAAAATAGTCTAATGTGTGGCAATGTAAATGCACAACGCTAATGCAAATTTATCAACCAATTTTAGCGTTTTATTCTTGCTTCTTTGCTTCGGGCGGAAGTGCTTTTTCGCTCCATCGCATGTCAAATACTTGTTTCTATCGCCAAGGCTCAGTATACCACACAACACAATAATTTGAAGGTTGTAATTAGATAAAAATACACCTGGATTAAACACATGCAGAACTTAAAATTTGATGATGATGAAGATGTTCATTTTTAATTATCTCATTAAAGATTTGTGTTGTCATATTGTCAGATGCTTCCAATCATTTATTTAAGAACAGCAAGTGCCCGCCTGTTTAAAGAAAAATTCTAAAAACGTGTTAGTCGAGAAAAGATATATTCGGTGTAATCAAGATATTGCATTCTGTGGAAAATATCTAGGCAAAATTTTCGTACGATTTTTTTTCTGTACTCTAAGGATATGCATTTTAAATAATTTGATTAATTCAGTAAAACTGACCATTACAATACAATAAAGCGTGGGAAAAAATCTAGAGTTTTGTTTTGGTTTGTCAAAAGTGAACGAAATTTTAGGAGAGTTATAGTAGGTATCAAGAGGAAAAAAATTAACGTATCATGCTATCATAAATCACGTTTAGTCATTAAAAATCGCAAAATGTGCTATGCGATATCACGTGAGGTATTTGTTGCAGTTTAACAGAGACTTTCAATTATATTAAAGATAATGTTCATAAAATGTATTTTATTCTTAAATGGATTATTTTTAAAATTTTAAGTGCTTAGTATCATGTATTAAGTTATCTCTATTTTGGACCCCAAAATTATCTTTTTTAAGTGTAGTTTTTAGTTTTATTTTTCATTATGAATGTACTAATTAATTTGCAGTCATAGTTCCTTCACCAGGTTTGTCGAATTCTTTTTTGTTAACATTCAGCAATAACTAATATAGTTGTGAAAGGTCCGTGTGTGGCTACCGTGCACTTGCTATACAACCCTCACAAGAAGTCCTCATAGTGTTAAAGAGAGTGTATATTAGGAGCGGGAAGTTTTCATGAGATATTGGTCCCGAATATTGTGTTACACCAATTTGTCTTTTAATGACTATGTCCTTTTATCTCTCACCCACATTATTGAAAATTGTATAAAAAATGTGTCCCAAAAATGCGATATAATTTTACATATATTTAAATACTATTAGTTCACAACAGCTTTAATATATTGTTACAATATTTCGTAAGCTGTAGAATATGCACCACATGTATTTTTCCATAAATAGGTTACAATCATAAAACTTTCGAAGTAGGGTTACCAGGCGAAATACACGTAAGATGCGAGATAAAAATGACATAGTCAGTTAATATCGTTTTAATGTGGTAATAATGAAATAAAAAATTAGGGGGTCTCCCCCTGACGAGGCTTACAACCGAGTTATCTTTTTACATATATATTTACCTTTTTGTACGGAGTAAAAGAAGTCCAGTCAGAGTACAGTACGGAGTAAAAGAACCCCTTTTTTGACGCAGCTGGCTGTGCCGGGCACAGCCAGCTGTCGTCAAAAAAGGGGTCTCTAGATCTGTGGCACGCGATGAATGTTTCGATCGTCAGCCATCTTGCTGGTAGTTAAGTCGAGCGATGGCAACGGCTGCCCTTTTTTCAGCATTGGGAAAGGGTTGCGCCTCAAAGGGTTAAAAATATCTGCATATGAAGTTATCGGCTTAAAAAAACAATTTTCAAAAGACGTAATTTATATTCTGGTTTACTTTCAGCTGTATAGTTATGGTCTTCTTTGTTATGTAATTCTGTAGACGCCAAAAACGAGGGACGTCGAAGGAGAGGGGAGGGACGCAGTTACCGACGTGGGCTGAAACAAGAACGACGAGACTCCGGAGAAGCAAGGCCCTTGGAGAAACAATCAATAAGGGCAACAACAACAATAGCAGCACGCAACAGAAGGTAAGAAAGGTAAAATTTTTCACCCAAGTGAAAATTTCACGAGAAAAAGTACTCATTACTTTGGATTTTGTTTTCTCCAGTGTATTCAAAATTGGAGTGCGGCATCTTATGTGTGTTGTATATGCTGCAAACGGTACTTGCAAAAAAAAAAAAAAAAAAAAAATCGGATGTCGTGATAGTTCTTAATTATGTCAATTTAATTTTTTTTTCAATTTGTTATTTTTATAGTGTTGATTTTAACCCTTTAACGCGCAGTGTTCCCGCTCTGGGAACACCAAACTCTGACGTTTTGACTGTTGCCAGTCACGAAGAATAGATTTGATTTCTGTAAAAATAGTTGCGGGTGACATGGCTCCACGAGAATCCTTTACTTTTTAAGTACGTCATTTCCCGTCAAAAAAATGGTCACGATTCTTTTAACAGCACTGACGTCTGCTGAAAAATGGAAGAATGCGAGAACAGCTGGATAGATATGCCCAATGCTGAAGAAAGGGCAGCCGTTGCCATAGCTCGACTTAACTACCAGCAAGATGGCGCACAGCTAAAAAAGGGGTCTCTAGATCTGTGTCACGCGATGAACGTTTCGATTGTCCGCCATCTTGCTGGTAGTTAAGTGGAGCGATGGCAACGGTTGCCCTTTTTTCAGCATTGGGAAAGGGTTGCGCCCCAAAGGGTTAAAAATAAAACTGTAGAAATGTTAAGTTTGGAATAGTGGAGATTAAATTAAATAAATAAGATAAAACTAATAATAGGACGAACTAAAATGTGCAAATAAACGATAATTTATTTAGTTACCTAATGAATGAATTAATTATAAGTCAACTAATGTATAAAATATAATTAAAGAAAAGGCTTGCAAACCGAAAGACTTGATACCGTGCGTCAGAGAGTACGAATAGGGTCTGCTGAAACAGTGATTTGTGAGACTTATTCAGGGTGTATCAAAAAGGTGGTAACACGCTTTAATTCCTTACCTATTAGAGATAAGTGGGCAATGCAAATTGAATTTTTTTTTCAAAATAATGTAGGAAAAAAGGCCACGTTAAGAAAAATTTCTTTTCGTTAACTTTCAAACTTTGTATACGATCCCCCGTACGAAAATATCCTACATAGTAAAATGTGCCCCATCTCTAATTATGTGATGTTCATTTTTTAGCCTTTTGTTATAAAATGTCTCAGAGATGTAATACAGTTAATATGGTCTGTACATGGATTTGAATACGAACATTCCTGTTAGAGAGAGAGAAAAAAAAAAAAATTAACTTTCGAAATTCCTGTAGGACTCCTGAAACGTGATCGTCCGACGGGATTTTTTCCTTTCGAGAGCCATTGAAAAGTATGTCAGCATATATTTTTCTTCACATCTCTGACACTTTTCACACTCTGACACTTGACTTTTAAATTTTGTACACAACCTCATTAGTGCTTGTGGCACATTTTAGTAATTGAGAATTTTTTTATACGGGGGCCGTATACATATTAAAAAAAGTTTTAACTTTTTGCAAATTAACGAAAGGAAACTTATCTTAACTTAGTTCTTTTCCAATCTTATTTTGAACGACTTTTTCAAATTACATTGTCCACGTTTCTCTAATAAAGAATTAAAGTGCGTTAACAACTTTTGCGGATACCCTGTAAATAAAGAACCAGAAAAACAGGGGGAGGGGCCCGTTTTAGTAAGCTATATTTGAGTATTCCATCTTATTATTTTGCAAGTAATATACTCGCATGGTATGCTACCACCCCACCGAAGATCGTTCAAATTCGTTTCTCCAAAGCCGTAGGGCCCCTTTGTTACATATCAATTTTATTACTTCAACTCTTTCCCGATATAATAATTTCAGATATGCAGAATAAAAAATTCAGAACAAAAAATGAATACATTTGATAAGATTTGCAGATATAAAGTAAATCCCCATGGAGATACATATTAAACATTGTTTAATTATTAATGTGAAGCAAAATCCCATCCGTAACTAATGTGTATCACGAAATCTGACATTTTCAAGACACGTTTTAATTTTACGAGGTATAAAGTAATGACCGTTGATGACATTGAACCCCGCTGTATTTAATTACCTAATGAACCGAAAAAGAACGGTTTCTGAATAGTGTGTAATCTGCCTTTTGAATTCTTGGAACAAAAATCTTGTTTAAAAGTTTATTCGTTTCATGATTTAATCTAGGTGTGTGTTGCAGAAACTTTGCTGATTTATCGGGTTTGTGCACTAAGTTCCCGTACTGAATGCAGTCGATAGGACGAAAGACAAATTTTGTTGGTTCTAGAAATTCAGCAAACCATCTGCTATGAACATGTCAGAGGAATTAGCAAGCAAAGCAATAACACGTTTTATAGCAATCAACTGATCATAGAAGCTTCCTTAAATACTGTATTTCTCGTACAAAAAACCCTTCCATAGCCTAAAACTCAGTGATAATTCTCGATCGGAACTCTTTACTACTCCTCAGCATAAAACACTCAAGAATTAACAAACAACTTGTAAAAATAGGCTTCGTAAAATCTGAAAAAGTCGTTACAGAGCGCTATCACAGTGAACGCGTTCTCTGCAAGCAAGACTCCCAACTGAGGCTGAGTGGGGTGGACCTGCTCTTATTTATACTTTTCGAGAACGTTTCGCGAATATTCCTCATATTTCGACCCGTAGCATTTTCGAGAATAGTCTCAGTTGATTGCTAATACTAAAGCTATTGTTTAATACTAATGCAGGAAAGCATGCATTACAGGCCCCAATAATCCTTATCTCGCGTTCTAGTAAACCGATTTACATGCAACAAAATGCAAAATTTGACTATTCAACGCATACAATAGGAATTTTAGCCTAAACTAATCAGAAGAAATGCAGATTACTCCAAAAAAATAGTAACACGTTTTTTTTTCCCCAGACTAAAAGATTGAACACCAAAAACGAATCTCCGTCACATCACGCCTCTCGTCAGCATCACTTTGATGCCGAGGACGAGGAAGAGGACGATGACGACCCAGGGAAAATCCTGATGGAAAGAATCCGAGCGAATTCCAGGTGCTTGAAAGCTCAGTTGTCCTCTCACCATTCGAGAAGACTTTCGCAGCAAGAGACGGGGACGCCGACGAGAGAGCGAATCATTAACGACCACAAGAACGGAAGAGGTGGGGTTTGAGAGATTACTTATATCTGCTATACATGCATCGTGGCTAAAGAGAAAGACAGGCTGCGGTGCTAACATTTTGGTCCCCCACCCCTTTTGCCCTCTAAGAGCCATGTGACCTAGGAGGTGTGTAGCCCTCTTAGTCCGAGATAGCCTCAGTAAAATGGCCATACTCCCTAGGTCACATGGCTCTTAGAGGGCAAAAGGGTGTGACCAAAAATGTCAGCCTGTCTTTCACGTCAGCCACGATACATGTGAAAGGGCGCTTAACATACACATATTTTTAAAATAATTTTTTATACATTTTTTTTAATTTCATATAAAAGTATAACGAAATTTATGTATTTATATAAGATATATTTGCATACATTAGTTTTTCGTGTTGAAACTGATCAAAGTTAAATATTGATTAGAAAATTATGAAGGTAAAGTTAAACGTGAATTCAGGAAAGAAATCTTACATCTTATTCATTTTATTTTAACTAAAAGACTCTTTACGATTTAGAATATTCATTAATATAGTTAACGAATATAAGTTTAGTATTTATTGAAAGATTTTAATTGTTTGTTTTAACGTACCCAATTTTATGTTTGTGATAGATTTAATGAGCAAATTTCTTTCTTTCTTTCTTTTTTTTTTTAATGAAATGTGTACTTCTTTAACTTGGTATCAGAGTCCAAAAATATTTAGACATAAAAATTATTCGAACAAAACCTTAAATAGTCAGCTATTCTTTTTCCTTTTTTGTAAAAAAAAAAAAAAATAAATAAAAAATTATACCTTTTCCTTATGTAGATGCAATGATCTCTATAATTGCCTAACGTTTTTTTACAGATTTTTTTTTAATTTTCTTTATTCCAATACTGGCAAAAAAAACGTCTAACCCTCTGTTTTAATAATCCGGCTTAACACAAAAACACATAGCAAAATTTCTCAACCTAATATGAGTATCATTCAACTACAAAAAATGAATGCTTTATGGCTTCTGCGACGAGTGTTTTACTGCCCGTTCTAGAGTTTCTGATGGTAGAAACTCATTTAGATTCCACTTTTATGGAAAACATTACTAATTGTTTTAGTTCTATTAATCAAGTTTGTTACCACCAGAATTTCTCCTTCAAACCTAATATCTTTCCGTTAGAAGAAAATTAATCTTTTCTGTCTTTTTGTGGTGAGTATTTAAGTTCATTCTGCATTTCCTAATTGAATAAATTTATTTAGAGCATGAAATCTGATTGTTCAGGTAAAAAAATTCCAGTTTGTAGGGCAAATATCTGTTATTTACATGCCTGTTTAAAGCCCGTTTTATGAAACATTGAAATTTCATTATGATTTCGAATGCTTCCTAACATAACTATGGTACAGAGTTGGTTCAGAGAGCAATTTGAATGGCATTAACTACCAATTCAGATAGAACTTTTATGTATCTTAGAGAAGATTATAAATACTTGTATTTAGCAAGTGCATTGACAGTCTCTTTTTCAAGGATTATTTTAGTGTACAATATATCTTAGATTTACTAATGCATATGCACTTACTATTTAGCTATCAGATGAAGTGCTGGAAGCTGATTTGCTTATCATAAACAGAAAACTATGTGACAAAACATAATTTACTTATTTGGTATTTAAAATGAGATATATTTTCAAAAATTTACATCAGGAAAATTCAAGTAATTTTTAAATATCCTCAAGAATTATTTGTAGCTTCCGATAAAATGTTATAAATATATCTCTCTAAATTTGTATAATTCGTTCTATTGCAAAATTTTCAGTATCAATATGCAGTACCAGGGTCACAAACCAAAATTTGCCTGAGACCTTAATGTAAATTTGGCTATAGATTATTCTGCAAGTTATAAAATAATCTGCAGCGCCAGCTGCCATGCTGCGTGGATTCGGCCAACGCCTGCCCTTCAAAGACATATATTTGCATTTCAGTTTTTGGTAGTTATCTACTTTAATCAAAATAAAATGCATGTTTTTCAGAGGAAAGTATGGATCCACACACAAATACTAAACAGCAGCATTTTTAAATGTGCACCAATTTTATATGCGATAAATATTAATTTATTGTTCGCGGACTTTGATAGGAATTAAACAAGTTTATATGACATTATTGTAAAAATTAGTTTGTTTATATTACACACAATCTTCATCAATTAAATTTATATTTTTAATGAAACAATCTTGCAAGATGCTCTTTACCCACTATCTTAATTTTAATCTATAATGAATGTAGTTTATAGTAAATATTAAAATTGCTGTAGTAAAAACAAAGAAACTTACTGAGTTGAGTTCCTCATGAATAACGTGTTTTCCAGTTCACAATGGAATTTACACGATGCACACACGACGCCAACACAAGCTGGAGACCGAAAACTCTACCTCCATAGAATCGACCTCCGTCAAATTGCTTGACGAAAAGGGCCAAGAAGTGGAAGTTGCAAAGATTCAGAATCAGAAGTCGGAGCCGTCTGATGAACCAGAAATCGTTCACATGCACAAACTATCAGTAGATGGAGAAGATGCTCGTACAGTCGACACAACTGGCAGCGGACGAGGTAATTACGTTTCGTGACCGACTTGTACTTGATTTCTTTTTATAGAATACCTCCTTTTTTTTTAATATCTCCTTTAGCTTCTGAGCATGTGATTCGAAATATTGATTGAAAAAATTTTTCGATGTTCATACCGTGATTCCCACGTTATAAAGCTGCAGAAGGCTTATGATAATCACTCTACGACGTTCAACATGAAATAGACTTGGATAAAATGTGAAGATGTCTTTTATTTCAGCACGATATTTCAGAACGTCCTCTTTCGGGCTCCTGAAATATGGAGATGGAATGATGAATGCATATAAATTTCGAGTTTAGTCTCACGTTTAATGGATAGTTTATGTAGTTATCAATTTAAATATTTCCGAATTTGCCTTTACTTTTAAAATTTTGGTTTAAAACGTTAAATAAAAATGTTAATGAAATAAAATCCTTTAGTTTTAAAATAAAAGTCACTTTAAAATATGCGGTAGTTGTGCACAGCCTTACATACTTTGGTGAGTTACTTTAATAAATATTGATAAATTGAAACTTAATTACTAAACTTAATTATTAAGTTTAAATTTAATAATAAAATACTAAGAGTAAAGAGTTTTTCACAGGAAGAAATGAAATCATTGCTTTATGCATCTTATATCGTCATATTATTAGCAGAATAGGATGATGTGAGCTAAAAAACTTTCTGTATTATTTTATTTGAAGGACTCATTTTGAGAGAACTAGGAGATAGAAATTTCGAAACATTACTTTGCACATTCGAGAGTTGAACATGGACTTTTTAAAATAGGGGTACTTTAAATTCATAATTGCAAATTTTTATCCTATTTTACTACATAAACGATTTATTTCTTCTGCTTAAATTTGTTCAAAAGAGAATTTAAATCTAGAGATAATAATTAAAAATTTTAATTAAAATGAGAATCAGACTTTTTTTGAGCCCCGATCGGCATAATTTTTGCTGATTCTTTTATCACAGATGAATTTCTTACTTGCAAACGCATTCTTTTATCAATTCCAGGAGCAGAAAACGGCGAAAAGCTTGAAAATATCTCTGAAGGAGAGTCTGCAGAGTCGAACAATCCTCCGGTTGAAGTAACGGAGGCTACAATCGTAGAGACAACCGAATCGGACAAAGACTCAAAAGCAGAATCCAAGGAAACAACTGACTACGAGCAGTCTGATTCAAACACTAACGAAGAACTCAATACAACAAACGATTTAGAGGAGGGTAAGTTGGTGAACCAGAATGGTAAGCTTACCATCGAAGTTGAAGTGAAGGAGGTAGGCAGCAGTGAAGACAGTGTAGATACACCAGTTTTAGCGGCTACTTTAGGTGAATCCGATGACACAGCACAGCCAATAGACGATCCGGGTGATTACGACAGCTACAGAGTATATTCTGACCAACTCTTACAGACACCGTCTGCAGACCCCACTATAGAAGCATCTGCTGGTCAGAGTAGGAGGTCTAGTAGGTCAGACCTTCATAAAAATGAACATGCTCGCCTGAACAAAGCTCGGCAAGCTAGAGGTGTCTACCTTAGGCGCATGGAGCATAGAAACAGCCAGTCAAACATTAACAGGACTGAATCAAACGAACACGTTATGGACAGTATGAACTCCTCAGTTGGAGGTTCGCCGACAAGACAGTCTCCTACCCGGCGGTATGGCGGGCGGAGTATGTCTTACAATCGAAGAAGTGGTCAAAGGAGATTGGAGAAGTGGAGTTCGACAGCAGCTTCCACTGGAGACCTCAGAGAAGCTGCTTGGGATTACTCCAATGACAGTAAGTTTCATATTTTATCCATTTACCCCAAAATGATTTTTGAGAAGTAAACAAGTATTGGATGTTGATTCGGTATACGTAAAGCCAGTAACCGAAAGAGAAAATTTTTGTCCTTTATACAGGAATTTCGACGTAAAGCAATGATATTTTTGTGTGCGCTTAAATGAGTTTTAATATTTAAACAAAAAAACTGGCTTCGGCTTGTAAAGCATTTAAATTTTTAGGAGAAAAGATGTATTTTTCTACCCACTTAACATTAGTTTACGCTGGAATTCGCTAACATTTTAAGTTAATCGAAATGAACTTTCATAGGATTATATTTCAACTTAGAGCCTAATGTTAAGAATTTCTTTTTTCTAATTTCTTTCTCGTTATTATAAAAATTTTTAAGCATTATTATGTATGTATATTTCTACAGTTTTAGGTAGTTTTCAAAACTTATTTGTTTCAAGAATTACGGATTTCAATTATAATACTAATTCTTAAACAATATCGCTATGCTTTGTCTGCCCTTTATTTAGAACGAGTTTGTTATTTTTTTCTTTTCATCTTTCGTGACTTAAATCATATAAATTTAATGAACACAAGTTTCTAATTTTCATTTCGTTCAATCACGCAAAAGCACTTATCACTTAAGAATTTGGTTCTTGACCCATTTAAGCCATTATGTTTTATAACTTTTAATGTGCAGATTTCGTTTCATTTTCATAACCAGAATCAATTTATTTTATATGAAATTTTTTTCCGTGGACATTATAAAAGTGGTTTTTTTTTTAATGTCTGACTAAACTTATGAATTTTTGCATATGTATGTATTGAAGTATGAAAATATTAAATACTTAAAAAAACTCAAAAAACTTTTTTTAAAAATTTAAATAAAAAAAATTGAATTTCTAAAAAATGTCCATTGCGCGCCAAATAAACCGATATTTAATTTTTATAATCTTAATGACCACCAAAATTAAAACGAATAAGAAAATTTATTTATATATATATATCTTGAGTCTCTTTAAATCTTGAGTCTTTTTACATATATCTTGAACGAATTTTATAAGATTTCTTAAAAAATTGCGTCGCATGGGACTTTTAAAGACACAGAACTGTGAAAAATATTCATTTTGCACAAACGGCCTTTTCGGACTTTTAAAGGGCCATTTATGTGATACTTACATTTTTTAAACACTTATAGCTTTCTTACTAATTAAATTAGAGACATGCAGTTTTTTACCTCAGATACAGTAAAAATCATAGAATGTTAATACATTGAAAAAAATTCAATTTTTGGTGGCTTTTTGATAATTCATAGCCCACCACCCTCTTAAGTTGTTGCGGATGAGTATGTTTTGAATATTTAAAAGTAACTCAAGCTATTTAACTTAAAATAACTGCTCACGTGGACCTGCTTTTATGGAGAGTGTGTGTTTCTTACAACTATCGTTTAAATACATAAATGTGAATGTATGTTTGTATCACTAATTTTCATAGATATAACTTCCTATTTTCCTAAACCGATATTGCAACTGAAGTTTCAAGAATATCATACATGTTTAATATGATGATCCACGTCAGATTATAAAATGATGTGAATATTGTCTGCAGAAAAACAAAAATTTCTCCCGTTTATGTTAGTGGCGAAATAACAATAATGTATTTATCGAAAGTTTGTCAAATAATTTTCTGTGATTCTTTTCCATAAAATATTTTATAAAAAATATTAATTGTATGTAATTATTAATGATAATTAATAACAACTGATATTTATTAAGAACTAATTGCAAGAATTATATTTAATAATATTATATTCACAGAATCATTTGGCTTTCATCTCATGAACTGTTATACTATATCTTGAGCAACTTAGCTTATAAATTTATTTTCGAACTAACCTTTAAATGTCGAATACCTAATTAAATACACCTTTCTCTATTAAAAAAACCATATGTAATGCTAAAATCTGAGCTATGTATTCGGCAAAAATTTTTGCTTTGGATTGCTTAAACAGTGAGAGCAATGAGTTAGAAATTTCATTTATTTCTCTTTGTGAGTAGAAAATTTCCTTCTACACTAACTTTACGCTTGTTAAACGTTAAATAACTATTTTATTTTAACATTAAAAAATATGTTTAATTCAGTAACTTTACAGCTATACGACTTCATGATCAGTAAAAAGCTGATCTTGAAAGAGAAGAAATACTGATATTTTAGGCGCACAATTACCGTTAGTTTGAGGAATAGTTACAGTTTAAAAATATAAGAAACTTTTTTAAAAGATATTTTTGGTTTCTTTTCAAAATTCCTTTCAAAGTTTAATGGCGGAGTAAAAAACTACACAGCCTAAATTCCTTTTATTAGTATTTAGAGTTTCTTTCATTCCTCAAGTCTTTATTCAAAAGTTGTAGTCAGTTGAATTTCAAAAACAAGTAGACGGCACCATGACAGTAAAACTTCATCGATTCTTGGCCTGTCTTGTGGGAATTTTTTCTGGGTTTTTTCCATTTAGTTATATACAAATGAGAAATACTTTTCTATAAAAGGACATCATGAAAGGAAGTTATATCCCGCATGGCTTGAGAATGGCAAAATGTAGCTACAAACGACTGTCAAATTGAAAGCTACATTTTCCAACTAAAGAGGAGCGAATAAACTTCGTGTACTTGATCTACGTCTTTCAGGTTTTATTATTTGTTTAGTTCGTTCTTTGTCTCTTCTTTAGAAGGCACTAAAATTGCTTGAATTCTTATACTTCTCTTTTTATGCTGGAAGAGAGTTTTTTTGTTTTGACTGTTTAGTTGAAAGTACGGCAGACCCCCCTCCCCCCTCCCATATAACACTGTAAATTAAAGGAGGGGAGAAAGAAAAAAAAAGTGAAACTGGAATTTAAAAATTTCCAACGATTTCGGGGTCCCTTATCAGTCGGGGCCCGGGGCGGACCGCCCCCTCCGCCCCCCCCCGTTAGTCCGCTACTAGACACCACCCTCCATTCCTCTTAGCCAGCACAGTTTTTTTTACTCTTCCACAACGAACATTTAGTCGCCTTTTCTACGAAATAATGCTATCGGTAAAGTTTGAATAAACATTTTAAGCAAATATGTTTCGGAGTAAACATAAGAATAAATAAGACGATTTTATAGCATGCATAATCACTTGATCTTTGCCTACTTTTCCCCCTCCCACCGAGGGGCTGAGCCGCAATGTTTGGGAACCACTGATCTAAAGGATCCGTCAGAAAAACATTTTTCAAAAATTAATAATTTATATTTCATTGTATTTTCATTTGAAATGATAATCATACTGGAAAATTCAACACTATTTTTATATTTTATGTTTTTGCTTTTATTATAATTATTAATATTGGTAGTTAAAATATATACGACACCAATTAGTAATTTCCTATTTCGAAGCTGTACTCATATATATTACTTACTTATATATTTTTGTAGACTGTATATTCAATTGATGGGTATTTAAGTGAGGGAGGGATTTTGATTTAGCGCACAAACGAAGTAAAAATTTGCTAGTTTTATGAACAGTAACTCATTATATTACATGTTTTTAAGTGTAATAGCATTTTATTAGATATATGCTAATAAAATATTTTGAACTGATCTTGTTATGCTTAATTAGTGTATAAGGATGGCCAACTTTTCAAGTTATTTTCAAGATTGGTGCAACCCAAAGCATGTCCGTGTAGAGAAAAACATTAATCATATGTGTTAACATTAATCGTATGGTTTAACATTAATCAGAAGTTTTGTTATTATTTTTATATGAAGCAAAGCTTACATTATAATACCGTTTGCATAAATATACCTTTAAGTACTCATTAGACTCAAAATTGTTCAAAGTCAAAACTAAATAAACGAAGTTGGAAATAGCACGAAAGCTCGTCATAAATAAATAATTCTCGTGACAAACTTTTCAAAAATATTATACGAACTCTTCATGAGAAATGTGTTACGTTACGAAAAATTATTTTTCACTGCTTTCGTGACCGTGTATACTGTAATAAAACGATTCACGTGGTGACAGTTAATCAAGATTTCCTTAAAAATTCAGCAATTTAACGAGATTTCTATTCCTCTTTTTAGTAATTAAATATTTAAATCGCATGCTAGCAAACCAAAAACGTAGGGAAAACATGTTTATTTAAAAGAGTTTCTACGTACTCATGGTTTCGGTTGAATAAAAAGGGTAAATTATGTCAAAAGTTTTATTTGTTAAGTAGACATTAGATCATCATTTATATTTGTTATGCAAAAGCTGCATAATTTTTTATTTTGTTATGTAGCAATTAAACTATATATTACAATGTTTTGCATTTTAAATAAATAAGGGTTAAATAGGGATATTTCGAGTTCAAGGCACTCATATATATAATTAGCAAGAATATTTAATTCACTTTATAAATATTTATTTGAAATTTTAGGTGAAACTGTATTTATTGGAATAATTATGAATATTTAAAATTAATGTTCAAAAACATTCAAATTAAATAAGTGAATAATTTTTAATTTTAATAAGTAATTTGACAAAGTTGTAAAAGTTCCAGTCTGCGATGCTTTAAATTACTTATTTTTACTTCAGATAAAAATTAAAATTATAACATTTAAAAACAAATTTTTTTACTACTGCGAAATTAATAAATTGGCTAGTTCATTTAAAATGAGGGGAGGGGGAGTTTTTTTTTTCATTCAACTAAAACAATATCGGGCTGTTAAGATAAATGTTGGGTGGAAAATTATTTTAAAAGGAAATTCTATAAACTACTTATTTGTATGACACAACTGATGAGGATTATCATTGACGTTCTGACTGACTTGCAAACGGATCAAACTGGAAAAATAATTTACTTTATCAGTAGCCTGAAGCATTGAAAAAATAATTTTACATAATAAATTTTTTTAAGTCTATTTTTTTTTCTAATTTTCTAGTAATGGTTAATAGTCTAAACTGTGGAAGTTTGTTTTTATAGAATACTTTTATGAACTAAATTAAAGAGAACCGACCTCAGTGAATGTATAAATTTAGTCTTATCAGTCAGGGATGCTTCAATAGACAGTTTCATTCCTTTTAGTTATATGTAGAAGTGCATTCATCACTTTTAATGTCTACCTCATGAAGAGAATTTGTTGTATTTTCAAACTAATCCAGCAAACTGGCAGCTCTGTTATGACGGTTGATTTTATATTATGTAGACATCGTTTCGTAAAACTTCTTCAAAGTGTAATTAAAAAAATTGGCTATGAGTTTTAACCGTTTAAATAATTTCATGATTAACCATTTATATTGATTGTATAAGTGTCTTAACGTTCTGTCGTTTTGAAAAATTAAAATAAGATATCTTTAAAATTAGATACTTATTAAAGCTACAAGAAAATGACACAGTGAGATCGTATATAATGACTTCTTATTAATGCGGTGAATTCGTTCTCTCGTTACGGACGTCTGATAACCACTCAAGGTCATAACAAATCATATTCGGCCTTTAATCATCTTAATATATGGACAAACCTCAGAATATGTCATTAATATTGAAGACGATCCTATTTTAACGTTGCAAGTTCTCCCCCGAGAGATCCTAAGCACCATGATTGAGCGAGTCTCTTTAGTACGGCTGGGGCTTTCTGATCTCTTGAGTGCGACAGGGGTAAAATTTTTCTTCGAGTAGAATCAATATATTTCTCATTTGTTTCCAAGGGCAATCCCCGTGACCGCGCCCAGTTAAATTCGGTCAGTAGCTAATATATATCCACGGCCAAGAGGCGATTCCGGGAGTTTTATTGGTTTTTGGTTACAGCATCCTAAGTTAGTTTTAATTGATGATAATATTCTTTGGATTGTCCGTTTACTTTAAGGAAATTTTTTTATAGCGAGGGGGAATGTTTCGGGTATTTAATGGTAGGAAAATATCGCTTAAGCAATCTGATAATGATGTTTAATATGTTCTTAAACTAAAGATGATTTTATAATCGAATATAAAAAAAATATTTAAGTGGAAACATTTGTGGAGGCACGGGAAAACTTACAGAGAGATTAAGGCTTTTATGACAATTGTCTTTTCCATTCTGAAGGAAAGTGATAAAAGGGAATGCATTTTTATTGCCAGCCATTGCATAAAAAAAAACTGATGTAGTGTGTCTAGACCAGCGGTTCTCAACCGGTTGGGAGTGCCTCCCTTGGGGGTTGCAGAGCGTGTGAAGACGGGCCGCTCAAAAAACAGGCAAAGAGCATGTAATAATACATGTTTTAAAAAATCATCTGATTTATTCTTACTTTTAGTCCAAAATATATCTATTTTTTTATGTTTATTCAAACTTTGCCGATAGCATTATTTTGTAGAAAAGGAAACTAAATGTTCATTTCTGAAGGAACTATATATGCCGAAGAATGTGAGGAGGGGACCACCATCGTAAGTCATCCTTTCTTGGGGAGGGGGGGGGTATGTTAAAAGGTTGGGAATCGCTGGTCTAAATTAATAATTCCCAGCCGGTGGTTTGCGAACCCCTAGGGGGTGAAAATAATATTTTACTGCACAAAGACTACACAAGAGGTTCGCTAATTTCTTTTTAAATTTCGAAGATGATCGCGAATAAACAGTTTGAGAACCGCTGGTACAGACTAACGTGCGTGAATTTTTTTAATAAGGAAAGAAATAAATCCCTCACCCCCCCCCCCCCTTCTCAAAACAAGTTCATTAATTTAGGAATATTTTCAACGATGGCGAACTTTAAAAAAAATACATCAACATATACATATTCTAACAATTATGTTTTCAAAAGCACATAAATTTTGTAAATTCAAGTATAAACAATGACTAACTCAAGTATATTCATCCTTTGTAGAATTAAGTGATGTTGTTTTCCAGAGCCGACTGATGTATTGTACATGGACATTGATAATGGGGAAAAAAAGAAAATGAATTTGTAAGATGAGCATTGACGTATGCTTTCTTACATGCGTGCGTTTACGAGAACGTTTGTAATTTTGAATATTATGTTTAAAAATGTACATTGGAACCTGTGCAATGTGAGCATTCTCGGAACGAACTAAACTGATCGAGTTACAAAGACAAAAAAGTGTGAAAGTTGTAAAGCGAAATTTGACAAACGTGGTCAATATAGACTGGCGCTCTCTTTATCAAGGTGGTACTTTCACCAGATTCCAGTGTACATCAGAAAAATTGTCTCTTGCCATTAGTGTAGTGTTACAAATAGTACCGGAATTTGTAGCGTTCATGCTTCCATCATTTGTATAAGAGCAATTATTTCACACAGAAATATTCAATGGCTGTTTTCATTTCTTAATTTTACCCCAGTATGCACAACTTTTCTTCGGGAATCTTCCTAAGAAAAGCAAAAGAAAGTAAGATTAAGTAGACCACTCGATATTTCCCGTCATTGTTCTCAGATCTCCATATTTGGCATCCAACCACTTTTGCCTATTTTTATTTCATTATACACAAAACAAACTTTTAGTCACACTTTGTTATCATACGGGCATATCATATATATGTAGATGTATAACAGGGTAGGTGTATCACAAAAAATTTGAGGGGGCCAAAGAAAAAAAATGCCGAGAAGAATACCATTTATTTTGAAATTTTTTTTTATTCACACACTGTTCTTGTTTGATATAACTGAATATTAAATAACGTCATAACACTGTCACGCAAATATAATAAATTCAGTGAATATTTGATGTGTGAAAATTCTCTTATGGTGATAAAAATGGCAGGAATGACTTTTAAGAACAAAACACATCACTGAAGTAATAAACACTATGATACGGGCATGCATGCA
The DNA here is from genome assembly GCA_038373885.1 of Cheiracanthium punctorium. Taxonomy (NCBI): domain Eukaryota; kingdom Metazoa; phylum Arthropoda; class Arachnida; order Araneae; family Cheiracanthiidae; genus Cheiracanthium; species Cheiracanthium punctorium. Next base: position 481,059 of record JAWZYV010000576.1, on the reverse strand, counting down.
TTAATATTTTTTTAAAAGATTACATTTCACAAAGATGAATTTTCTTTCTATGCATATCGAAATAAAGTTATGACAATCTGAAAATAATACGATATATGAAGGCGAAGTTCTTCGAAAAGGTAAAACATAAAATGAGAGTTAATTTATAGGAATGTAAGAAAATCGATCTATTTTATGATTAAAAATTTAGTTAGTTAGTTGTCTGAAGTTAAGTTTGATTTGCGAGGTAGAAACACAAAGTTAAATTTTCGGAGCATTAAAGACAAGCATGTAAGTTGCATTGTACGTGAAGGTCATCAAAGATAAAAGAAATTTCGTTTCAAAATCTTTTAATATTTTAATTAATCATTAAGAAGAATATAAAATTCTGAGCAGCTTCTAAAGTTTATTGATGCATAGAGCGTTTTCTTGTGAGAGGTATGAGACGTTCTCAACTTAAAAAAATTTAAATAAAATTTTCTGACTATAAATAATTTTTTCTTTCACAAAATTATCAAATTATACATCTTTTATGATGAGAAACATAATAGTATGATTGTAATAAAAAGTCCCAAATTTTTACACAATTACTTTTTGTTTCTGCAAACAATTAATTAGAAATATTAAACGAAAGTACAAACGAACAATTGTGAATAATAATTGCATATGTTTTTTATTATTATTATTCTCGTTGAATAAAAACGAACAACATAAAAAAATATTACTTTTAACCATTTCGTTACGGAAGAGCTGGCCGCGGTTATACATCGGTGGTACTAAGTGTGATGCAGTTAATCACATATTTATGATTACTACTGATTTTCCTCTGACTATTCTAAATTTAATACTCTTTTGTCATTTTTAAACTCCCGGGGGTTCTCCTCTTTCCGTAACGCTATTTAACTGTTTTTTTTTAAATTACTTTGGTTTTAGTTTTGCAATGTATTTTGTTGGCTCCTTTAGACTGAGAATTTATTTATTTAAATTGATTTTTCTTCATTTTTAAAGTGCAGCGTTCCAGGTTAATTACGTTGCAATATACGCCACTAATGCGATCATTCATGTCAATTGAAAAAAAATAAAAAGATTTATCTTCTCTGTTATCTTCTCTGTCGAGAGTTTTTTACGAGTGGTTGCAGTGTATGGAAGCGTAAGCTGCGAAAACACGTTTTGCGGCATAAATCGAAAAATCAAAATTTTTGCTGTATTCTAACACAAAAGATACTTTTATAAAAAGTGGTTAATTATATTCCGGAATTCTTGGCAACGTTGGTAATCATATCCACATAACCTTTTGGTGGAGCGGCGTTAATACTCAGAGAACGTTTCGTAGATGCTGCCATTAGGCGGGGTAGTACCCAGCGAACGCTTCCTGGATGCCGCCACTGAGCGGCGGTAGTACTCGAGAACGTTTGCTGGATGCCGCCATTGGGCGGCAGGAGTAGCCAGAGAACTTTTTGTGGCCTCCGCCAATAAGTGGCAGTAGTGACGAAAGGGTTAAAGTTCTTTTATTGAATGAAGCTCCGTAGAAACACTGCTCGTGTTTCTATTTTCAATTACGTTCACGATTGTCACCGAGTTACTCTTCTGACGGAAATATCTTTTGATTACGTTTGAAGATAATAACTCTATTTCAAACAGTGATTTATAGATGACGGCATTTACTAATATGTATAAACGATGAAAGAAACATCATTATTTATATAAATTAGCTTCGTTGTTTATATAAAGCGCTTCATGCTATAGAGCGCGGCTTCATTTGCATTCTCGGACTTACATATTTCCAATCATTAGTCACTTTAGCATATTCTATCTTAAAAATAATCATTTAAACATTCCGATAATTTTAATCTGCGCAAATACTGCTGTTTAAAAGTTTTAATGCACATGCATCTGTTACAAAAGAACATACGCATTTTCTGTCTTGGTATCATAATTCATTAGTAAGAAATGAATTTGTATTAAAGTGGAACGTAAAACATTAACATAGCACCATTGTGTTGTTTTTCATATTTCTGCTTTGCATTCCAAGGATTATGGTATAGTTAAGTATAAACTTGAAATAGCTAATTACTTAACAATAAAAGGCCTAGAAAAAGAAAACAAGGAGGCAGTTTCTATTCCAAACGAATGTCGGTCAGCGGAAGTTTCAAGCATACTCCTAAATTTCATGCCATTAAAAAATTAATCCCGTGCACGTTCCTATTTTGTGAAAAGCAAAGTTTTGATAATAAATTCATGTGATTATCACGCAATATTATGCGTTTGTTACGTATTTTTAGATATGAAGGCGAAGTAAGGCATTAAGTATGCAAGTCTTATCTCCTGACCTTTTGTGAAAATTCCTAGAAATGTGAAACTTTTTTACAGCTGTAGCTATTGTATAAAGTGACATGGCAAAAATCGCCGTTGAATAAATTTAATAAAGAAAATATGAAAATGAATCCTCCATGTTTTGTTTAAACACAGGAAAATATATTTAGAAAAAATATATATTTTTTACCCAATTTATAAATATAAAAGAAAATGATAGGTCTTGAAATAAATTTTTGACCACAATGTTAGGACTGAGAAAAGAACTTTCATTTCTGATAGGAACCACACTTCTGTTTAATGTTTTGATTTAAAATACAAGGATTTACAGATTCACGACTAAATTTCTTGATAAAATGCTAGTCTTTGGATGATTCAAAAGTTATATTGAAATTTACTGTCCAACATTCTTTAGATCAACGGTTCCCAAACTTTTAATACTGCCCCCCCCCACCAACGAAAGATAGCTTACGATGGCGCCCTCTCTGCATACACAGTTTTTTATTATTCAATAATGAACATTTAGAAGCTTTTCTACAAAATAATGTTATTGCTAAAGTTTTAAGCATTTTTAACGAAAATAGATATGTTTTGGAGTAAAAGTAAAAATTTTTACTCCATAAAGATGATTTTTTAAGCATGCGTTATCTCTTGCTCAAGCCTGTGGAAACGCTCTGCGTCTCCTAAAAGGGGAGCGGCCCATAGGTTGGGGACTCTCTGCTTTACATTATCCATCTTAATATGCTGAGGAATTTTTTTTTATAAACTACACTATTCATAGAGTATCTTTGTGTAAGCAGCTTAAACAAGTAAACTAATGATGTTAAATTAGAAAAGAATTCCTTCTTCACAAACTGTTCTATGCATGTAATTTTATTACTTTTAATACTTTTTATTAAAAAGTAAAATGTGTCGTGAAATTTTTTGTAGGAATATTATGCACAAAGTTGGGTTTTAGAATTTGGAAAAGCACTATCCGTGTAGGGAAATATTGCGCCATATGTATAAGATTTTATTTCTGTATCTTTTAAAATATTTATAGGTTAACCAATTGTAAAATGCTTAGAATACAGTAAAGTCTGGGAAGAAATATTCTAAATTTGTTTCAAATCTCTAGCATAACTGGATTACTTAAGAAGTCTTCATAAGTTCCATTTTTTCTTAAAAGAACGGCCTTATAAACTCAAAAATCTTCAAGCCAATTTTACTGAAGAAGTTCTTCTACATTCCAAAGTTTTCATGTTTGCTGTACGTCAAATCGTGGAATGTAGAGTTTCATAGAAATCTGCTTAAGAATTTACAAGTTTTCCCTTTCGTAATCTCACTGACAAGAGTTTGAAATTTCGTTGCGCATTTTTACTATTTTTTTTTTTAATAACACTCATGTATGGAGATTTTTTATTAGAATATGCTAACAGAAAAGCTTTACGTAAGATAATGGGAAAGACTACAAGAAGTATTCCAAATTAAAGATTTCACTCATTTTACATCAGTTTTTCGACATCATCATGTACCCTGACATTGTTTTCAATATGCACTCATGGTATCGCAAGTGAATATTTTAGAATATTTGCTTACTTCAAACTTTCCAACTTAATTTACAATATGCGGACCAGAAAGAAATACAGCCCACACATACATTATGATGAACCTTCCAACATGAAAAATGCGCACACAAGTTCCAAGTTAATATGAAGTAATTTCAGCTTTCTTGTTAGCTTTATTAGAAGCTTTCTTTTAATTGTTTATTTTATTTTTGAGTTTATTATAATTTTATTTTGCAATTTTCTCATCATCTCTTGGTGCCAAGCTAAAAAACAAGGCGCTAACATATGATTTACAACGGCGTAGGCAGAAAATTTTTTAGGGGGGGGGTTTAGGCAATGCCGTGAAGCAAAATCTTGTGGTCCGATAAGAGTGAGCTTCAAAAAGGCCTTTTGTAGGGTACATTGAGGCCCCTTATCCAGGACCAGAATTACCACTAGACAGCCAGGGCAGTGCACCTGGAGCTTGAGTTGTGGGAAAAGTGAACCATAATTCGATTAACAGTGGTTAAGATAGGAAAAAGTAGTGAAGATGAGGCCCCATTATAACATGTTGCCACAGAGTCCGTTAATCTTTTGTTAAGAATCTGTCTCCTGGCAGTGCTTGAGAGGGTCAACTCCCTCTCGGCTCGAATGCTGTGGGACCGTGTACACAAATTGGAGCTGGTGTATGTAAAATCCGTAGTGGCCCCAATGTCCTCCAACTTTAACACTACCTCTGGAGGTGCCGATTTCAGGGGCTTGGTCCCTCCTCTGGAATTGGTTCAAAATTAGGAGACGCTGTTGTTGTTCTTGTGTCCATGGATAAACGATTAATGTATAGAATCAATTGCACTATTCAGGGAAAAAATGTGCCATTTCCCTGAGGTGATAGGATTTCTGCTTGTTGGTCCGCGGAATGTATTTTCCCCTCTACAATCCAAATTAAAATCTATTGGACGGAGAGGCTTTCCCCTTTCTGCCACCGCGGACGCGCCACTCTAGGAGTTACAGGCTCCTCCGAGGGTGAGGCTTTTTAATGAAATTGTGTTTTTAGAGGCTTTTTAAGGAAATTGTATTTAGTCTTTTTAAGAGGCTTTTTAATGAAATTGCATTTTGTCTTTCCATCATCGTGTCATGCTTAGAAACAAGGGGCCTCCACTTTATAGAAGTTAGAAGTACGGAAGTCGTTGTTAAATCAGATTTGGACTCGTGGTTAGGATAACTCGCTCTTGCCCAACAGACCCGGGCTCGATAACCAGCTGAGGAAGAGGGGTTTCATGGTGTAATGGAGAAGTTTTACGATGGTTATAAGAAACTTTAATAAAGTAACTTCATTTTTAGTGTTTTATTTGTAACTAAAAATAATAGATAAAAATGAAGTAAAAATTCAATCTTTAAAAGTAGAAGCCTTTTATTGTGGAGCCTTAAAAGGCATAAAATAAAAATTTACTCTTGAAAAGATATACTCTAAATCAAGTTTCAAAACTAAGAAAGCTATTGAGAAAATTGTAGATATTTCACTTTTGCAAAAGATAAAAATTTTTAAATTGTCGAAATATTGTGAAAAGCATTCGAGACCAATATTCCACTTGAGCGATACTTACTTGTAAGACAGTCATTTAATCATTAATTTCTGAATTGCAAAGGTCTCGAATGATTTTTAAAGTTTTTGAACATTTAAAAATTTTCGTCTCTTGCAAAAGTGAAATATATCTACATTTTTCTCAAAAGTTTTCTTCGTTTCCAAACTTTTATTTATAGCATATCTTTGCAAGATATTTTTTTTTAATTTTATGCCTTTTGTGCTCCACAGTAAAAAGCTTGTACTTTTAAAAATTGTATTTTTACTTAATTTTTTGTTGAAATTAGATTTTTGTCTTTCTGCCTTGGTGTCACACTAAAAAACAAGGTGCCTCAATTTTAGTGAAGTATGTGTATGTGTGTAATGTGTGTTTGTGTGTGTGAAACAGTCTCAGTTTTCAAGAAAATTCTATGGCATTTTTATAAGGATCTAAAACGCACTTCCAAGTAAAAAAAAAAAAAAAACGCGTTTACCTGTAGCTATGCAGCACAAAATAAAAATTTTAATTAAAAATAAATTAACAGTAGAACTTTTTTACTGAGAATACCTATAGCGCATGAAATAAAAATTTATTCTTGCTAAGATATGCTATAAAGAAATAAAAGTTTCAAAAATGAGAAAAATGTAGATATTTCACTTTTGAAAGAGATGAACTTTTTAATTATTCAAAATATTTAAAAAAGTATTCGAAACCCATGGCTTCACGGATGTTTATACAAAAATTAATGACTAACAATATTCATTTAAAAATTTTCATTTCTAAAGTGAAAGATCCTTTGCTAAAGTGAAACATTCATACATTTCTTTTTTTTTTTTTCAGTGTTTAAACTTCGATTCTTTACAGTATGTCTTTGTCAAAATAAATTCTTATTTTATGCTTTTCAAGACTTCACAATAAAATTCTTCTACTGTTGATTTTTTTAAAATTAAAATTTTAACATAATTTCACTTCATACCTCTAAGAATGTAGATGCACGAGCATACCTTTCATCGTAACATAAAATAATGAGACTTTTTAAGCTTTAAAAGTTAGTTTATTATGATTATTATATTTTTGGTGTGAAAAACGGTACCAGAAATTAATTGCCTGAAAATGTAATTGTTTTAATCTTAAGATCGATTACAGATATCTTGAAATTGTTGTTCTTGAAGTGCTTTCTTACTGCTTAGAATCTAACACATTGCTCCGTGCAATTCATGTAAGTGTAGTTTATGGTGTTAAAGATTCTAATTTACTGTTGTTTATCTGGGATTGATCTTAGCATGATGCTTACTCGCGTGACAAAATTTGTTGAACGGTATTGTACCAGTTGAAAATTTCTGGAATTCTCTTACATTCTTCAACCCCCAGGCACGCAAAAGAAGAAATAGGAAACTGCCGTCGCCGTTTCCCATTGATATATATAGGTCACAGGAAGACGGTAATTTCAAAAGAAAAACCATGTTTCGCAAACTTTGTTTTACTACGGAAATTCGACAAACCAAGGACATAGTATGTTACCTGGATAAGATATTTTTAATATAATTGTGATTCTTGTAGGTATTTTCTTCATATTAGTATGGGAGACACATCCTGAACAAAACTAGTGCCAAGAAAAAGGATAAAATGATTTTGATGGATTTATACAACCTTCAGGATAGAATAAAAAACTTCAAAACTATTATATAAAGAGATTTAAATAGCAAAAATCTTTCATTCTCAAGACTAAATTTGGAACTTTGCATGATAATTGATATAATTATATGTAACTTTAGAAGCACGCACAAAGCAAAATATGTTTACGGAAAATACTTTAAAAAGTATACTTTTTTGTGAAAATATTTTTTTCAGTAAGTCAACAGTAATAAATTGTATAGTATTTTAGTGGTGTATGTATGTATGTTTTAGCATATTATTGCATTAATTGTGTTATGGAATAAACTTTGCATTGTAATTGATATAATTATATGCTAAAACATAAAAGCTATTTATTAATGGTAAGTAATTACGCTTTTTACAGACCTCCATTGTTTAAGAAAAACATACAATAGGCGTCTGAAAAAAATAAGAAAATGCAATCCGATAAGGCATGTGTCATCTGTAATGCATTCGCGGAATCGACTTTTCATGCTGTTAATCAAGCTGTCGGACATTAGATAAGAATCATAGATTATACTCATGTATACAGGAATCCTTGTTTCAACACAACTATTTCGGAGAAAAACTTGAAGCGCAAAGATATTGTTCTATGAATTCTTAGGACTAGGGGATAGACTTAGCTATGCCATTCTTTAAATGACTGACTTGTCAACTTTGCTGAGGGAGGTTGAATGCTGTCATTGATTATGATGAATCTATTATCCGAAACACCAATATATCGTTTCACGAATCAAAGGTCTGGTCTAGATAGCTCGCAACAGAGATTTTCCATTGTGAGTATGAGAGACAATGTGTGCACCAAGAGAGCGATTACTTATAAATGTTTATTTCATTTTCTCCAGTAATTGTGCTTTTCAGCAAAGATTGAAATAATAGATGCTATACTTTATTTTGAAGCCCAGTGGTGTAATGGTTAACGTATCGCGCTGCTGTCCCACAGGTAAGCGGTTTGAATCCCGGGCTGGGCAATGTCGACTCAGCCTTTCATACATTGAGTGGGTCGATGAAATGAGGGCCAAACTTGCTTGGGGTCAAACACTGTGGGCTTCGCGTCAGGCAAGTTGAGACATATGTATCCGCACCCCAGACCCCATGGTCGCGAAGGCGCGGTTGCGCAGCGCAGGTCTTGGCCCCGCAAAGGGGCTGTTGCGCCAATGTTTGACTTTATATTTTATTTTAGACTATGACACTCTAAAGTAGAATTGGATTGAACTATAAAAAGCACTTAATTAAAAACGTTCTCGAAGTGTTCACTAACTGTCCAATATAAACAAGAGTTTCCGTTTCACTTTACTGTCGGTTAGGAGGTACTTACACAGAGAAACTATCTTGCTTGAAATGGAGTGAAGGGTATCTAAGTAATAGAGATTCTTGTATCTATTACAGTATGATCTGAAACCAGCTGAGGCAGAATGATGTTGCTTTCTCTTCAAGTAGATAATTCTAAAGACCGATATTCTACAGGACCTGCAACCAATGACTGGCCAGATATGTTTTCTCAACATTGAATTCTCGAATTTAAATTCATTTCCCTTTTTTATAAATTTGTACAAATAAAACAACGTATAAATACATTTATAACTAAAACTTACATAAAAAAGTCCATTAAATGATGCGGGTAAAAATATTGAATCTGTTTTTAATTCATTGTATAAAAAATCCCAAAACTGTTACTTGTAAAAATGATGTGAAATAGGAAATCAAATGCATTCATTGAAGAGTTTTGTATGATAGTTAATCCGAACCATATAAAAATTTCGGCAAGTAAATATCGTCAGACTGCATTTAAAAGCTTCATTGGTGGAGCTGACTAAATAGCAAAAATTAAGCCGATAAGGAATAATACACAATGTAAAAAAATTCGGAAATGTTACATATTTATTTCAGAAAGGTTTCCGAAAATTCGTCATCCAAACGCAGGTCTACAGTTTGAAACCAACGAAGGGTAAATGAGTTTATTAATCTTGAGTATCCTACTATATAATTACGCTGATCCCTGACACACCAATTCACTGACTCTCGAAAAATTCCGGTTCAACCATTCCAAGATAAAGCTTTTACTATCATTACTCCAAAAAGATGAAAAAGTTTTGAACAAAAAACGTAATAAAATGCACACTGTTTGTACCATCAGCTTGAAATTTTTCATAATTATGGTAAAAAAAAATTGTCTGTGCGCTCTTTTAAAAATCTAAAAATCAACTCGTTCCCTAATTTTCAAGCGACTTTTCGATTTTTTCAGCTCCGTTTATTTCCGAGAGTAAAAAAAAAAAAAAAAATAAGTTAATCATTTGCCTGACAAAATTAGGTGTCGCAAGTGATATTTACGTCACATTGAACTCACGGTTAATAGGCTCTGAAGGAAAAAATCCTATTCCAATTCACTTAAAACAGTTTTTCTATTGCGCAGTTTAACATTTTTTTCACAAATAATAAGATTTTCTATGCACGAAGAATTAATATAGGAGAGGATGTTCCCACCAAACGAAATCTTTCCGAAAAAATGATTCCGAAGACTATGCAATTCCGATTTCAGTACACAATAAAAATTGAATATGAAGTTATTTATTTTAAGTGGCCAAATATTAAATACGCTGAGTGTAGGCATATTTTTTCTTTGATGATGCGTGGACGCCCAACATCTTGGCGTATACTACTGGTTTCCCCGTCATTAATCCCCTTTTTATAAGTACTAACAAAGTGAACAACCGACCAGTAGTGCAGTTTCGGAGATACTCGTTCCGAGTCTTCGGGTCATTACAATCTGCCCTCTACAAAATTCGCTTAGATCAACCGCCTTTCCCATCACTCACAAATGTAAGTGCCAGATGGATTCCTTACCTTCGCCAGTAACAGTTAAAATACCATTCCCATTTAATTACGTGTTCTCCATGTCATCCAGACGAGTTCATTGAAAAATGTGTGCGTGGTCATAGTGTAATGGCTCTTCGGTGTAATTCAGACACTTAATAAATTGAAATTAAAGACTGAAAATTTTAAGTATTTAAAAAAAATACTAAAACTTATGACTTATTCAATTTTCTGAGCTGCTCGAATTTCAGATATTTTCGTTTACTGACGAAGAGAAAACGAATTCAAGAAGAAATGATGGTATACTATAATTTAGCGTCGCAGCAACTAGTGTAAAAGGGGAATAATTCAGCTACGAAGTATTATATATAATGGGAAATAATTTATTAAATTTTCCAATAAGAATAACAATGTCAACTGTTAAAAAGTTTCTTAAATTGTAACAATTTTACTAAAACAAACTGTGTTACCTAAAATACTTTAGGAGATTTTTGTACGAAAAAGTAAATAAATTTTAGTAATTTTGATTTATGTCTCGGTTAAATAAAGCTTTTATGACGTACAAAGTTTAATTTGTGTAATGTCCATTCCGTAAAATTTTTCTTTGTTTCAGATAACTATATTTTTAGCAATCGATACTTTTTGATTTGATGTAATGCAGTTATATGAAATTTTATCTTTTATAAGACCTCACTTTTAAATATTTTGCTATTTATAACATGAGCAAAGGTTTAGGATTTAAAAAAAACTTTGCGAATTTATTACATAGATTAAAAGTATTCATATATTTTTCAAAAACTGTTTCTAAACAGTTTTAACGACTAGAGCTGAATAAATATGAAGTAGCAAGTTATTACAGTTTAGATTTTTGCTAATACCTATTAAAAAAAAAGAAGAAGAGTTGACTGCATTCGAGATCTAAGACCTTTTAATTTATACTATCAAAATATATCGTTTATAAAGAAATGACTCTAAAATAGTTAATATTTGGTTGTAAAACTAGATTGTTTTGTCATTGTTAGGGTATTAAAAGTGTTCAGGTATGTTTAATGAAAAACACATGTACCTTTTAAAAGGTGATTGTTTTTTAGAAGACTGTGAGTAACACAGTCTTCTAAAACACAATCATCTTTCAATCTAAAACATTAAGCTTATATTCTTTGATAAATAGATGTAATTAATTAAATGTTGGAATGTTCTGATGTTATAAATTTGTTTGAGTTGCATTAATGTACTAATTTTTAAGTAATTTCTTTTAATATTCCATGAATACTAGTCAAAACCTATCTACCCACGTTCGGGATATTTTTTTTGTTTAAATTACAAAATATATATTTTAAAATAATTTTTCCTTAAAATGTAGAATAGAAGAAGGAAATTACCCAGAAAATAATTTTTAATTGTCGTATAGTTTGAGAAATTGTTTTTGTTACTAAATTTTCACAAAAATTTATCAAAACGGACTGTACACACACATACACGGTTGTACTGAAGGAATCTTTATTTATTTCAACATTGAGGTATATATTGCGATGATATTTAAAATGACGAGAAAAACTAATAGAAATCTGAACAAAGATAATATGGCCAATTTCGTGACTAAATATGCATTTTTTTTTTCAAATTTACCGCCTGTTGCCAACAAAAAACCGAAGAATGGAAGCAAATAACAGTACGAAAATAGAAATTTTAGGTTATTTCATAGCCAATAATATTTTAAACATATACTGAAATTTTCAATAAAACAGTTATGACGCTAAAAGTGAAAAGAAAGTGCGGATAACAAAATACTGAGAAAAAAGCATTTGAAGTTCTTAGCTGATAATGTGTTTTTAAATATCTATAACTTCCCTTCTAAATAACGTACGATAAAAAAGAAAGCGGATTTTGAAACAGAAATGTTCAGTGCACAAGTTTTGCGAATGATTTTGTCATTGACTTTTTAGTGGAAGTTTGATGTTTTCGAAGTAGGCCTTAACAAAGCTTAGATACTTTTAGGGTCTACTGACTTCCTTCTTACTTCCTTCTGAAATTTAACTAAGTAACCTTATCTAGATTAATCAACATATCAATAATAATATTTAATGAGGTATACAAATATACATTACCAAATTGTGATACCCGAATCGTTGGTGTTATCCATTCCGTCTTACGGCAAAACTGAAAATAAATGAATTTTAATTTACTTCATCGTGTGATAACTTTTAGATTATTTCGAACTGTTGATTATATACGTAATATGCTAAAATAAACAAATAAAATAGTTTGGATGAAGTGGTGCAATCTCACGTAACGTCGTGAGTTTATTTTAATTTTTAAAGAGTAGTAGAGGTAAATTTTTGATTTAAAAAGATATTAAAGCTAGCAAGTAAAACATAAAATTTATAAGCATTGCGCATTAAAAGTTTAAACATGTAGAGATGGACGCGAGACGACTTTTTGCGAGACGAGACAGAGATTTACAGCTTTTTTGCGAGACGAGACAGACATTTTTAACATTATGATATAAGGATTTTTGCGAGACGAGACAAGCTTTTCGGGTGTTTTGCGAGACGCGAGACGCCAATTTTTCGTCTCGCGTCCATCCCTATAAACATGCTTGTGCAATAATATTTTTTTCTGACAACGCACAAGGGCTATAGCAAAGCGATACTCAGTATTGCGATTTAAAAAAAATATTTTTAACGAAAAAATCCATAAAAATAATTTTATGTCATAATAAAGAGAAATCAAATAAATGAAGGAAAATTAACTTTGAGAACTGAACGAGTATGAGCTGTGGGTATTCTTAGTAAAATGAGTTACCACCTAACTTATTTGGTATCTTGGAATGTTTCTAGACCCTTAAACTGAAATAGTTTAGATAGCAATATTTATTGTCCTCGTGTGTTAAATGCGCTAAGTTACGTTAACATATACACATGATCAAAAAAGAATTGTTCACGTTAAATACAAGACTTTTGTAATTCATTAATTGAAAATGAGGTAGTATAATTTGAGTCATTCTCTTTCACTCTCACTTTTTAAACAAGAGAATGATCAAGAAAAATTGAAATCAGATTACTTACAATAAATCACCGGATGCCATTTTTTTTGTTGTCTTTCGCCGGTACAAAAATGTAATAAAATATTTTTTTTTTTTTTTTATGTATGGATTGATGACTGCTTATAATTTTTTTTTCTTTTGTATAATTATTATTACAGAAATAAATATTCTTCCGATGTTAAACTAGCAGAATGAAATGTACTACAAGGATTTACATGGTATTTCACGTTAATAGATTTTCTAGTAGAAAATGAGTTTCTTAAATGTCATTCGAATATAGATTTAAAAAAAGTAAAAATCAATTTTCATATCTTTTACTTTTGGTTTATAGGGATGTATTTTTCTAGATGTATCAAACTGATATAGTTATTATTCCGATTACTTTAATAATTTTTGCTTTAGGTTGAAACGGCTAAAATTTCTGAAATAGGGTAATTTCGGAGAGTCGCCGCATCCGGGACAGATGCCACACCCCCTGTATTTATTGTAATTGTCGATAGATAGCAGTCAAACGCACAGTATAGATGTGCAATGATATTTCCTAAACTAGTGTACAACTTGAATCCTTTTTAATGTTTTACATGTAATTATGCAATCCTTATTTTGAGATAAGTGAATGATTTCATTATAAAAACTTTTAAACACCTTACATTTAAGTACTTTTTTTACTCTAATTACTGAATCTATGCATGATTTTGTAAGTCAAAACTAAGTGTAGAACCTGTATAGTTAGTGTAGAACCTGTGTATATGGTTACGCCATTTTCCGTTTTGAGAGCAGGCAATTGTGATGTGTTACGTCTGTACAGCACAGAATGGGATAGATATTGGCACTGCCATTACGGTATGCCTGCCGCACTTTCTTTCGTATGGGGCGTCGCAATTAGCATAAGTTTATTTTTTATATAACTGAACTTACGTGACTGGAATATATATGCTAGATTTAATTAAGTGTTATTAACTTTTTCCTTTCATTTTACACAGGCTCACTTAGTTATTAGTCATAATTAGTTGTCAATTGTAATTGTAACGATATTGCACTTTAACGTTCTGACTTAAATGAAGTATTGTTTTTAAAAACCCGGATAAATTGATAATTTGTTTACAGATTTTGTTAGAAACGCCTACAAAAAATAAAACAATGTTAAAACAAAACAACGTAAACACTTTTTACTCCTTTTCCCCCCTTTCAAATACACTGTTGTAACTATTCATGAAACAGCAATTACAATTGAATTAAAAAATATAAGAATATAATTTTAGTAGTGACCTAAGTAGGTAGACTCATATTGATTTAAACCTGCTGGCATGTCTCTTTATACTAGTTTAGTGTCTTTCTGTTATTAAATACGTAATTATAGTTCAGAGATGAATATTTTTTTCGAGTATTTTTTATTTATTTCATTCTATTCTTAAGACAGGTATATCATAATTCCCGCACAAGAGCGGTGCCTCACCCTCATTGCAATGTTCTAGAAAAATAAGTTAAAAAATATTATCTTTTTAAAGATTTTTTTGTCGTAGGACACATGTTCTATATCTACTGTAAAAAACACAGTATGATTTCTTTTATTGTATGTACACCCTGAGATTTTTTACACCAATAAAAAAAGTGCTCCATAAGTCTCGGAATTGCCCTCCCTATACAATTAAAAATGCAAATATGTTTTGAAATGCTATTGGTTTAAGCATTGCTAAATTTCTGTTTTAAAATAGCATTATTTTAAGAATAAAATCTATGAATATTCACTCAGAAATCCAGACTTTCGATTTTGCTTGACTTGAATTTGAAAAATTCAATAGAATGGCTCTATAACACTAATGCTCTTTTTAGCATTTTACTTTAATGCTCTATTTAGCATTTTACTTTAATGCTCTTTTTAGCAGGCTAATGCTCTTTTTAGCATTTTACTTTACAACTTTAACTAATATAAAGCTGAATCAGAATGACAAAGATAGACAGACCTGACTGAGTCCAGATTTAAGCTGAAACTGTTCTCTGTCCAATGCTCCAGCAACTAATTCTGTACAATTACATTTTAAAATAATTTTATAGCATTTTTAACACTCAATATTAAAATGAAAGTATAGCTTCGTTTTACCATCAGTGATAAATCATATTATTTGACTTAATAAAGATCCATTTTTCCTGTTTTATAACATCACGACCTTGATGTCACAGATCCTTGTTTAAAGAAAAAACACTCAAAATACAGGCATTAAAAGATAAAACGAATAAAAACTTCGCGTTAAAAACACACATAAAATGATACTTATGACAAGATACGATCGTTTCGACTGAAAATTCATTCAGTCTTCATCAGTCATATCCCCTCGTCTCACTAAGACGGGATATGACTGATGAAGACTGAATAAATTTTCAGTCGAAACGATCGCATCTTGTTATAAGCGCCATTTTATGTGTGCTTTCAACACAAAGTTTTTATTTATTTTACCTTGCTTAAATGCTTCATTTTTATGAATTATTTTCTGATTTAATATAGTGAGTATAGTGACATAGCTGGAATGTAGTCTGATGTTTGGAACTTATTAATGGAGAAGTGCTTTGCTAATTGCCCAAAAATTCTATAAACAGTATGAAAAACAAATCATGAAATATTTTTAGTCCACCTTTTAAATATCCCAGAATAATATTTTTCGAAAAAAGTTACAATAAGTTTTTATTTTCTTAAGTTCAAATAATTTATTGCTATATAATTTCATTATATGATGATAAAAATTTAAGGATTATAATATTTTTTTTTACAATAAAAATTTTTGAAAATAAAATTCACACAGTTATCTAAAAATAGCCCTAAAATATTTGTAGATTTTTAAATTGCTTTTCTTGTTGTATAAATTTACTAGTCATAAATCAAAGAAAGATAAAATTCTGATATGGACACCACATGTCTTCCTTTTACTTCTTTTAACTTAACAAATTTTTGATAGAGTTGTATAAACCTAAATCATGCAGAGTTTTTGCGTTTGTTTTATAAATGTCATATGCACAATTTTCGAGGATATGTATTATTATTATTATTATAATAAACTTCACGAATAAATTTGTTTTCTTTGAAATAGATGAACGAAACATGCATTAAATAATGACTGCCTATATACTTTAATGGACTGAAAGTCTTTGGTTTATCCTGTACATAAATTAATCAGCTGATTGCAATCAAGAAAGGAGGTGCACACTTGAATGTTGCAAAAATTTTAGATACAAATATTAAGGAATCTTTGAATATTTAATCTTTTTTGAGTTGCTCAAGGTACCTGCATACTTACGTATAGATACTGCATAATATTTGATGCTAAGAAATTTTGGAACATTCTATCTGCACGTTACCTTTTTCATCTGTTAAATATATTTTAACTTAACTATTATAAATAACTATCTAACGGAACGAGTTTTTTCCCCCTACAAAATTTTCTTTAGCATTTGTAACATGCAAATTTTATTGCATTAGCTTAATTACTTAAAAGAAAGAAATAGCTAGCACTAATGAAGAGTATTAGCAGAATGTTACATAAAAATGAGCTGGATGGAAAACTTGGACGTTTAGTGGCACATATATTCACTTCCAATTACTTAAAACACATTAAAAATATTTATACCATTTATACATTATCTAAAAGAATGGCGTCCAAAAAAAAAAAAAAAAAAAAAGATGCAATGCATGATTAGTTCGATGAATACATTAATTTGATGAAAAGTCGCCAAATTCCCTTGCAGTAGTTGGCGTAACCTACTTTTTACGAGATTTTGCATTTGCGAGATTGCCACAAATCACTGCAGTTTGATTCATTGCTTACAACGCCGTGTTTCGGGTTCGGAGACAGAAATGAAAATATCGGTTATGGGGATGTTCTAAAAAAGAAAGTGAAAACACACTTTTTGAGATACAATGTAATCAACCTAGTTTCAATGATGTCGATGATGTGTGGGGGTAAAATAAGATATATGGAAAATGGAAGGGAGAAATAGTTTTATTTACTATCACTGATATATATATATATTGATTTAATATATTGCGATCAATTTTTATTCCTACGACATGACGTTGCGGCCTTGATGTGTCAACTTCTTCTTTAAATGTTCCACTTTTATATGAAAGTCAGTGTATATTTTTAGAATTGCTGTAGACAGTTTGCAAAGACCATAATATTAAAGAATTTTATTTCATATGATCTCAACACAACCGCAAAAATGATTTAGAATGTAAAGTTATATTACTGTTATGTACAGATTATTTTTAGAATTTGTTAGGGGTAGATTACATGATTATAAGAAGATTTCTTCTAAAAAAATTTGAAGCTTAATTATAAGTTCATTATTTAAGCTGTGGTTATACTAGGATTATCGATTTACATGTTAATGCTATGTTTTAGTTAAATATAAAAATGAACAAAATAACATGATCTTAAACATTATTTCATTTATTACATTACTAGAGCAAGTTTTAAAAGCATTTCTCTTATACGTTTTGAGTATTTTCATAGTTTTAAAATTAAGTGTATTTAAGATTTAAATTAACCTCTTGGAGTTATTATATTCAACTGTTTAAAAACTTAAGCTCACATACAGTAGACCTATCTCTCTCTCTCTTTATAATAAACAACACGATAAAAATATTTAAAAAAAATAATTCTGTTTTAATAATAAACTGGTAAGGAATTTTAAGAACTTTTAGTTAATCGGATATAATAGTCATCACATGCGGGTCACAAATTTCTAATTCGTCTACACGTAGTAAGTCATATTAAAAATATTTTGCATTTATCATGTAAATTAATAAAATTTATTATATAAATTAAAGAATTGACAATTATATAAAAAATGAGTAGTACTTATGCAAATTTGATTGCCAAAAATATGTTCCTTTACTAGGCTAAAATGAATTAAACTTGCATAAATAACGAACTGTAACTTTCACTGTAAAGCAATCCTTATTTCTGATTTATTGTTTGCTCTTAAAACTTTGAATATATTTTGTGCTTATAAAACGAATGAAGTGATCAATTGGTGGCCCCTTTTGAAATATATATCGTTAAAAATAAGTAGTGTATGCTTTTGGTTGAAATTTTTATTCATGTTTTCACGAATTCAAATTTATGAAACCTTTACAAAATAAATAAAAAATGAACAATATTTTACAGGATTATAAAAAGTTGCAGCATCAAGGCAAATTTATTTTGCACTATTATAACAATATTTTTAGTCTTTTGGAAAATATAATTTAGAATTAAAAAGAGTCTGCTATACACTGGCTGGTCCAGCGGGAACCACAGGGGCATATGGAAGACTGATTTATTTTGTAAATTCAAATGAACTTACAAGAAAAAAGAGACGGAAACAGATTTTGTGCCCCCTTCAGAATTTTGTATGGGTCCGCCATTGCTGCTATAACAGAATTACAGTATTTTAACTAGCTTAAAAAACTTGTTTCTTAAGATATATATAAATTAGTGATTCAGATATTAAATGTTTCTTATTAATAAAAAAAGAATGTTAGTGTTATATGTTAAAGCAATTATAGTGTAAAACAAAATTGATATAAAAAAAGGAAAAAAAAAAACAATAAACAAGGGGGAAATTGTTATATACATATATTTTGTAACAATCGTTACCTCATAATTAATTCCACAAAAGAAAAAGAAAAGAAATCCAGTTTTAAATTTGTTGGACGAACCATTATATTGTCCAACTACAATTACTGTGTTTCTGTAAATAAAAACTTAGTTTCAGTTCGAAATGGGGCCTTTTAGCAATGCTCGAATTACTAAATTTCCTGTCAAAATCGCAGAACTCAACCAATACGACCTTGGATGCCTCTGCGTCCAGTGTCCGGCCGGTGTTCGAGGTCAAGCCCCGCCCTACACCCGTCCAGCCCATTTCCTAATCTCTTTTCCCGCGCCGGACTTAATGGCAGCTCGGTGGGGGGGAAAAGAAAAAAAAATATTATACCCAGTCCGTAATGTGCCGGATGAACGGACGCCAAGGGATACAGAATGTGGATCAAAAAGCGATTGCTTCATGGCGGGAGAGGATAGTTAGTAGTCTTGTTGGACGGACGATGCGAAAGTGTGAAAATGGCTTAAAGAGGTTCATTAAATATTTAACGAGAGCAAGCTGAGGTGGATTTATCTGCTCTAAAAAGAACTTTTGAATGCGTATTGGATGTTACTTTATGAATCATTTATATCGAATGTGTAATCTTTAGTGGAATTCATTATCGAAAAGAAAAAGGAATGGGTAACACTTAATAGATGAATATGATAGATGTTTATTTAGAATACTACCTTTATTGAAGAACTTATTTGTGATTGAGAAAAATTCTAAACAGAAAACTGTGTTTTATCCTGATTAAGTATTTATTACTGAAAGAACTTTTTCTAATGAAGAAGAATTATAAAAAAAAAACATGATTTGATTCAGAGAAATTAGAAAAACTTTAGTGACTGAAAAATGTGTTTGTAGTGATAGATATTGTGAACGAAAATTTCATGCAAAGAAGTCATTTCTATAACTGGACTATTATCAGTGAATTATTTTCAGTAGCTAGGTTAAATTAATTACTACATAAAAAACTGATGATTCAGTATTTAAATTTCAATGATAAAAACATTACACAACAGTAAATTTGTCGTGTAAAGTTGTTGCAGTTTTATCTAGCTGCTAAGTGCTTAGCTATACAAAACAACTAAATATTTTTATTTTGTGCATCTTTCAAAAAAGAAAACTGAAAAATAATACAAATGCGCTGTAAAGCATGTGATGGAAATATCTTCATTTATTACGTAAAAATTGTAAAGATGTATGTAATTACATAGCTGCCAAAATTTTCATAAGCAATTATCTGATACAGAATAATTCTTAAAGCTGTCATGTTACTTTAAAGCGCATATATTTAAGAAAATATACTTTTAAAAACTATTTGTGCATTAGTGAATATGGCGGCCTTCTTAATTTATTTTAAGACTGTTATTTATTTGTTTACTTCTTTAAAAACAATCTAGAAATTTGCATTTTATTAGTTCTTGTCCATTTACCTAGCTTAAAAATCATAAACTAAGATTCAAACTACGAAACCTGTATCATTTTATATGTGAACAATTCTTCATTAGGTATTTTCATTTCAATGGTTAATTTTATACTTTAGACCACAGTTGAAAATACCGATTATTTCTTGAAATACCTCTTCAGTACTCTACTATTAGAGTTCTTGAAATTTATGTCTTGTCTACCGCAGCATTTTATGCTCATAAATTAAAGTTCATACTGTTCTAAAGGGAAATAAAAACGAAATTAGTGAACAACTATAGCTTAATGTAATTTATTTGAGAAAATAATTTATTTTATTTATGAAGATAAATTGATGTTCTTTAGGATTTTACGCCTGAAACAACGACTTTTTCAGAACTGCTAATATTCATTTTCTGTATCGAAATCTACCGTTCTTAAACGAAGCAATACATCCACACTGTGTTTATTAGTACTGCATTTTGCTCTCTATTTCTTACTATTTTGTATGCCGTAACTGTTACAAGTATGTTTGCAAAGAAAGACAGAATTCTAAATGCTCCCAAGTTCTACAGGCGACGTATGTACGGCGGTCTGCCTTTAGGAGGCTACGTTCGTACGAAATACGGCAACAGACGGCTGTTGCGATCGGTCCTTAGCCCTAAAGAGCTGCGACCCTATCGAACGTACAGATCCGTCTACTATCCCCCTTCTTACTTCTCCGGTCGCCTGAGCCGATTCCTGAGACCCCAATACGCGACCGTCCGAGCCAAGGCAACAGATGATTTCTTCCTGGCCTGCCAGCGCTACAACCTGATGCCCATCTACGTCCCCGTGCGGCGGCCCTACAGGCCCTGCCAGGTCATCCGCATGGCCAAGCGTGCGGGAGAGCTGTTCATCCGGGAGAAGGTGAGGAGCGCCTACAGAAGATGGCTGGACAAGAAATTAGCGCCCTTCATCGGCAACGTCTCATTAAGAGCGGCCACGCCTTTGAGTGGAAAACAACCTGGGCGGGGCGGCGACTCTAAAGAAACAGTTTTCCATTCCGGACGGCGGCCAGTTTTGCGGTCACTGAGTCGGAGCAGGATGACTGCCGCAGGAGTGGCCACGCCACCCCAGAGCTCAGCAGCACTGTCCAGCGTGGCCAGTGTCGACTTGTGGTCTGACAGGAACTCGACTCCGATATTCCCCCTGCCGATCGTTCGTAATCCGGCACGCTACGGACGGAATAAGATTAGCAGGAAACGTGTGTGCGCTTTAATAAGAACTCCCACGCCACCCAACCTTCCCGAGCTGTTCTCAGGTAATTGGATTTCCTATACTTCCACAGCGTCGTCCATTTTTTTTTCTTTTTTTTTTAATCGTCGATTTGTGGGTCGGCGGATGACGTGACGACATGAGGTGATTGTATCTACATGTCGTGTCAAAGTTTTTCTTTTTTAAGTAAAATTTCAAATTTAAAGTTTTATTTCCTACAAACATCCACTTGAAGTGTAAGCAATTAATATAGTAACCCTTTTACGCCCCGTGTCCTATATATATATATAAGACGCTCAAACATTAACATATATGTCGTTAAAATTTCCTATTCTGATTCATACAGAATTAATTCAAATTAAAAGAAGAGTAATGAACTATAGAAGTCAAACATATTAATTTTTTACTTTTTGTATATATATTTTAAAGAAAAATATATGCACTATTTTTGTAAACACCAGCAAGAGAATTGGAGAATGTGATGTTAACAGCCTGGGCACAAATGGGTTTTGGTTTTTGGGTAATTCAGGATATGTTAATTATAGTTGAGTTTCAAAGTTGTGGCTTATTAATTTTATATGAAATATTTACTAGTCATTTTCGCAATAAATATAATATTTCCCCCATTTTAATGATAAATTGAACGTTATACATTTCATAAGTTTCAGCATATTGAAGTGAAAATAAGCCTATTGAAATATTAGGGTAACCCTGACAGAATACAATAAAAGGAGGTCTGTGGACTTAGTGTGATGTCTTAAATATCTCACGTTCGCACTTAAAAATTTAAAAATTTGTACTAAGTATTTCACTATAAAAATCGACTATTTAAGATGCAATCGATAACAGATTCTTAACTATATCGATTCCTCTTATCTTCTTAATCCGTACTGGCATCTAGACTTTTATTTAGTACGACATGTTTTATTAAAAATCAAAGTTTATTTTGCTACTCTGAAAGTTTAAGTTCTGTTAAAATTAAAATTTTTGTTTTTTAAGATGGCATTTGTTCTGATGCAATGGAAATTTATTATGGCCAGTATAAGCTTTCGTGAAAAAAAAGAAACTTCCTGGAAAATTGAATTCTAAATCTTAGTATGCATTATAAGCAAGGAGGTTTATCTTATGGAGGCGCCAATGCTGCGCTACGCAGTGCTAGGAAAGTGAAGCCTGCCACGCCCCCTCATTCACCCAGATGATTGAGAACGCATATATAGAGATGCATTGAAAATCGAGTTCCGGAAAGTGTTAATAAAAATAATTTAAGAGTTACTAATCAATTTGTTTATCCATTTTACGTTTATGGAAGATTGTTTACACATATTATGTGTAAACAATCACTATGTTTTTTATTGCATCATTTCAAATTTATTTTCGCGCATCGCGTTTTAAACATCAACATCATTGAAACAAAAAACAGTTATTCTCATGAATATACTATACTTTGCAAAACTGTCTATATTTTTTCATGATAATTGTTTTATTATAATAAAAAATTGCTTTTTATATTTGTAGGAAGACATTTTTTGTTGTTGCATAGGTAAAAATAAGTTTTATTTTTATTCCACATCAGCCTTAATAATTATTAAATTGCTCACATTATATTAAGAATAGTTTTAAGTCATATTACAGATTTTAGAAGTAAGAATGCAATTTCAACTATGTTAAATAAGATATATGAGGTATTTGCAGACAGTGAGAGAAACATTATCTTATTTAAACATGAGGAAACAATTATACGCTTGAGCCTTGTTTAGAGATGGACTCGAGACGCGCGAGACGAGAAACAGGGCTGTCTCGTCTCGTCTCGCAGGGGAAAAGTTCGGTCACGTCTCGTGTCTCGGCGTCCCTTTGTCTCGTCTCGCGTCTCGCAGAGTAATTTTCTGTCTCGTCTCGCGCAAGACGAGAGACGTCTCGCGAGTCTCGCAAAATTATGGATTACGATTTTGCTAAAAATAACTTTATTTTTTCCCAAAGACAATATTTAAGATAATTTATCTTTTGTAAAATTAAATGTGTTAAGTTTGTGTTCATTTATACGCATTCTCTTTATCCTTTTTATTCTCTCTCACATTTTTGATTAAAGTAAAAATAAAACCTTTTTATTCTCTCTCATATTTCTGATAAATAAACCATAAAAGAAAATAATTATAACTAATATTTATTTTGCATATAAGTTAAAAATTAAGAATCCAAAATTTGAATTAACCACTGAAAGTAAATTTTAATATACTGAAAATTTTCTTTTGGACATAAAAGTGCCTTGCGAAAATCTAAGTTCCCTATATTGATATTAAAAAAAGAAAGATAAAAGGAGACCACACACACAATTTTGTAAACAACACATAAACACGCGAGACTATCGAAAAAGCAATCAATACTCTTCTAATGGTTAGTAAAAATATCTGTTTATTTTTATTTTTATTTATTTATTTTTTTTTTTTACATTCTACAATTCTAACACATGCTATGCTACAGTAATGATACCTTTAAATGTGAATCGATTGATTTGTATTCTAAGTTGTTTACTGATGTCATTCCATTAAAAATATTTATGATGTTTTCATTTCAAGTGTCATTTATTTTTTTATTTGTTTATATTAGTTATCATATTAGTTTATTTATTTTTTCTTTTAACAAAAAAAGGGGCAAAAAAAGAAAAAACAAAGAAAGAAACTCGTAGTACTAAAAGAGAATTTCTTACTTAAAAAACCATAAAATTTGAGAGAGATCTTGGTATTTTAAAACCATTTTCTATCATTAACTGCCAATATTTACCCGACGTAGGGTAAACACTTCTAATCCAATGGTAATGTTGATTTATTGCAAGACTAACAACAGCCGTATTTACTTAATTACGTTTTGGTGTAAGTAGTTGAGAAAACTGAGTCTCGGAAATTGTGTTGCGTAATTCAGTAGATTTAAGTGGCATGTTATCGTATGAAAATTCTTAGTTAGATTGATAGTAAAGTTATCACGCGCTCAAAATATTATCTGAAAAACGTGAAGCAGTAAAAAATAAATCAAGTGAAACGCATTGATTATAAAACTTTTGCAACATGATCTTAATTTCGTTTTCACTACTGCGTAAAGAAGTACTATTCTGTCTACTTTCATCGCTGATAAGACACAACGGAAACAATTCCTTTTCTTTGCCTTTTGCTGCTTTCTAGCATGTGTTTTTGAAAGCGTCATTGTGGATCAGCGTTTTGTTTTGTTGAAATAGATGGATAGGTCGGAAATGCAACTTAAAAATGATTGCCCGTAGACCTTAATACATTGAAAGAGTTTTATTGGGTCTCCATTAAAAAAAAAGAGAAAACTATTTATATCATATACACCATTTTCAACAGAGTACATACTACAGTACATGTAGATAACACATGTGTATTTCTTGGCAATCAATGCATATTTATTGCGATGAACCCCAGAATTTCGAGCGCTCAATTGCTGGATTCCGGGCTGCATTCAAAGACCGTCAGATGGAGAACAATATTAGTTACAGAAAGAAAGTCTTCCCTGCCGAGATTTTTCTATGATGCGAGCAAACAGGTTAAACCTGCGCGCCGTGGTAGGTTAAACTCTTCAGCAACTGAAAAAGTGTTAGGCTGTTAGATGTGTTCATAGGGGCGACGATCGCCATTTTATCCCTCAACTTTTGAATCCACCACTACGATCCACTGTAAGGCATTGGAATTATTTTACATGCCCCTAAACTAACAATAAATTGTACAGACAGTTGAATATAAGCTTGACAATCCTTGCATACTTTGGCAATAATAATAGATGCAGACAGACAGAAGCACGAGAAAGCAACCACCTGTTTGGAAACTTGCTCATGCTACACTACTTTGTTAGAAAATGCAAATCTAAAACAATTTCTTAGTTCTCAATATATTTTTTCCTATTTTCTTTTTTTTTTTTTCAAATTCTATTTGGCAACTTATAGACATTCTGTCAAAATTAGCACCAATAACTTTATAAAGAAGATATTTAGCGTAAATGATATTCAAAAATTTGTTCAAACAATGGGAAATTGAAATGGTCTTAAGTTATGCAGTCACATTCATGTGTTTGCTTTGTTATCTCCAAACATCTTTATATAGTTGAAAATTTCTGTTCAATACATAACGATAAATAAATTTTTATTTTATACAAAATGATTTATTGGAGCATATTTTTATTTAATTCGCAATAAATTGTTACTTTTAAAACTACCTTGAATGGTTAAATACTGAATGGGATTCTGATGTCAAAAATGCTTATTTAGGAGGTTCTGAAAATGAAAGACTATCGTCCAACTTAAATGAAGTATCACATTTGAAGATCTCCAGTAAATAATTTTCGAAATGGACAATGATTCAAATACTGATATATGCACTCATTAAAATTAAAGACGAACTTATTTTTTGGAGGATTTCTTTCTTTTTTTTTTTCATTTTGTTAAAAATTCTTGTACGACATTTTGTACAGTGAAAACAGTTTGCATACATGCTCTGTTCCCAGTTATTTGGAGGATTAAATAGGTAATTTATGGCGATTAAAAGATGCAAACTTCAAATTAAAAATTTCTAATATTCTTCGTTTTGAATTTTACCTGTTACAGTTTAAATCAGGTATGGACAACCTTTGAAAAGTTACGGGGCAAACTTCGGAATTTTAACGGAGCTGCGGGCCATATAATATAATTAGGATTTATATGGGACTTTGAATGGTTTATATTGGTTTTATATCAGGTTTTGATATATTTCGCAGGCCAGATCAAAAGCCATGGCGGGCCACATCCGGCCCGCTGGCCGGATGTTGTCCATATGAATTTTAAAACATATGGAGGAGGCTTGCTTGGTAGACCAAACTCAACCAGTGAATGAACATGCATTACATATTTCAAAAAAGAATAAGGTTTGAAAAGTATCCTATTTATAGATTTTTTTTAATCCTAAGCCGGACCTAGGCCATAAAGACATTATTAGTCCCTCCCGGGCAGCCCAATACAGTCCAGCGACATAAGATAAATTAAAAACATCTTCTGCAGTATGGCTTGCAACGTCTTAAGTTCTGGGCAAGCGTGGAGGTGGGCCTCAGTCATACCTTCCACTCCGCAGAGAGGACAAAGTGGTGAATCTGCCAGTCGAATTCGGTGGAGGAGGCACTGCAGATAATCGTGCAGTGCCACCTCCACCAAGTCTGAAAATTGCAACGCCCACAGCTCTAGGCAAAGAGGAGGGAATGGGAGATGTCAAAAGAGAGCCCAAGGCTTTGAACTAACAGTAGTCCTGTAATGGATCCTCCGGCAATGTTTAATATTGTAATTAATAATCCTTTTAATGGTAAGGTACTCAACCGGAGAAGGAGGTTGAGATAAATCTGCACCTCTCTTCGCAAGTCCATCAGCAAATCGTTCCCCGCAATACCTCAGTGGCTGGGGACCCACTGCAGGACAATGTTTTTCCCCTCCTCCAAAAGGTGGTGCAAAGCAATTTGGGCTTCATAAATAGGTCTAGACTCACGGTGAGTGTCAGGTATCAGAGCGCTAATAGTAGCCTGGGAATCTATAAAAATAACAAAATTTGTCTTTTACCAATTTCTTCTAGAGCGAGTGTGACGGCAGTCACCTCGCCGTCAAAGTTATTTGCAAACTCCCCAACAGCTACTGCTAATACTAATGTTTATAGACTGGCAACAGTAACTTCTTTCCATGCAACAGGAAGCTGTTTCACGCTTTATTGGTTTCCCTGGTCACATGTCCTTCAGTCGAAAACTAATCATTTGCTGTTAGGAATATTATATATAGTAATTTATAAACAGACACCCTTTTATTTTGTTTATATTTTTTACATAAATTACATATGTTACTTTAAATAAAATGTTGTGATTTAAAGAAAAAAAATTGTGCCCAAGTATTTATTTACTTTTCGGTGTACCCTATCTGTAATTTGTAAAAAGTATTCAGCCTGTTACAGTTTCTTTTTCACAGCGCAATGTTATTACATTTCACATGTTCTGCAATCTCTAAAGTTTGATTTTTCTGAACCATTCCTTCTTGCAGAAGAACGTCTCCTCATCATTCTAAATGACGTCCGAGGCGAAACGAGGCTCCGACAGAAGCAGCGCGAGGAGCTTCTCAGGAAGATCAAGCAGCTGCAAAGTCGCGCCCACCAAAGGCGAGAACAAGGTGAGACCAACATCTACTTGCGTAGTCTGCCCAAATTCGCCGGGAGAGCTGATTCGGCCGCAGGCAAGAACATTTCCTCCATGTCCCCTTCCCTCTTTTTGCTTCTGTCTGTCTCTCTCAGTTTCTTCTCTCCTAATTCTCTTCCCACCAACTTTTCACATCCTTTCCACTTTCTAGCTTTTTCGTTTTTTATGAATTCCAAATTGTGGATTTCTTCTTAGGCTTAGGCACAGTTTATTCCTTTATATTCCACTAGTGTGTATTAAATATTATTATTTTAAGTAATTTTTTTTTCTCTTGTATGCAGATATAACTTTAACTACGTATACATAGTTAAAATTGGTTTTTAAAAGTTCAAACACTCATTGTATTTAAAAAATTTAGCAATAAAAAGTTAGGATGATACTTAAAAGAACACACATATCACGTGTATTCTTTTTTAGTATACACGATACCTAGATATACTTCGTGCATAGGTTTTGCCGGCGGAAAAGTGACTAATTTTCCAACCAGAGATAGAAGCATTTAACGAAGTTTCTATAAGCAGCAGCCTTTACACAAAATACTCGAGCATCGTCTAAAGCAGCGTTATAATACTATTAAACGAAATAATTTTTTTCAATTAATGTCAATCTCCGCTTTACATCATATACACATATTTTTTGTAGACTAAGCAGGTTTTCGTGAATTCGAAATAATCAACTTGGAAATTGAAAATAGTACAAAAAAAAATTTTTAGGAAAGAAAAGAGGTATATCATGATTAACCCTCACTTTTTAACATGTATATGAACATGTGTATGAATTTCAAAATGTATATGAACTTTAAAATTTGCTAACCTTGCTTTAGTGTTACAGTCATAGACTTGTAAGAATAAAACGCGGGCAATATATTCTTCATTAAAACGTTTTTTTAAATTGAGGAATTACAAAGTTTAAGTCATCCGAATGCATGTAGTCTCACTCCAAAAAATATCTAGACTTGTTTACATTTCCTCTGCAAGAATTTAGAGCTCAAATTTTATACTAGCTTAAAAAATGTTGTCATCTTCATAAAAGTGTCTCTATATATGCGATTTTTTAATTTATTACTCTGGACTTTGTATGGTAGAAAGAGTGACTTTTTCAATCTGAATTCTACTGAGAAAAAGTAAAACCTTAAAACATTTAGATTTTGCATTTCTTTTACTAATGAATGGAAGATACACCAAAATTACAATGTGTGAAAATATACCTGTTGATTTCTTTTATTTCTTTCCGTGGCTCAAGTAATAATTTTGCTACAGATTTTTGAATTGGTATTTTGCCATCTTTTATAGTTCTTTTGTCTAACAGATAGTTGAAAAGAATCCCTTGCGCTGATTATGAACGTTCACTATCGGTAAGAGAAAATTATGTGTTAATATATTGTTTGCACATCTGTAAGAATAAATATAACTATACTGTTTTTGAGCTGTTCGCATAAACTGCAACTTTCTCATTTTATTTCTCAGCATAAAATTAGGAAATACTGTAGAAATTTAGTTACTATTTCTTTAGTCTGTTCAATGATTTTGGTTGTCACTTGGTTCTTTAATTAACGTCTTTACAGCGTTTCTTAGAACTCAACCATTTATTTTATCTCACTGAATTAAAGAGAATTACAAAAAAAAAAGCAATGCAACATAAGAAAATAAAGAAAATTGCAGTAGCATTCAACACAAACTGTAAAATAATAAAAACTATAGTTGATGTTTCGAGTGATTTTAAGGGACAGAGTTTCTAGTTATATTTCAAGTTATGCAGACTAAGGGCGGCCTTACACGCTTAAAAAAAAAAAAGAGAACAAAAATTCACTCCTAAGGACAGGAAATCGACACAAACTTTTGTCTCAGTTTTAAATTCTCCGGAGTCATCCTCTCAACTCAGGAGTGAAATTTATCTCTTTTTTTTTTTTAAGCGTGTAGTGTACGTGGCGTACCCTAGGGTCGTCCAATAGTGTACTAGTGGTAGAGCCTTCCAAAAAAGTGTACCGGGTGGTTATAATTAAACTTCCCCTATAAAAGGCATCCTACAGTGCAAACATGTGAACGGAACGCAACGAAAGTTTGTATATGGGCTATACACGAGATACGCTCACAGAATTTGTTAAAAATTTTAGTTCCAAACATGTCTACTAGGTAGTGCTTTGTATGAAAAACAGCAAATTTAACAATGGAAATGGCTAATTCGATATGTACAGACAGTTTCAACATTTACTCAATAGTGTTTTTTTAGCCCTTTTTAACTTATTTGGATCATTTAAAAGTTGATTTCATCATGCAAAACGCCATCTGGTGGACATTTTTTGAGCTAATCTTTTGAAAAACTTCCTTGAGTGCACCTCGTGCACAGCCTGCTTGCCGAATTTGGTGGCAATCGGCTCACCCGTTTCAGCTGTACAATGCTGTATATAGGGGAACTTTAACCACCCTGAATAAAGTACATCCTATTTTCACCACAGCATAAAATATTTACTTAATTTTTATTCTGAACCTGCATTTTTACGTATTCTAAAATATTTAGCTTCATTTAAACTGTCCCGATAAAAGATTCAACTTGTTAGAGAAGTACAATCATAAAATTGCTGCTAGTTCGAAATAAATTAGTAATAATATGATAAATAATATATAGTGACGTGCAGTGACGTGGTTTTCTGGGGACTAGGTACTGTTTACAATTGGTCTTTTTGCATGAAAGGAAACTACAGGAATGTTCAAGAAGTTTGCAAGCCCTTGATATCCCCCATTTAAATTTATTTAATGAAAAAGTAACACTCTATATTTTGAGGAGAGGAAAAGCAGAAACTGTTCCCTATAAACTCTAAAATGTCTTTTATGATAATCTTTAGCAATTTGAACCAATTTATCACGTTTTTATTATTTCTATGAAACGTTTAATAAGAGAAATTAGTAAATCACACTCTTGATCGAAACATTAAGAACACTGTACTGAGTTTTTGAAACCCATCATACACACTTAAAAAATGTGAATGTTAAATATGTTGTGTCGAAAATATAGCTAGTAGGTGTGGCATTAATCTGGATAATCCTGTTGTTTTCATCGACTTATAAATTATCGCAGGAATTATTTCTGCATTTACTCATTACAGGCAAGTAGCGAGAAAAAAACTGGTCGGTAGATGGCAGTATCACAAACGTTTACGCAACATGTACAAAATGTATACACTCATTTCCTGTATGGTGTATGTACACGCTACATTATTCTTTTGCATCCCGCATTGCTATACAAAAGTGCTTTTTTATATGTATTTTACCTATCCATAGAATTTAATCCATGAATTCAGGGACACCATGTATGCAATGACATTTTAAAAGAAGCTTTTATGCTCTGGAATTACACTATGCAGTACAGTATAATGTTACAGCATAGTATAATTATCATATTTTAGACGTTTAAATAGTTTATAATGAATATATTAGTTCATTTAACGGTTTGGTTACATTAAAAGCATTGATATGAGACTTTTTTGTCAGCCTATAGCTCTCTCATCTTACCACAGGTGAGACAGTGTTGTACGACAAAATTAGATACCTAGTTGGCAAAATTGGTAAAAAAATTTTTTTACGAAAACTATAAATTACTTTATGTTTCTGGTACACTTCGCAAAATTAAACAAATCCAGTCATCAAAAGTAAAAAATTAGTAATATAGTTGATAAAAAAGTAATCAAGTTGGTGAACACCGATATTTGATTTGGCAGTTTATCGACATATCCCCGCCTCCCTAAAAAAAGTCTTAGCAATGGATCTGGGCACGGTTTCCACTTGTTCTGCCGCTGGTCTAGGCAGCTGCCTCTAGTGGATACACACCGTCATGTTTATTAATTCCACCCCACACACACTTTGATATATTTGCATGTTTTTGAAATGTGTATTTATTATTTGGATTATATTTTTTTATCTTAGCGAATAAAAATCCCGAAACGTATTAAAATTCATAGAATTTGGCAAAAATTACAGTCTGATTTAACAAAGCAGCACTAATAATTTTCTTGTGAAGGAAACGGACCTCGTCTCTTGTGTGCGACATTGAGTATGTATAAAAAGTAAAACTAATCATGTATTTTTTACTTTCACAGTTCGTGAAATGTGGCGTAAGAGGTATCTCGAAGCGAAGAAGATCACGCCTCGCCTGGAGGAAGAATGTTCTAGGCTTCGACAAGAGCTGGAAAAATTACACAGAGAGCTTTTGGCCAAAGTCCAAGCCGGAGTCTGGGCTCTACTGACCATATCTGGCAAAACCGAGAGACCGTCCAACAAGGTACGAAAGATGATTATAATTGCACGCTGAGACATGAAATCTAAAATATTTATGGCCTCCATTGTTGGGGATAGTTAGCCGATACTAATTAGCTGATTAATAACAAAACGAATTCTTTGAAAGAATAATCAAAAATAATAAATGGGACGTAGCTATCGTAACTAAAAAGTTTTACCAACAAAAATCAATTTCTTTATTTTTCCAGTTATGTAATTGATATAATTGAGATACTCTAATGAATTAGAGTGACGTATCATT
This sequence comes from Cheiracanthium punctorium, assembly GCA_038373885.1. Lineage (NCBI taxonomy): Eukaryota > Metazoa > Arthropoda > Arachnida > Araneae > Cheiracanthiidae > Cheiracanthium > Cheiracanthium punctorium. Next base: position 449,146 of record JAWZYV010000576.1, on the reverse strand, counting down.
CTTTATTGAACTACCGATAGATTTTTTTTTTCCTTTTTTTTAATTTTTTTTTTTTTTTTTGTAACACATGCGTGAAAGTATTGCCGATGAATACGTGACATCAAATATTATCACAGATTACTTTTATGTATCTAAATATTCATCAGTGAAAACTCTGAATCCGATCAAATACAAATATTGCAAATAGCAGCATGCATGTTTACCCCACATTATTTTACATTTTTTATGAGTGTTATTAATTTCATACTTTAAAAGTGTAGTGAAGCATTTTTTTCTACAGCTTTTAATTTTATTAAAAAAGTAGCCTTGCTCTAATGCTAATAAAAAACATTGGCAAGATGTGTGAGTGTGGAAGTAACTATGTTTTTAACATTGCCTTAATTTATACTACTGTGATGAATGGGTTAGATCTCTTGAAAAATATTTGAAATACCATTTACATTTCACTCAGATGAGAATAAATGTAGATACATCATTGAGTTAACGAATTATTCGAAGAATTTTATACAAGAAAGACTAAAACATATATGTAAAAAATGAAAGATAAAATAGGAGTTACGTTATTGGCATCTCTTAAATTAATGGAAATTTTATTTGAACTGATAAGCAAAAACTAAAAATGCAAGAGCTTATTGTAATTTTTTCTCATTTAAATGGTTATTCTTTCCAAATGAACCATTAGTTTTAAAAGTCCGATAAAGAAAACTATCATAAAACTTAAGAGCATGGATAATCTTATTCTCAGTTGTTTCAATAGTTATGTTTATTAAATTGATCATTAGTTTATTCCCAGTTGACTATAACCGTGCCACTAAAAACTGTCCTTTTCTGTAAATTTATGATACTTCATTCTTCTTTTATTTTTATTAACAATTAAAAAATAAAACTTAAACACATTGGAAAAAATCTGGAGTGACTCCACTCGACTTTCCAAACACTTACGATTAAGATCATTACCAAGCATTTAAATAAATTTTAATTGATGAATAATTCAAACATATATACCAAATTGAAACTCAATCGAATGCACCGATTAAACGCTTGCGCACTTTCAAGAATTTCTCCCCATATGCCATTATGCCATAATATAAAAGGAATTTTTTCGTAGCCCTGTAGAAAAAAACTTAAGTCTTATACACACAAAAATCAATACCGGTCTTAAGATGGTGATTTATAACATATATACCCAATTTCAGACCAGTCGAAGCTACCGTTTAAACGCTAGCGCACTTTCAAGAATTTCTCCTCATATGCCATTATGCCATAATATAAAAGAAATTTTTGTCGTAGCCCTGTATAAAAACTATAAGTCTTATACACACCAAAATCAATACCGGTCTTGCGACGGTGGTTTATGACATATATATCCAATTTGAGCTCAATCGAATGCTCCGTTCAGGAGCTATCGTGTTCACTCACTCACACACACACACACATACATCTCGTTAAAATAGCATAAATGGATTCAGAAGCCCTCAAAACGTGTAAAAACACCAAAATCTCGAAGTCGATTTTTTTCATGATTACAATACTTTCCTTACAACATGGTACATGTTCGGAAAGTAAAAATCAGGAATTGCTGCTATTTTATAAGTTCTTGAAAAAATATAGCTTAATGAAATTAGATTTTGTAAAGTGCTATGCTTATTTTGGATGTATGAAAAAAATATTTTAAATTAAATTTACTTATAAATAAATGTAGTATGTGAGTCAATTTATATGGCCATATACAGAACATTGCATAGGTGCTGTTTAAATGGCAGTGTATTTTGCGTTTCTTTCTCAATAACGCACAACATGTACATTGTTTTCGAAAACACGATGCTATTTGTTTCTTTCTCATAGTTTGTTTTGAACCATAACAATAAACAGTCTCGATAAATTTGATAAGTAAAATTCTGCGTATAGAAAATTCTGGACACTTGTTTGATAATAAAAACTTCAAATGGAAAACAAAATGTTTTTCAGTTTCAGTGTTTCAGTTTTAAAATGTTGTTACAGATTCATGCCCTTGAAAAAACAAATTAGACGAATTGTGCAAAAAATAAAATAAGTAAAATAAAGTAGGTATACAATTTTAAAAATATTTCTTTTGCCGTATTGATATTAGCGAGAATTTCGTGCTAACTGGAAGATTCTGTTAAAAAAATGTACTAAAAAAAAAGGATAACACTGTCCTATTAGACTACTTTATCCGAAATTATGAACCAACGAAAGATTGCAGTATTTTAGGATACCGTTTCTTTACATTTAAGAAACCGAAAACCTATTTTTACCTCTTTATTTTGATAATATCAAAAAGTGATAATTTTAGATATTTAGATAATTCCAAGTTATCTTAATTTTCTGGAAATTCTGTATTTAAAGGTACTTCACTACTAATACACTAGTCGCAGTTAGCCCTTCCTCATATACATGACATTCATGAATATTCCTTCAACAATCATTATAAAAACTGATATATAAATTTGGGATGTCTGCTGTAACTCATTTTTGTGAGAAAGGAGTAAAAAACCTCTGAAAAATCGTATCAAGACAAAAGTGTATACAGAAGACGATAGGATTTTTCCACAGGACTTTTCTCCTGCTCATAAAGACTACTCAGAGGTGCTTGAAAGAGACTGTGCCTGATTTTATAGGAAGTTTGGCCTTCCGTCTATTCGGATTTAAATCCACTCTATTTAATATGTAGTCAGTATTGGAGGCAAAGGGGTTTCAAGAACAGCATCCCAATTTCAAAAATCTTCCCTAGTAGCACAAGTTCAGAAATCGTTCAAAGTCATCTTTTGAACTAGTTGTGCTCCTAGGTTTAAGCATTCTTTAAGGAAAATAGCGATGGAAATTCCAATTGAAATAGAGCATGCAATATTAGATGACAGGTGAAAAACGTTTAAAGCCTGTGTGAAGTCAAAAGTTGATCATTTTGAATAAAAGCTCCAATGTGTTAAATTTAAAGGTGAAACAATACTTTAAGAAGCTTCTGTTAATGTTTTTTTAAAAATTATTATAATTTTAATTCCTTTATGATTGTATCGGAACTTACGGCACGACTAAAACTCAAAATCTTGAATAAAGTGTGATACGCTTCATGCTTTTGGAGTACATCTAACTCCGCTCAGTTCAACAAAAAGTAGTGATGCAAACTTTACTGTAACAACTGGTACATCATCCACATATAGCTAGTTACATCTTTACAAAAAATAAAGGATGATAAATTTAAGACCAAATATGTGTATCTTAAAAATAAACAATTGTACTCTTATAAGGGACTTTTTAACTCTCGAACACTCGAACACTTAAAAAAATACAGACTTTGTAAAATAATACTTAAAATGTTAATTATCAACAAAATATTAATTTCTGGTGATACAAAAGGTCCGCCATTTTTTAGTTGCAAAAAATTCACGCATCCACGAAAGTTGAAATCCTGGAACTACTTTAAATATAAATATATATATATTCGGATTTTTGTACTATTTAGTTTTTTTCCTTATAGTTGAGTTACAAAATTATGATTGCAAGGCTTTTGCAAGAAATAGAAGATTTGACCAGAAGAGTCGAAGGTACAAGGTTGAAACTCCATACGGAAGTCAAAGTAAGCATACTTATCAATTATTGTTGAGCGTTTAAAATATTCCGATTATGTCCTAACAGATACAAGGTGCAAAATAACTTCCGTTGCGATGCATAAAATTAAAAATATAGAACAACTATCTACTTATATTATTGAAGCAATTCATTAGGCAGCATCATATCTAACAACGAAATTCGAAATTATCATTCCTATTGTATCAGAGAAAAAGTAAATTACCAATTTTGCTTTAAATGTGAAATGAAGCCTTACACACATGTAAAATTTACATTATTAGAAATCCAATGAAACTCATTCGGCCTTTCTTTATTTATATTAGAACAAGAATCGCTCAATATAACACGATTTATCAACTTTATCAAAAAGTAACTGAGGGTCTCCCGAATTTTAGTTTACAGAAGCCTCACTTGACTTTTCTCAGAAGTTTTTTATTTTTTCCTTAATCATCGCTAATTTCAATAAAAGACGAAGAAAACAGTAATTAACAACTTTTATTAAAACTTAACAAACAAAATAACAGAACAAGGATTACCATGATTTAACTTGTAAAGCTCGAGGTGCAAGAGCCGCCGGGGTATTGTCGGGCATAATGCACTCAGCTATATGCTAGCGATGAACCCAGGAGCTGACAAAAATTATCCTACAGCTAGTACCGCACGTGCAAGCTTCTTATACTCTGCACAGTATTTGCATACTGTCTGCACAGCAGTACGAGTGAGGTGGCGCTCGACTCAACTCTCATGAACCAAGGACACTGGAAAGCCATCTAGAACGTCGCTAGAGTTGATTGCGACGTCAACTCTCAGAAACGTTGTCCAGTTTATTTGGTGCGCAAACACTGGTGGCGAACGATAGTCAGACACTACACAACCATTATTTTTCGAACCACCGGGTCGTCTGGGTTTGTTTTTTTAACATTTTCGCTGTTTTTGAGACCCCACTATTACGTCTTTGTGTAAAATTTATTTGTGTTCTCATAATTTTCTAATGTTATTGGAAAGGACTCACAGAATTCAATCAGGGATCTCAAATTCTTAATCTTATGAGCGCATGGAATCGAAAATATATAAAAGCCAGCATCATCCCTTCTAGAGAAGTATTTACTATATAAATAAATGACTCACAAATAAAAATAATGAATATTCCATGAATAATTTGCACACCTTTATGCAAATCAAATAGACACATTTTTTGTAGATATTTATTTTAAAGTCGTACAATTCTTGTTTGCTTCAAGAAAAGCTGTAATGCGTAACTGTCAAGAGAAAACCAAGTGTACATAATTTTACCACAAATAGCCTAAATTATTTCATTTTCTAGAGATTATGCAATTTTGATGAAGGTTGTTATGACCAAATAATTTGATTTTACTGTTTTTCAAACAATTTTCATAAAGAACGTTTCTATAGCCTTTTCGTAGAATAAAAATTGATTGCAATTCAAAATTGGTAAAGTAAGTACCCAGGCATTACTTCTTGCAATTTTAAAAATGGCTTTAAAATGTCCTTAAATGCCATGTAATATGGATGCGTCTTTTTAAAATTTAACAATACGTTAAACAAATGTTAAAATATTACGATATTTTAGTACAATTTTTATAAAAATTGGATATTTTTTTGAAGTAGGACCGCTAGAGCTCTTGCCCTGATCGAATTCCGATGCTTGTTTTTAAATTTGTGAATTTTTATCTGCAGGAATAGAAAGTAATTGTCATGTGTAAGGGGATTTTATAGAGCTTTAAACTGTCTTTCTTGAAAAGAGAAAAAAAAAGTTTTTGAATACTGGGCACAGTTTAAATTTTGTAAAGACATTTAAGAATAAAGGAAAACAATATTTATGATTTTATAATCGTATTTAAGATCAGGTATACGATACAAAATTATCTTCTTAATGTATGGTCCTATCAGTGAATCGGATTTTGTACCCTGCTATAAGTGTGTTATGAAGGTGAAGTTTAAAGTTTTTCAAAGTCATGCGGATGGTCTGACTATTTGGATATTGGTGTTTTTTTTTTGTATATTATCATATGGTTCAGCTTTTTTTTTTAAACATCTCCATCACAGCCAGGTCCAAACCAACACAAATTCCTAATACGGGAGAGGCAGCATGCTCTTTCTTGATGTGTACATTGTATAGTGAGCTAAAGTTTACTCTTTCCAATGGAGAAATTAGATTTTTAAGAAGGGGATAAGAAGGGGGACACACAATAAGGAGAATCTTATTAAGTCCTACAGGGACTCCTAAATGATAAAATGATGTCTTAGCCTTCCCCGTCTACACAGATTTCCTAAGCTTGTACATTTCTTTTGAAAAACGTGATCTTTGACATGCCCCAGAGCCAACGTAATGCGACGCTAGCCATAATTACGTAACTGTTAGGATGCTAATGTATATACAGGTTTCTTACAAATGAATATCCCAACTTCATAAGGCTATATATTCTAAATGATACGAGGTAGCTTTCCATTTCACACACCTGTTTCAGTGAGGAGTTTAGAAGTTTCATTTATTTTAAGGAGTTTAAGGGGTTTTTTTTTCGAAGGGGAGGGAGAGGAGAGATATTTCGACAATGATCTTCATCAGTGCTCCCTCCCCCCCCCTCCCCCCGGAAAAAACTGACGTAACTCCCTGCTATTAATTTCTTTGCAGCTTACTATAACACCAGACATGTTAAAAAAAGTGTGGGACAATTTATGATACTGAATGATATCGTTCGTGTTTTTGCTGGTGGTCACACTGAACATTTATAATTTTATGCTATTAGTAATACTACAGTGTTACTTTTTACTCCCCCCCCCTCCCCCCAAGCTGCATATCTTCTGTAGTTTCTTAAATGTAGCCTTCAAAGTTAGGTTGCAATCACCCTGTACATTTTATTCTTTGAAGAAGAAATGTTATCCATTTTTATATAATGCATTTAACTAAACATCCTAAATGTACACATGGTTATGTAAATGTATAATGATTTTTAAAATTTTAAATAACTGAATAACTTTTTAGTAGTTGCAACAATTTTTGTCCTTTCATCTGTTGCATTTTTTTTTCTTTTTTGAGAGGCCACCTTTGAGCATTTAAAATTTTTGAAATCCAGATGCTGGCTAGAGACTACTGGGACCAACGGATAACCCGTCCCTGACCATAATCCTCAACCCCTTGAGTAAGGCCTTGACCAAAGCATCCCAATATTATTCTACAGTACTTAAATAACAGAAATTTTTAAAGCATCAACACCCGACTTGTCCATACATCTATTTTTTCTAAACCCTGAAAGAATTTGCCTGTTTTAATTATGTTTATGCGTTTCTAATAATTATGTGCTTAACACTTTGAGGCGCAACCCTTTCTCAATGCTGAAAAAAGGGCAGCCGTTGCCATCATTCGACTTAACTACCAGAAAGATGGCGGACGATCGAAACCTTCATCGCGTGCCACAGATCTAGAGACCCTTTTTTGACGACAGCTGGCTGTGCCCACGCACGGCACAGCCAGATGCGTCAAAAAAAGGTCCAATAAAAAATACTCCTTAAATTTTGCATTGCACAACAAATGAAATTCTTTCTATTTCAGCTGCGTTCCATGGCTGAAAAAGATGTTCGTAATCTGCGAGAGGAACTCCTGAAGAAAAAAATTCAAGTAACACTAACACGAAATCAAGAGCAAGCCACATTAGGCAACGGTTTGAGACAGCAGTATTTTATAAGTGCTGTATAAAATTAAAGTGATGAACTATTGAATTGTTTGTGACTTTTTTAATATATGACATGGACCTACCAAATATAGGAAAATGTACGTGGAACTAAATGTGAGCTGCTCCAGTGAGATTTTTGATACATAATTTTCTGTTTCAAACTGCACTGTTCTCGAAAAATCTTTGTATAAAATTACATAATCTTCGACATATTTGAAAACATTGGTTATTTCGACATTTATTGTATTTTTTGACTGATGTACTTTAATGTGAAGTTATTTGTCCCTTGAAGATTTTAATTAAAACTCGATTACAATTTAGATCACCAGTTATAATTACGTATAGAAATGAGTCCGGTTAAAATTATAATTTTCCATTTTCTTAAAATCTATTCCTAGTTCTGAAAATTTCTTTTTTTTTTCTTTAAATATATTTTGATTGAGATAATCAACTTTTACATTTATGTTAATCCGGTTTTAAGTGTAATTGATGCATTTGAATATACATTTGGGATTCTATTTCATATAATAATTTATGTAAAAGCATTATGTTTTTCATAGTAATGCTTAATTAGATACTCATGCTTTTTTCTAGATGAGGATATTACCAACTATTGTAATTTCTGGTATACTAAAGTAAATGTCTGGTAAAAAAGGGCCCAAGTGTTTATAATTTCGACATAGATTAATTAAGTCCTGTAGGACGAAAGAAAATAAAAAAAAATATTTCAGATTGATGCAAGGAAGTAAAAAAAATACCTTTGTAAAAAATTGTAAAAATCAGTAGTTTTAAGATATTTTAACTAATGTATTTGCTTAGTGCCAGTTTTTGTTCTTTTTATTTGTTCTTTTTATTTGTTTTATTCTCAAATTTGTTTTTCTATTTCAACATGCTCTAGACTTAAAAACTACATAGTAAAATAAAATCTAATAAATACTAATATAAAATCCAAAATTTATTAGACGAAATACTAATATTTATGTAAATAAATAATAAATTTAATCAATTCATTTACAATTGGATGACTGCTTACTAAAAAAATTTTTTTTACTGTTCTATTTTTAAACTTTAAAAAACTAAATGAAAATTTAGTTATAAATGTAATATTACACTAATGAATATACACAATGTATCTTATTAGTTTTAAGATCCTTACAAACATTATAAAAGTGGGAGAAATTTAAATTATCAGTAGACTTAAATACATAATATTTAGATATACATACTGCTTACTGTTACAATAAATGCTATATTCTTTCGTATAATGTGTATTACGAAATAGTGTTTAATTTTCCTTTTTCCTGTGTCTAATTTTCCGTTTTGTGTTTAATTTTCATTTTTAAGTCTATCGAACACTCCCCAAAATAGTAATATTTGACACAGTTTTAACACACAGAACTAGTTTATTAGAACAATATTTACTTAATAGGTCTTTTCTAACTTTTTTTTTCTAGATAAGAGAAAGTAAAAACACTGTTAAACTACTAAATATCAAAATAAGTCTCATAATAATACACATTGTTCACCGTTGTACTAAAAACTGTAAATGTTCTGATAAGCAATACATATGAATTCCTTTAAAGCAAGCAGTATTTTAGGTAATGCAAATTTGAAATGTACGAGTATTAATTCCTTGCTAACAGCTTACAATTTTTCACAAGTTTTCTTAAACATATTTTCAAAACTTAGTCCTAAAACTTTTCAGATCCAATGTGTATTCATATTTTTGTGGTGAAATACGACAATCATTCAGTTTGGTAATCTTTTGCAATTGAATTTTTTTTAATTTGTATACTAATCATAAAGAATTTTTCTTATATAACCAGATAATATAATTTTAACATTGATGTGTTAAGGTATAGAGTTATCTCTCATAAAGAATACAACAAAATTTAACATTATCCTTGAATCGTTGATAATAATATGATACGGGCATTTTTAGTGGTCGAAATGAATACGTTACCAGGATAGACGTGGTGAGTTTTTGTCAGAAAGTTTCATCATCATACGAGTTTTGAGTTAAAATTGTTACGAAGTGCTTTACTGGAGAGCTGTTTTATGCTTAATTTTTGGTTAACATATTAAAAGAATTTTATTATTATTATTATAAACGTTATTGTGTTCCAGAGAATCTTTAAGAACCTGCTACTTAAAGCACTGTTGTTGAGTTTCAGTTGCAACTCACATTGCAAAAGAACACGTATTTGTTTGAAGTGCAGGAAGCTGTAATCTTTTGATAATCAAACTTTTATTGAAGCCATGTATTGTCAGCATCATCTTTTATGCCTGAATAAATATAGAAATATGTAGCAAACTTTCTTTATATCAGGGAAAATAATGTCCTCCATTCTTTTCACACTGAGTAGTACATCCGAAGTCTTCAATTTTTCCCCGTTCAAAACACGTAAGTGATTTGCTATTTCAATTCATGTGTCGTGATTTTTGCAAGCTCATTTCAATCATCACATTTTATTAATAATCTAGTTATAAATAATATATAAAATTAAATATTTTCATGCTTTTTATATAAAAAGAGATCATGTTGCACAATCATTTAATCATACATCAAAGACACCTACGTTTATTTGATACATTTTGAAAGACTTCGATATATGTTCTTCAATGACTCGAATTCCTTTATTCAAATTGAAAGGATTTTTGGTAGCAAAAATTATCCTAGAAAAGTAAAAGACTGCATATATTTTTGAGTGTACATAGTTATGGTGAAAGGTTTTTGAAAATCTAAATGGATTGCTAAAAAAGTGTCCTATATGTCAAATGCTTTTGAAATTATGAGTATGTAGCATACTTATTATCCATTTTTCACATCATTATGCATTGTATGTATGACAGTTTGAGAAAGAATTTCAATGTATTTACGGGATTTGATATATAATCTGCGATAATCATGAAACGAGCATTCTTTTTAAATGAAATATAGTGTTAAAATCCATTGTTCATCAATTCAATGTTTACGATACTGCACTGAAAAAATTTCGTGAATTTGACAGCAAGCTGTGGTGTAGCTCTAGTAATTAGTTCGCGATGTGAGGGTAAAATGTAGCACATTGTTCTGCAATAACGAGTAACTACAGTACAATATGCTGCTAAATGGGATTTTTTCAGTGATAAAGCTAATGTACCATCACAAAATCATACATTTATTACATGTTTCTGTGCTTATAAGTCATTAGCTTATCAATGTAAATATTATTAACTGAAAAGACGCTGAAATCCCGTAAACCTGATAAAGAAACTACTCTTTTTTAAAGAAACTGAGAGTATATGTGTTCAGTAAGAGAGATACAGAGGAGAGAATTATTTTGCGAAATTTTTAGTTTCTTGATGGGGGGAAAACTCCATAGATAAAGACCGGTGATTTGTGTTAAAGGATTTATTTTTAAATCCTTTCCAAGTGTCTAAGCGTTGTTCCTGTAAATAGAATATTCTCGTTTTTAAAATTATAAGCTTTATACTGTTGGAGTAAATGAGTGTCATCTTCGTATTAATAAAGTGTTTGCACAATAAACTTTAAGACTGTGAAGCACCTATGTGATCTAGTCTTCTTTACGTTATTCTATGTGTGAATATACTTTTTTTATTGCTTGTACATAGTTGCATTTTTTTCACTGACTAAATTATGTACTATCATATTATTAGTTATAATCTAGATTTAATTAAACTTTGTTGCCGAAGCTTTTATATATATTTCAAGCATTAACAACGTAGAAAAGTTTGAAATTTATTCACAATTGTTAATTCAATCGTGGGTATCTTTCCTTCTTTAAATGTAACTATTAAAACTGCTTTTAATGTTTGCGTCTATAAAAACAAAAACTTTCCTTTTTACTTTGATATACAAGCTTATAAATCTAAAGAATATATGTATAAAAATAAAATGATAATAATATAAAATAAATAAACTATCCAATTAATTTTTTCAAGCTAATAAATAAATTATTTTACAAAATAATGATCAAATTCCCATATTTCCAGTCGGGCTTAGAAAAACTGTTCATACTGCTTTATCCGTCCATATAGTTCGTCCGTATAGCCCGTCCATAAAAAATATTACAATGTCTTGTTTGAAAAACAAATGCCCTTCTTTGGATTAAATCTGAGGTCTGTACAAATTTTATCCGTCCAGTATTTTATAACTCTACCATACACAACTTTAGAATTTACATATTATGAATACTGAAATGCATTGTAAGCGAATTTGTAATCAAATTGAAATATTCAGAATAGGTAAACTCGGTCGTCGAAAATGAAAACTTTTGTTAAAAAGTTTTTGAGAGTGTAAATACGTAGCAAATGAAGTGGTTTAGGTAAGAATTTAAGAGATAAAAAGTAAATTACAAAAAGAAAAAAAAAGTTTAAAATGTTAATAGATATTTACTATGGAGAGAAGGATAATTGAGATAGAAATTTAAAACTTCTTTAAATAGTTTTGATGAAGCAAAGTTTGTTAAAATATTGTGCCAATAATGTAACTCTTTTTGGTATCACTTTAGCAATACTAGAAGGTTAATTTGTGTAATGTGTGTATAGAGAGAAACATTAAAGGAAATGAAGAGCAATAAAGTCGAAAATACAACTTTCCGATCACAAATTTGATGTCTTTTATGAGTGCTTGAGAGATAAAATTAAGCGTTTAATGAATTTCATAATTATAAAAATCATGTTTCATGAAAATTCATTTACTAAACATTAAAATTAATAAATCATTTTTTAACGTAACTGCTTATAAAGCTTTATTTACTTTTAGAATAATAATTATGTTTCTTAACATGTAGAACTGTTTAGTCTGTTTTTATAAGGTTATGAATTTTACCAACATAATTAACTATAATAAAACTAATGTATTTTTAAGTTTCAATTAAAACATCATTTTGTGAATTTCAACGTTTTTAGAGGTTTAAATATGTTTGAAACTGTTTTGAATAGTAGAAAGTTGCAAAAGTAACTACATGTATTTACAAACATTCAATTTTTATCTTCCTCTAAGAAAGCTTGGTTAAGTTATTGAAGCTCAATTATGTTCAGTTTATTATAATTGCAAATGAAATAAATTACTTACATTTATGTCATGCTATATATTTACAATATTTCAACATTTTAGTAACATCTTTGGTGAAGTAGTGCTTTAAAATGTGTTGCTTTTTTAAATATGAGGCATCAGAGTATGTCTTGTGTGTATTTTCGCATTCTAGTCTATGTTTTTAATTGCTTTTTTGTGTCGCATTTTTCAGCCCAGGAAGCAATTTTTTTTTTGCTGTGTACTAAAATTGGTATTTAATTGTGTAATAAAAAGTAATTTATTTATTAACCAACGTATGAAGCGAGTTATTTCATTTTAGATTTTGTCAACGAACTACTACACGAACCGTTGAATTTTCTATAATGTTTGCATATTTTTGTAGTTAATGACTTCAGTAATGTAGTCAAGAGGGAGAGAACCCGGGGCATAAGCAAACAGGAGGAAAATACAATTAGGTAAAAAAAGACACAATTTTCCACACGACATTTAGCTATTTATATTACTAAAATAAAAGATGATTTTTAAATAGATATTCTAATTCAAAAATTAAATAAGATTTATAAAATAACTTTTGAAAAAATATTCAAACCCTTGTTTCAACATATAAATCCATCCTAGCTCGCTGAAAATTGGTGGAAGCACTTTACGAAAATCATTACTCTAGGGCAGTGTTTCCTAACCAGCCGCTGGGGACGCCTTAGGAGGGCGCACAGCCTTTGCAGGGGGCGGGAAAGCAAAACATGCTCCAAAATTTTAGATCCAATGATTGACATTTCTTTCTTTAGTAATTGACATCTAAGAAATGAGTAGAAAAACATGCTGTTTTGATTTTTAATGCAATCACGTAAAAATGACTCAAGAAAATGATGTGAAATTTGGTGACATGATAAAAGGTCACTGAACTGATAGGAGTCGAATTAAAAAAAAAAAAAAAAAAAAAGTTGAGATTTTGCGAAAATTGTTTAAGTTGCGTAAATTTTTGTTCGCGCATCAAGTAATAATGATTAAGGCGAATGACCTGAATTTTGGTGAAATAATAGCTGATCACTCTACTTAAACTGTATCTTCGAATTTTTAATTTTTTTTTCAGATTTTGATATTTTTAAAAAATTGTTTTAAACTGCGTAAATTTGTTCCCACATCACGTGTGTCTAAAGTGTCTGACATGAAATTTGCTGATATAATAAGTGGTCACTCAACTTTCGGCGTCAGTTTTTTTAAAAGTTTTGATTAGATTTTGAAATTTTTGCCAAAATTGTTTCAAGCAGTTGAAATATTTGTTTGCGAATCATGTAATAACAAAAAAAGCTAATGAAATGAAAATTAATGGCATGATAGGGAGTCACTCAACTTAAAAGCAACGAATTGACATTTTTTGAAAATTCTTCTTAAAATGCGCTTTTTTTTCACATATCAAGTAAAAACGACTAAAGTGAACGAAATGAAATTTGATGACATAATAGGTGAACGTGCAACTTAAATTATAGTGGTCCAATTTTTTGAAAATTTGGATTAGTTTTTGAGATTTTGAGAAAGTGTATTTAAAATGTGTAAATATTTGTTTGTCTATCACATATAGACCTTCGAAGGGAATGAAATAAAATTTATTTTAATCACAGATGGTCACTTACATTACAGGTGCCGAAGTATTTCCATATTTTTTTAATAGATTTTGAAGTTTTGCGAAAATAGGGAAAATGTTTGTTTTGAATAGAATGAAATTTGAAATCACGTTATGTGGTAAGTTAATGTGTGAACTATAGATGCCAAAATTGTTTCAAATGTTTCAATTGTTTCAAATGTTCAAAGATTTTGTAAAAATCGTGTAAATGTTTGCTCTCGTATCCAACAGCTTATCGTTGGCAACAGCTTATTATTTGAAATGAGAAATATCGTCTGCTACTTTTAAATTTATTCTTCTTTCAAAATGTCATATGTAAACAAGCTGTGGATTGAAGGATATGTTTTTGCGCTTTCCGAAGAGAAATATTCTCATTCCATAATTCAAAAACGTTGTGAAATGCATGGCATTAAAATTTCTAAGTGCAAAATAAGCAACATTATTAATCGGCAAGGTAAAAACCGTCAATCAATATTTCTACATGGAAAGAAGTCTCCAAACGCATATCCGAAAGGTACGTACGGTTTCAAATGTTTCTAAAGTGAAATCGCTTGTAACAAGAGAAATCAGCCAACACAGAGATCAATTGCAAAGTCTTAAGATACATCTGTAGCAACAATGAATAAAATATTAAACCAAGATTTACAACTTAAAAAAGCTAAAAAACATAATATTCACCAGCTTTTGCAGAGACATGTGACTCAACGCAAACTTCGAAACGTCATACTTCGAAAACTACCACTGCATTCCTTGAAAAAATGAAGACTGATACAGGTATTGCATATATACCTTTTCATATACCTGCGAAGTCCCCTGACGTTTCACCTATAGACTATTGTGCCTTTGGTCTGTTAAAAAGAGCTCTTTCTAAACGCAAACCTACCAGGATAGATGGACTCTGGAAAGTAGTGGAAGAGGAATGGAAAGCAATACCCCTGAAATTTTACGAAAAGCTCTTCTATCAAGGAAATCACGATGCAGACTTATAGTCCAGAAAAAAAGGCTATCAGATCGAACATTAAAAAAATAGTCTTTACATTTTAAACATTAATTAAACGGCCCCGAAATCGTTCTAAAAATCTGTGTAAACACCCTCTGTATAGATAGAAGTTACAATTTTGCTTGCTATACTTTTGCCAATACGCTACTTCCGTTCTTTGTGGGGAGACCGGGTCTAGTTGATACATTTTTTTGCATTTTGATTTTTTTAATTATTGTTTTAAGTGACAAAGGTAAAATTTCATGTTGTAATCAATTATTATGTAATTCATTATGCTTTTACCGCATAAAAAAGTCAATTTGTTCAACGCAAAATATTCTTTAAAAAATGTTTTCTGATAGTATCAACTGAATCCATCAAGGGGTAAGTTGATACATGAATGGGTCAAACTGATACGCACTTGAGTTCGATGCTAGGGTGAAGAACAAATAATGATATGAAGTTATAAATCAAAAGTTAGTTCAGAAATATAATTAGAAATTATAACATTAATCTAAAATATTTCAAATAATACTTAGAAGGCATTAAACACTTATTCTTAGATAACATAGCTAGTACACTGACAGCTTACTAGTAGTATAAAGAATGAAAAATTAACTATTTTTACGTTATTATCATTCCCTTAAAGCATTTTTAAATATTTGCTTTAAATAAAGAAAAATCAGTGACAGGAAAGGTTTTACATTTAATGGTTCAGCTTGACCCAAAACATGAATCTGATTTACATTTGACACACGTATATGTAGGGCTATCCTCGCCACAATCTACAGGGTGTCCCAAAAATAGCGCCCAAACTCTGCACAGCCAGGTTTCTCGTTGGGAGTACATAAAAAGTGCCCAAAGAACCATAACTGTACGGCCCGTAATTTTCAAGAAAAGTGCTAGAAAAAAAACAGAAGCGCCATTTCCGGTGCACGAAGAGAACCTTTATTGGAATCCTGAACATAGTTTTTTTTTGCATATGCTTTCATAAAATGATGCTCAAAATGTCCACCGTGCATATCGGGGCTTGCATGCGTGGGCAGTGTAATGACCAACTGCTTACGTTCCGTCAATCTGGTCCCTACATAAATACACCAGCACGAAAGGGGGGGGGGACTGAATCACTGTTTGTTGTAATTAGGACTCGATAGATCAATTATTTCAAACGTTTTCATTGAAAGAAATTTATAGGTACCAGTTCTAATTATTGTAGCGGCCTTAACAACGAGTCCCGCATATGTAATCCAGTGTCCAATTTAATGTTTCTAGTTGTTTTCCCTCGCACCGGATGGGAAATCATATTTTGTTCTTCCTATTCTTCTCCCAAACTATGGACCGTACAAGTATAGTTCTTTGAGCAATTTTTATGTACTTCCAACGAGGAATCTGGCTGTGCAGAGTTTGGGCGCTATTTTTGGGACACCTTGTATAGGTGAGCCCATTTTTTTACATGAAATACATTAAATCAAGTCTTGTCCCTCTTTAGATGTTGAATAAGTTTTCAAACACCCTAAACAACATTCATCTTCGTCAGCCTCTGAATCTGACAGACTTTGGTTTACTTTTTTGGATATCAGCTTCAAGATGAATTTCACCTCTTCAAAGTTTTTTTTTCTTGTAATTTCTCGGCATCATTTAAAAAAAAGAAATTACATGATTAAAAACTTGTAGGTTATGTTGATACACCGTATAAACCGGACCAAGCAAAAACATCAACTTGACCCAAACGACGCCACTTCGCTAACCCTAAAACAACGGTAAAACAACCAAGAAATCTTGCCACCTTTTCAATGAGCGCAGTGATATCTTGTAACCGTGTGTGTACTGTTGAATGACTTAAGTAGCAAGTGGGAGAAAGTAAAGAGCAGCCAAAAAATTTAATTATGGTCACAAAAAATAATTTTCACGAATAAATCAGTAATGGCAAACAGCAGATTCTTGTTCTACGTTTTTCTACGATGAACACGTTCTACGATTGAGGCCTAAATGAAAGCCTTCTTCACCGCCTCTTCATATTTTAGTGCTCAGAAAGGTACAGTATCAACTTGACCCAGTATCAACTAGACCCGGTCTCCCCTACTCCTAGAATACTGACGAAAAGTCAGGCTTTTTGAAAATATGCATTACATACTAAGCTGTCAATGACGTGGGTACATAAGCTAATTATCTCTTACAATTCAGTTTAAAGTAATTTCTAATATGCTTTAAATAGAAACAAGTTCATAATGATCTCAATTTCAGCACTAAGCCATCTAATTAGAATCGCAATATTTTTAACACAATATTTAGAATTTGAAATCTCAAATTTTCATACCTAGAACCTCTGGAGATTAAAAAAAAAGTGTTGCAAAAAATGAAGAGAAATGCTTAAATTGTATTCTAGATAGCACCATTTGATAAAAATTCTATTAGATAAAGAATTAAAGCATGTTACCACCTTTTTTGATACCCTGTATATTAAAAATTATCTAAAGATAACCCTTACAATAGCTATTTACTACATTTACTAAAAATTGTATGGAATTATCATGTGTAAACTTGGCTAAAATACCAATAACTAACATCGATGTCAATTAATGGTGAAATCCATTTTCCCTTATCCAAAAATTGACACCCCCATCTTAAATAAATAAATTTATTTATTTATAAAAAAAATCCCTACATACTTACTTTATGTACTATTATCTAACAAATTTCAGTTTATATTGATTTCTAAAAAAGAAATGTGCTCAAATAGAAACAGGTTGATAGTGAACTAATCTTAATTTCAGGATTAAGCCAGCTTCTCAGAACCAGACTTCTTTTTAGCACTCAGTTTAAAATCTCAATTTCTGATACCTAGAACCCTCTGGAGGTAAAAGAATAATTGCATAAAGTTGTAGACAAATGTGTATATTGGTACTAGATAGCACCATTTGATAACAGTTTTGATATAAAAGCGTATTATAATAAATTCTCGGGCAAAGTGTCAATTGCTGGTGCACTGTCAGTTACTGGTTGGTACCTCTACCCTATTACTGGAAGCAAATGAGTAAAGCTGAATTACATAGCAATTGGTTTTTGAATGAGAGAAACAAACTTTTGAACTTTAACTAACCGAAGTCGTTAATGTGCGCATTACTTAAGTGGTGCACATTGTCTAGGTCATTATCTCTTGATTCCGCACTTTAACGAAGCAAATCAATTAATCTGCAGCTTATTATGGTATTATGGTATATGTGAAAAATGCATGAATATGGACTAGCCTAACTTTTGACTACGGATCTTCATGGCATAGAATTTTAACTTAAAACACGAAATCATCGATATCGTTATCATTTTTTAAAATCAAATAATGGGAATCGCTCACATACATCTATGTTATGTTTCTATACGTACAAAAACAGTGAAATATAACTCAAGACTGTAGAAACAAAGTACTTAAAAGGAGCAAAATGTACTAGCAATATCTGCGTACTTTGTCATCTTGCAATAACTCCGAGTACTTTATTCTTAAAATTTAGCAACACATGCATAATTTTTTGAATTGTATTTTACATTACACTCATTTATGACATGAATGCACTTAAAAAGAAAGAATACATTAGAGTACTCATTTGTAAGTAGCTTTTTTTTAACAGCGTAGCTCTCTGTTGAAACAAATTTTTAAATAATTTTACATTTTAGCATTAAAGCAATTTACATACATGCATTACTTTTTATATGTGTATTTCCACACACAATTATATTTTAAGGTTTCATACATAATCATCTAACAAAACTAGTAAATTTCAGCATTACCAACGACTTCGAAAAGATTAAACTTTTATATGCTAAATTAAAATCTACAAGTATTTTAAATTACTTTTATGCATACTTCGATTTCTAATGCTCCAGTTTAGTGACACTAATTCTTGAAACTTTGAAAACAAACTTTCAATTTTTAATTTTTATTATTTTTTAAATTTAAGAATAGTGCTAATATCCGAGATATCTTTACCGAGTTTCATAAAACCGAACCAAAATTAAATAATCAACAAGAATTTTTAAATTCAAGCATGCATTTTAATTAAAAAGAAATTTAATAATGCAAATGAAAACTATCTTTTTGTGGTCCCCTCCCCCGAAAAAATGTGCTCATAATTTTCTAAGCATGTTTTTCTTTTTCTAAACGAAACATGATATTGCTGAGTTTCAAAACGCAACGATATCATTCTTTTACAACCACCATTTTAATTTTTTTTTTGAATAGCATATTAATTAAGTCTAACTTGAGTTTTAGCTTTTATGTTCCCAATAGGGAACATAGGCGAGTAATATGTTAATACATGGAACATACTGAAAAAGGTTTAATTCTTTGAAGCGCAAAATTTCCCAATGCGTAAAAAAGGGCAGCCGTTGCCATCAACCTATTGGCAACGCCTGTCGTTTTTTCAGCATTGGGCAGTCTCTATCCAGTTGTTCTTCTATATCGATGTATTTCCATCGTATTCTCCATTTTTCAGCAGATGCCAGTGATGTTAAAAATAATCCTGACAGGAATTTTACAAATAATCGGCAATTTTTACGGGAAGTGATGTACTAAAAAGTAAAGGATTCTCGTGTAACTATGTCACCCTCTTATATTTTTATAGAAATCAAATTTATTCTTCGTGACTGTCAACAGTCAATACCTCTGAGTTTTGTGTTCTCACGGTGAGAACACCGCGTGTTAAAAATTTAACTATCCACTAGTCAACTTGCACTTTCAGATAATCTGATGCCAAGTGATTGTGTTTGCTACCGAAAATGATCCACGTTCGTTAATGACGCAGTTTTCTTTATCCGTCATGTGATATTTACAAAATTGGCGTTGATTAGAGAAGAATTCTTACCGATAAATTTCGGGGACATTTCACCATTGCATCTGGTATCATACCGGAAAAATAGGCTGCCAAAAGAAATGGTCCACTTTTTTTGTTTGCACAATAAGTGCATTGATAAAGCCGCGTGCGCATATGCCGTAAAACATGAACTATGTTCTCTGACCGCTGGTTTTGTTTCGGCACAAGTTATAACCTTCTAGAAAACTAGGCACACAAAAACCTGATTTAATCAGCTGGGTCCGTTAAACAAGAAGGTTAAGATTAGCTGTTGTTGATGCTTCTTAGTGTATTTTAATCGAACCGTGTTTTAATTTGGTGCATTTAAACTAAATGTAGGTTTTTTTTACAGTAGTATCACGTTAATCACGTTAAAGATGTAGAATTTGGAAGCAAACAAGACGCGGGGGGTATAGTCGATGGTTTGAATTTTCAGTGCTTTCAGAAAAATCGCTCAAACTTTTCAGTAGATTTTACAGTGTTACACAAATTATTTCTGTGAAACTTTTTTTATGCTATCTTGGAATACCGAAAAGATATCCCCCCGTGGGCAGTTGTCTGTCGAGTAGGTTTACCATAGGCACAAAACACAAATACCGGAAAACAATTTAATAAAGTATTTAGTTGTCTTTGATGCATATTATAAATCGGCTAATTTGCAGAATGAATGTCTTGGGAATTTTTTTGAGGACATTGATGCAGGGTGTACAAAAATGTCACAGTTGTGTGAGCAGCTCTGGCCGTTTGCTTTTGATTGCTTTCCGTAGTTTCGTCAGAGTATTGCAGTATTGTGCTGAATTGATCGTGCTCTCTTGGGGCAGGAAATCATGGTCCATGGTTGTATTGTTCTAATCTGGACGCATCCACGTACAGCAAGACTTTACTTTCGATCAATTTCATCTATTTAAAGCACGGTTCACTGTTGAGTGCCGTATGTGGTGCACACTTTCTACCGCCCTTTATATCCCTGTTTGGTGGCACTGCTTTAGCACCAGTCATTCTTGTGCAATCGCGCGTGTCCACTTTTCATTTGGACAACCCTTATAGTTTTTAGTTTTTATTTATTAATTTATTAGTTTACTTTTTTTTAATCTACTAATTCAATGATTTTTCATGTTGTAAATTTGTTTGTACATTTTTTATTAAGGCATACTCTCCTTTTTGTTAAGCTACAATGTCAAACACATCTTCTCTCAATGTAGACAGCTAACAATTTCTGTTTTAAAAAGTAAATATGTAGGTGCTGTTGTTTCTTATGCCTTCTGGCAACCGCTAAGGGATGCCTGATCCTCCATATAGGACGGCGATGGGTAAAAGGGGAAGGCTTCCATTTTAATGAGCCTCTGTGGAATGAAGTTTGGGGTCTCCTAATTTAGAACCAATTTCAGATGAGTGATCCATCACTTGAAATCGGCAGCTCCAGAGGTATGGCTCGAACATGGAGGATGCTGGAGCCACAAACATATATCACATGCTCGAGTTCCCATTAGCGTACGTGGTTCCACTGTATCCCAGCCGATAGAGGTTTTCACCCCTTCAAGACTGGCCAAGCTGGTGCTGCTTCACTTTTCGTGTTCTAATGGGAACGGAGCTTAACGACTAAGCCACTTCGGTACAATAAATAAATATAATCAGATTAATAAAAATACAGCGGAACTTCTCGGCAGGGACCACCCCCCGTTCCGCGAAAAATCGATCGTTAAGAGAAGTGGTCTCTCAAAGAAGTATACACATTTGATTCCCAAGAAAAGAAATGCTAAAAAATTTTGTTAGTTTTGTTCTTTATGAGGTTGCTTGCCAATACATAAGTAATTATGAAAACATATTTGTAAAAATTAAATTTAAATAAAATATTTTGAAATTTCAGATTGTTTCATTCTTTTTTTCTCTTTCCACGAGTATTCCTCTCTCTTTACTTCAATTTTTACATCTGACAAAAGAGCATTTATACTGATATTCTTCATGCATTCTGAATTCGCCATGGTAAAATCTATTAGCTTTTTGGGTTTTCCCACAACCAAAAGTAACCGCCCACCTCCTCTCCGAATTTCCTTTTTCATATGACTCGATTACATCAGTGCGCTGCTCCGACAGTAAAATACCTCGTCTCTTAGACATGCTTCTTCTCTAGCCTACGAGATTTGTAAGTGACGTGCACGTTTCTTTTTCTTTCTTTCTTTCTTTTTTTTATTTAATTTGCTAAATTACTAGAAAATAATTAATTAAAATACAAGAAAATTTTCGGACAGGGAGCCCGGTCCAGTCGATTACAGAGGGTTATGTGAACTCTTCTAGTGGATCTTTTAACATTGAGCAAGCAGAGAGAGTAAATAAAAAAAAACGATGCTTTAAACAATTGTTCGTTGAAGGATGGGGTCACTTAACAGAGGTGCTTGTCCATACAAGTTTCACTGTATTTCAGTAAGTTAGAAATTAAGAATGAAACTCCACTGAAGGTTTCTGTGTATTTTATGACATATCGGGAAGTCATTTAAAACATTTGTTGATACAGAATAGCTACCTCTCCTATTAAAAGGTTAATGATTCTACATTATAAAATTTCAATAAATTCATTTTCCAAAAATATTTTTAGAAACTAATACATAATATTAGAAAATTTTTGAAGCAAAGAGTTTCAAAATTGAACCAAACTAGGCCAGATTCGGTAAAAATGTCAAATGTCAACAGTGGATTGCTTTTTAAACCCAATGCAATAACTCGTACTTAAGTTAGGTTCAATTTTGAAGAGGAAAATGTTATATTAATTGAATTTTAATGTCACTTAAATGAGGCAGTTGTAACATTAAAGGAATAGCAGGCCATTTAAACACTAAGAAAGCTTTTGATTTTAAATGAGAATAATCTGAACATATTCTACAATGACTTCTGCCTTTCAGACACATGATGAGAGCATTAAAAAGAGAGTAACAGAGAGAGAGGGATATTAAATCCAGATTTTCCTCATTAAAAACATTATGTCTACCAGAATGAGAGAAAAATCATCCACGAATATTTTGAAGACATAGCAATCACAACGGCGCGGCGCTAGAAAAAGCATTTCACGAAAGCATGTCTACACTCAATCTTTGTCCACTTAAAATAAATAATTTCATATTTTTTTTTTTCTATACCCAAATCGAATTTAATACTCTTCTGGAAACGCGGAAACTTTTCCCATTCGAACAATTTTTTGTTTTGTTTTTTGTTTTTGTGTGTAAACAGATTCTCTTATAACAATGCTTCATGCAGACGGCATGCATGGTAAAGAAAAAATAAACTATGTTTTCTGGAAAAACTGTTTAAAAGAACTAAAATCGCAATTTTCCTTCAAAGCCTGATGGCCGTGACTTGAAATACGACGTCAATGTTACTTGCAGTGCCTAATTTTGTCGCTCAAAATGATTCTCTTTTTTATTCTCGGAAATAAAATGGAGCTGAAAATAGCAAAAAATCGCTTAAAAATGAGGGAACGGGTAGATTTTCAGATTTTTAAAGTAGCGCAGATTGTTTTCTATATTTTTATACATAATTATGAAAATTTTCAAGCGGATCGTACAAACGGTGTATATGTTATACACTTTTTGCGTTTTTTTAAACTTTTTAATCTTCTTGGAGTAATGGTGATAAAAGTTTTATCCTGAAGTGGTTGCCCGGAATTATTAGAGATTGAGTAAGTGAGTCAGGGTTAAGCGTAACTAGGGGAAAGGGGCCCAAAATGATCCCCTTAAGAAGAAAACTTGTATAAAATAACATAAATGTTAAATAAAACTTTGGCCCTTTGCCAGAATATTTTACGCTACATTTTGCATCATAAACATATTTTAATATTATGTTAAATCCATACTGAGTAACGAAAAAAACAGAGTTTTGAAATAGAGTCCAAAGAATCATTTTACCCGTAACCAAGAGCAGAATGATCCGACATGTGAAAATAATGGTAAATTTGTTTTTTAGGGAAAATAAGAGATGTAAAATAACTATGACTATACATTATGAAATAAAATAAGTTCTACAATCATATATTATGCATTACTTATTTTATGAAAATTTTAAAATATAAAAGTGTCACAAACAATGAGATGAAATATTTCAAAATTATAATTCAAAAATTATAGCGCACAGTAAACGCAGTTATAAATTAAATAAGTTAATGAAGAGTCACGTATGTTGAGAGCGTCTGAAGGGCTGTCACGGTTACTAATACCCGGTCCTGGAGTTTCTTCAGTCGATGTATCATTTTATACGGCAGTATGGCTGCTCACTTTACGTCATATTACTGGAACACGCCAAGAAAAATAACAGACAACAAAATCTGGAGTGACTCCACTCGACTTTCCGAACACTTACGATTAATATCATTACCAACCATTTAAATAAATTTTAATCAATGAATAATTCAAACATATATACTAAATTAAAGTTCAATCGAATGCGCCGTTTAAACGCTAGCGCACTTTCAAGAATTTCTCCCCATATGCCATAATGTAAAAGAATTCTTTGTCGTAGCCCTGTAGAAAAACTATGCACATCAAAATCCATACCGGTCTTACGATGGTGGTTTATAACATATATATACCCAATTCGAGTTCAATCCAATGTACCGTTTAAACGCTAGATCACTTTCAAGAATTTCCGCCATATGCCATAACGTTGTGGCGGTACGATCACCTCCGCGCACACAACACCCGACAATTGAAGGCCGGTCAAAGGGCTACCTTTTGGCCGAGCAGGATTGCGACTCATTCTACGACCCATAAGTCCCTGGGTTCAAACCCACCTCTCGCCCCACACTCTCCCTATATTGATGACCTGGACAATGAACACGCATTCTCCTTCTCGCCAATAGCGACAGATGTCGCCAGCACCGCCCTCTTCCATCTCTCGCTCGGCTCTTCCAAAGTCCGCAACGAGCGGCAGCGACCTCACAAAGTCCGCAACGAGAGGCAGCAACCTCCCAAAAGTCCACAACGAGTGGCAGCGACTTCACAAAGTCCACAACGAGTGGCAGCGTTCCATAACGCTTGGAACATCGTTCGTCAGCCTCCGACTAACTCTCTAAGGGGGGGGGGGAGTAGTGTGGCGGTACGATCACCTCCGCGCACACAGCACCCGTCAATTGAAGGCCGGTCAAAGGGGTACCTTTTGGCTGAGCCGGATTGCGTCTCATTCTACGACCCATAAGTCCCTGGGTTCAAACCCAGCTCTCGCCCCGCGCTATCCCTACAACGTAAAAGAAATCTTTGTCGTAGCCATGTAGAAAAACTATAAATCCTATGCACATCAAAATCAATACCGGTCTTACGACTGTGGTTTATGACATATGACATATATGCCCAATTTGAGCTCAATCGAATGTACCGTTTAGGAGCTATCGTGTTCCTTCACATAAACACACACACACACATACATACATCTCGTAAAAATAGCATAAATGAATTCAGAAAACCTCAAAACGTGTAAATACACCAAAATCTCGAAGTCGAATTTTTTCATGATTACAATACTTTCTTTCCACGGTACATGTTTGGAAAGTAATGATGCACCAAAAAAATTTCAAAATTAACCAGAGGAATATTCTTTAATGTAGTCTTTCGCCGATTAAACGCTAGCGCACTTTCAAGAATTTCCCCCCATACGCCATAATATAAAAGAAATCTTTGTTCTAGCCCTGTAGAAAAAATATAAGTCCTATACACATCAAAATCAATACCGGTCTTACAATGGTAGTTTATAACATGTATACCTAATTTGAGCTCAATCGAATATACCGTTTAAACGCTAGCGCACTTTGAAGAATTTCCCCCCATAGGCCATAATGTAAAAGAAATCTTTGTCGTAGCCCTGTAGAAAAACTATAAGTCCTATACACACCAAAACCAATACCGGTCTTGCGACGGTGGTTTATGACATATATACCCATTTTGAGCTCAATCAAATGCCCCGTTTAGGAGTTATCGTGTTCACTCACATACACACACACATACATACCTACATCTCGTAAAAATAGCATAAATGAATTCAGAAGACCTCAAAACCTGTAAATACACCAAAATCTCGAAGTCGAATTTTTTCATAATTACAATACTTTCCTTACATGGTACATGTTCGGAAAGTAAATTACTTGGCACATGTTTGGAAAGTAACAAGCGTAATTCAGATCTAAAAACATACTCTATTGAATAAACCAAGTCATTATTTCTGTACATTAAAGATTGTATTTCCAAAAAATCTGGAGTGACTCCACTCGACTTTCCGAACACTTACGAATAAGATCATTACGAAGCATTTAAATAAATTTTAATCGATGAATAATTCAAACATATATACCAAATTGAAGTTCAATCGAATGCATCGTTTAAACGCTAGCGAACTTTCAAGAATTTCTCCCCATAGTCCATAATGTAAAAGAAATCTTATTCGTAGCCCTGTAGAAAAACTATAAGTTCTATACACATCAAAATCAATACCGGTCTTAAGATGGTGGTTTATAACATGTATCCCAATTTGAGCTCAATCGAATGTATCGTTTAAACGCTAGCGCACTTTCAAGAATTTGCTCCCATAGGCCATAATGTAAAAGAAATCTTTGTCGTAGCCCTGTAGAAAAACTATAAGTCTTATACACATCAAAATCAATACCGGTCTTGCGACAGAGCTCAATCGAATGCCCCGTTCAGGAGCTATCGTGTTCGCTCACATACACACACACACACACACACACACACACACACACATACACACATACATACATACATCTCGTAAAAATAGCATAAATGAATTCAGGAGACCTCAAAACATGTAAATACACCAAAATCTCGAATTCAAATTTTTTCACGATTACAATACTTTCCTTACATAGTACATGTTCGGCAAGTAATAAATAGGAAAGTTAGTGCTTAACTTATAAGAAATATGATAAGACTCAGTTTTTTGAAGAATTCTACTAACACGCGTAATACACCGATTGCTTAAATATAACTATTGGTTCTGATTGACTTGGCACAACTGGCTTATATGTAGGATTACAATGAAGGTATGAATGAAGAGCATTTTCAGCACTTTTCTTTGTGCTTGCGTTTTCACAACAAATAAGGAAAATAAAATCTTAATTTGATTTTCTCAATTGATGATTTTTAAACTTTCGCCCAAGATTGTATAAAAAAATAAACAGTTAAATAAAAGTTACCATTGTAAAATCACAGTAATTTTCATGGAATACTATTAATTAATTGATCTTTATTCTGTGGATTTCAACTATGTTAAATACATCAATAACATTTAATATACGATTGCTAAAAGCTGAAATAAAAATATTATTATTTATAAATTTTTTCATTAAAATATTAACTTATTAGGCATTCCTAAATTGTAAAGTTTACAGGATGAAAGTTTTACAGAACTACAATTTATTGGAAGAATTCAGATTTTAGCGCGAATAATTAAATAATGTCATGTTTTTTAACAGAAAATAACAAAACTTTATTTTTTTTTTGTGTATACATTTTTTTAAATACAATAATTAGAGTACGAAAATTGAATAAGTTATTCCAAAAGAAATTTTGCGTTAAAAAAGAACTCACTAAAATAAGAAAACCTACTAATTTATAACGAATCTGAACATGAATGCCATGATGAACATCACCCTCCCCCTTCGAATATACTATAAATACAATGCTCGAAATTTGCTAATCCTCTAACTAAAAGGAATGGAAGATGTTTAGACTTTCCTAAATTGAAATTAGGAACAGAACCTTATAAAATTTCAGGAATGTATTGTTTTCTTGAATATTTTTTTGAGACGCAAGTAAAGAGCATTGATTCAGTAAGCAGATAAAAGATCATTTTTGTTTTCAAATGCAATTAATGAACTTTTTAATGAGTATAAATATTGACAACTAATGTCTAAAATTCTGGGGCCGTTTAATTAATGTTTAAAATTTAAAGATTATTTTTTGAATGTTCGATCTGATAGCCTTATTTCTGGACTATTAAGTCTGCATCGTGCTTTCCATGATAGAAGAGCTTTTCGTAAAAATTTTAGGGGTATTGCTTTCCATTCCTCTTCCACTACTTTCCAGTGTCCATCTATCGTGGTGGGTTTGCGTTTAGAAAGAGCTCTTTTTAACAGACCAAAGGCACAATAGTCCATAGGTGAAACGTCAGGGAACTTCGCAGGAATATGTTGAAAAGGTATATATGCAGTAATTGTATCAGTCTTCATTTTTTCAAGGAATGCAGTGGTAGTTTTCGAAGTATGACTTAATTGTGCCACATGTCTCGGCAAAAGCTGGTGAACATTATGTTTTTTAGCTTTTTAAAGTTGTAAATCTCGGTTTATTATTTTATTTATTGTTGCTACAGATGTATCTAAAGACTTTGCAAATGATCTCTGTGGTGGTGGATTTTCTCTGTTACCAGCGATTTCACTTTAGAAACATTTGAAACAGTACATACCTTTTCCGGATATTCGTTTGGAAGCTTCTTTCCATGTAGAAATAATGATTGACGGTTCGATTAATAATGTTGCTTATTTTGCACTTAGAAATTTTAATACCATGCATTTCACAACGTTTTTGAATTATGGAATAAGAATATTTCTCTTCGGAAAGCGCAAAAACATATCCTTCAATCCACAACTTGTTTACATATGACATTTTGAAAGAAGAATAAATTTAAAAGTAGCAGACGATATTTCTCATTTCAAATAATAAGCTGATGCAAAAATTTTTTTTTCTGAAACATTTACTTTTTTTAATTCTTTATCGAAATCGTTCTAAAATGTGTAAACACCCTCTGTACTTTACCATTTAACCTCACCTAGAGATGATGAGAGACTCTTATTTTTTGCGAGGCTTTACAGCTTTTCTGGCAACACGAGACAGGACTATTTTTCGTCTTCCGTCCATCTCTACTCACCATACCCTAATAGCAATAACAGCAGCATGGAGTTAAACGGTATTACACTACTAATATTAAAATAAATAAAATATTAATGTAAAAATTTAGATATTTTTTCTTTTATACAGAAATATCCTTTGAAAACGTATCAATTTTAAAATCGACGATATTTCCACAATAATTTGCTATTTACAGTCACGATTTTCTTAATTCAGTTCTTCAAGATTTAAAATATTTCTTACGAGTGAATTTGCGTAATCTTATTCCTATGTTCTTACTTTTTTGACGCGTCAAATACTTTTTAAAGTTTGGATATTTCACATATCCTTTAACCCCTCTCACATTTGAACAAGGTTATCTGATTCGCCAATCATACGTTGGCGAGCTTCTGAGTTATGACGCATGCTCACTAAGGAACTAGATGAAAACAAACATAAACAAATTAGCGATAAATGCATTAGCTAAGGATTTTGAAGACACTTAATTATTAAAACTACATTAATTAGTAATCCCATCCTCACCCCCCCCACAAAAAAAATATTGCTGTGCTTAGATGTTGTTCAACTCCAGCACGGCCCAAACCGCCATCTTAATTCTGAATTACGCTTACCATATGAATGCAAAAAATCGCCATGGTAACTGCATATGTAAAACTATCCCCAGCTTGGCGTGAGTGGGGGCATTATAAGTAGGAATCAGCCGGTTAGCTTTATAAGACAAAACCAAACCAGTAAAGTGAAGAAATCTAAACTACATCTTTCTCTACACAACACGATTTTTTTTATAGTTAAATTAAAGATTAGGACAAATCTTATGTGAAAGCAACTGCTTGCATTCAATGATGTTTATTAAGATTAACAATTAATCTGAATCAGTTTGTCAACTAGGAAAGAAAAAGCCGCGAATTGTGGTTCATTTTATGCAATCCAACGTTTACTTAAGGGGACCGGGTAAGCCCTATCTCCGCCATGTTAAATTCATCAACTTTATGCACCTTTTTCTCAGAAATGGTAAAAGATAATTGTACAAAATTTTTACAGCAGTTAGAAAAACATATTTTACATACTTTAACACGTCAGATTTTTTCTGAATAAAAATTAAAAAATATTAGTAATTTTTTACTGAAAATCACTTTTAAATTTGCATTTTTGATAGAATGTTGCTGCCTAAAATGAATAATTTTCAATATATTAACAAACCGCCATGTTAAAGTATGAAGTATTATATGATACATCTGACGTGAAAAAAATGAGTTCATAAGTTTAATAGATATTGAGAAGAAGGAACATGAATCTGAAAAATCCACAATTTTGAGAAAATCTGCTTTAAAGATTTTTAGATGGCGTATAAACTATGAAGTGCCTTGGGGAAATATAAAAATTTCTAATAATTCTGTTTTTCAGATAAACAAGTGTAATATATAGCTAGAAAGATAAAATTTTAAAGTATTTAATGCAATGAAAAAATAAAATAATCGACTTTTTGACCGAATTTTGCGCACCTGGTCCCCTTAAAAAATAATCTGATCAACTAAAATCATCAGTTAGCTGAAAGAAAATCATAAATAAATAATTAAAAAAAATAACACTTTCGAATTTTATCAGTGCATTACGTCGAATTTTTATTGCACGTATAACATATTTTTATTCCTAGAAACCATCTTGAAAAAAATGGACCTATTAGCCCATCACATACTTTGGAAATCAAAAAACTTCAAAATTATCTTTCATGATCCTAAAATTAAAAAATAACTATATAGATCTGTGTTTGGTTTCTTACAGTGAGAAATATTAAATTACCTATGTCGTTTTGTTATAGTTAACAGCAATGTGTGCTTTAAATATAGCACGCAATTTCTTTACAGTGTATGCTATTATTAATTTTTCTCTCTACAAACAGTGTTTCTAACTAAAATTAAAATATTAAAAAAAAAAGTGAAACTATTGCATGAAAAATTTACTAGTACTGAACTCCTCTAAAAGTATTGTTTTGTACCGGGAATTTCAAAATTAACTCAAAAATGAAATTTATAAACAGCTACTAAAATATAAAGTTTCAAATCAGAAGCTATAAAACATAACACACATTTAAACCAAACACAGATTTAAAAAAATTTTTTTTGGCAGCAATTTGAATTCGAAGCATCGTACCGTGTTTTTTTAACAGTCATATTTAATTGTTATATTCTTTTTTTGTGTGGGAACGGGATTACCACATTGTTTTTTAGCAAAACAAATTCAAAAGTATAAATGTCCTCCAAAGTGCTTTTTGATTAGAATCAAAATACAAACAACGTTTGGATTGGTTCTGAGAGCAAAAGTTTACGAGAAGTTTATAGTACCTAGCAATCTATTAAATTGTTGTCGCTTACAATTTTCATGCATCATTTTACCAAAAAGGTTAATGTTATTTTTACTATTTTTTTATAATCAAAGCTTTTTAAATTTCCATTAGGGTATTTTTTGATTATGGTGTGGGAGGCGTAATTATTTACGTATTAAATAAAATCTCAAGTCAAAATGCAAATATTTTCTTATAACTTGCATTCGATTTCAATATCCAGGGTGACATTAAATGTAAGGTCGTAGTGATACAGTACATGAAAGGATTACACTTAGCTGTATAAAGTATATTCGTGAATGTTATTTTTATGTACCAGCCAACCATAGAAAAAAATGAAACATTAATCACCATTTCTAGGATACGGCAAAAATGGGTACCATTCAAAATTTAACATTCAATAAAATCTGCTTGTAGGAATATTTATTAAATTTAGTTAATGTTTGAGTAACCTTTAATGTATTTTAAAATAGTTACATAAAGATAATGCTTGCAATGAAGTTTCTAAGAAAAGTATTTCTGTACAGGGTTCTATCTTACTTTTATTTTTCAGTAGAACAAAAATATACCCAATTCGTAGAATAATTTGCTGCTACCTATATACTTTAATTAAATAAACAAATTGTAATTTTATAATTCATGTATTTCTTACATTATTTCTTTTAGGTCAATTTATGTTTCCTCTTTATGATAAAAATCTCCGACTAAAGATTGTTTTTTTAATAGTGAAAAAAATTTGAACAATTTTAAAAAAGTATTACAGATCAAATGAAGTTACAGATTAAAAAAAATTCATATCTCCTCACAAGTACTTTTCTCTTAATACTTTAAAAACGTACAAGTTATAAATCTGTAAATGCAACGGAGTATTCAGAAAAAAAAAGTTAAACTAGGCAGTATTTAGGACAATTTCGGGTAACTTTTGGGACAATTTCGCGCTGAAAAGATCCCCCCCCCCAAAATATAACTGTTTTAAAATAGCTGTTTTTAACAATTGTTTTTACATTAATACGTCCCTGCACACAAAAAATAGTTTATGTTCGTTGGACGTTTGTGCTTGGTAATATCCAGGAACCATAAAAGCTAAAACCACTCAAATCCTCTGATCAAAATTTGGTGGACACAGGGCTTTTACAAACGTTCCAGATTATATTAACTACATTATCAACATCTTTCAAGCGGAAATCACCAGTCTCATTTATAACTCACCCGATGAAGGGATTAAATGAAAGAGCATTTGAGGCTAAAAAACATTTTTCTAATCACGATTTCCTTTTCTTGCGTAATCTCTCCTTCATCACTTTTTTCACCCTATCGTATTAAATTACGAAAGCTCAAGAAACTCAAAGATTGTTTATCAAGATAAAAGCCAAATATCCATCCTAGAAAAAAGGAGAAGTATGACAAATTTCACAAACATGAAATTTCCAAGTGTAATTTCACTCTCTTTAAAATAGAACTTGCTTTCACAATTCTGTATTATTATTATTTCTTTCCAAACTACTTGAAATAAACCCTTCCCTGTGTTCGTAAACAGTGCACGAGTATCAGAAGTGCGTTTAGTTATTGAGATGGCGTTCGTAAACTCAAAATTAGAATGCTTATATCAACAACTGAAATAAAAATAATAATTTACATGATATAAATAACACACATTTTATTCACAGCGAGACTGACGTATTTGTAACTTATCTGTGCTCGGTTATGTTGGTATAGGTTTAGTATCTGATGGATCTGAATTTACCAGAATTGTATAGGGGAAGGTGACCCAAAATGATCCTAGAGGGCAAAAAAATCCACATATGTTTTGTTAGATACAGTCAGCGCTATCTATCAGGTAGCACATAAACATGTTGTGCCAAGTCAAGAAGAAGCAATGGCGGTATTTAAGCGATCGGTGTATTATGTGCCTGAGTAGAATTCTTCGACAAACGGGGTTTTGTCATATTTCTTAAAAGTGTGCCCTAGCTTTCCTATTTACTTAGAAATGCAGTCTTTAAAGTGCAGAAATAGGACTTGGTTTACTGATTAGAGTATGTTCTTAGATTTGAATTGTACTTGCTAAGTTTGTTATGTTTCTCGGCGAGTTTCAATAATGTGATCTAAAGTGGGAAGTCATATTGCCGGAAAAAATGATTCTTAGAATGACGAAACGCCAGTACCGGGTCCTAGTCGTCATGGCAGCCCTTCAGCCATTCTCAAAATGGGTGACTCCACATTACATCATTTGATTGATTTCTGCGTTTATTGTAGGCCATAATTTTTTAATTATAATTTTTAAATATTCCATTCTATCGCTTGTGACACTTTTTCATTTTAAAATTTTCATAAAATAAATCATGCATACTATATGATAGTAAAATCTATTTTATTTCATTATGTATGTTCATCATTTCTTTTATATCTTTTATTTTGCTGATAAAAAAACAATTTTAAATTATTTCCATATGAAGGATCGTTTCGCTTTTGGACTGAGAGTAAAATGATCCTTTAGACGCTTTCTAAAAATTTCTATTTTTATTATTACTCACTGTGCTTCAAAATATTATTAAAATATGTTTTTGATGTAAAATATCATAGCACAGGGCCACAGTTTTATTTAGCATTTATGTTATTTTATACAAGTCTTAACTTAAGGGGATCATTTTGGTCCACCTTCCCTTAAATAACAAAGCTGTATTAACAAGTTAAATTAGATTACAAAAAATAGTTCGATTATAGAAAATTTTAGACAGTACAAGACTGATTTTTGAAGAATTTGTGTGGAAATAAGTTTTCAATTAAGTTAAAGTTCCATGAAATTTGCATAAGTGATGGTAAGTATTTTAAAATACACAGAAACTAGGTATCTAATCGAAAAAAAAGAACTTACGAACATAATATGATCAAGCTTAACGGTAAATGCAACCGTATTTTGATAATACGTATCAGAAAGGTACGATCATTAAGTATTAAATATTGAACATGGTCGACTTAGTTCTGATCAGCTGACGTTGATGGCCTTTCACAACATAGTCCATTTCAACCCAAACTCTTTCTCTCTGAACATAATAAGCCAATCAAAAGCGTCTATTGCAGATAACGTATTGTCCAAAGGTTTTTTTTTTTTTTTTTTTTTTGTAGCATACCAGACTGTTTTGCCTGAATATTTTATTGCGAAAAAAGAGTATGTTTTTGCTCGAATAAGTTCATAATTTTACGAAATAATCAGAACAAAAGTTTTCACTCAATTTAAATTAATTTGTTTTGAAAATACAGAAAAATGTAATTACAATCGTTTTCATGTATTGATGCAAGTCTAAAACAAAACATTTTTACAGACGACTCTTTTAAGTATTTAAATTTACTAAATCTATTGCGTTTGCGATTTTAGCTGTAAACGTAATAGCTATGAATTCTGAAGAATGGAAAATTGAAAAGTGCCTCTAATTTTTTGGGGGAATTTGGACTCAGTTTTTATCTCCATTTTACAACTGCTTAGCGGAAATTAGACATCCCATGACTTTGCCAACTTCCGATGATTTACTTCTTGGAATGCTTTCAATCTTTTGTTAAATTCTCGCAGAAAAATCGATGAACTTTAGCTTAAAAACTTTTCAAAGTTACTGTGGAATTTATTAAAAAAAGCGAAATTCATAACATTTTTTAAGGTACTTCTTTCTACCGCCTTTACGAGCATTATTTTAAAGAGCTTGAATATCACCCATGTTCTTCGAGCATGTATATCAAAGTCTGGACATGCATAGAGTTACTCAAAGTGGTGGTGAAATAACGTCAGGTCAATACTCTGTAATCACAAGTTGAAATTCGCTTGACAAGAAAGTGGAAAAAATTCTGTTGTTCGCTGACCTTAAAGAGATTTGATTCTATCTTATCGAAGTGTTTATATGGAATTGGCGACATAAGACAAATGCGTGGTTTTCGAGGTTTTTGTCTGATAAATACCCTCTTTTTTGGTTAATATCCTCGCTCACGGGTTAATGATTTTAGATGGTTCAGTGAACCGTTGTTTTGCTCATTACTGAAGCAGACATGCTGAATGCTGTCTGTGGAAAGTGCTTTGTCAAAGATGTTTCTTTCCAAAAACATTTTCTTAATCATATATTTAAATTCTAAATAGTTACTTATCTTTGGTGATAAGTGACAGGGCACTGAAAGATTCCAGTGAATTAGCAAAGTTTCGAAAGGTAAATAGGGTACTCCGTTTGCAAGTTTGAAAATTAAATAAACTTTGGAGAGCTTGATATCTATTTGCTTTGAATTTTATTTCTTATAAAGTTGTTCACCCAACATTCTTCCTAAATGTAAATTTGATTCTTTTGAGAGATTGTTCTTTGATGTGTATACATTGATAACGACTATAATGATCTCTACAATTTTCGCCTTGACGTTTATCTGTGAAGAAGGGGGGGGGGTTATTTCGTCACTTTTTAAAGTATCCGTTACATATGGAGTTTTGCATCTTTGGCATCTAACATCTAGTCTGATGTTAAAGTAGTAGTTGAAGTCATTACATTTCAATAAATTACTCAGTTACCGACTTGGCCTTTTTGGACAACACGGATTTCTTGTGCAATCGCGATAGAACTTTCCTTAAATAGACCTTTATTTTCATAAGGGATTTATTTAGAGAATCTAACTTCCAAAAACTCAATGTCAACCTTGTCTTTTCAGTTTCTCAATTTTTATTGATTTTTTATGAATAGTTTACGAATTACAAGGCACCAAAAATTAATCATTGATGTAAACTAATCAACTAAGTGCTTAAAAATTTACGTCTTTTCTGAAAAGAAAGAAAAACAGAGACTGGTGTATTTCTTTATTTTTTCAATAAGTTTTTACTAGTATGTAAAGGTCGAATGGTAATAATAACGATTTATTTTGAACGTGGACCAAAAATTCTTGACATTTAATAATTTAATATATGAAAATCCAGTATTTGGCAAACGAGAGTGAAGTTTGCACCACATTGTTCTTTACGCTGTAAATTCTTTTCAAGGAAATGAAAAATTAGCTCTAAATTTTGCTCATAAATTGCACTGTACATAAAAAAACAGCAATAAAAATAACCAAAAGTTCCAGACAACCCGTTAAAGAGAATTTAAATCATTACCATATTTAACACATATTCTCCTTTTGTAAATAAAAATACAAACTAATCTAATACAATCCATGTGTTTGTTAACATTGACTTGAAATAAACTGAATCACATTCGTTATAAATTCGTTTTGTATCTTCATTATTTGAACTTTAGGCACAGTGAAAAAATGTAATTTGTACTTCACGTAACTCCAATACAATAAATCAAGAAGGGGTAAGTCTGGATGTCAGTGGCCATATCAACAGATTGTCGCTTGTAATCCGGCTTACACTACGTATTGAAGGAGTAATATGATTGGTTTTGTATTGACCAATGGTTCTGAAATGTCGATTAAGACTTTTGAATTTAAAAATTGCGAATTAATTTTGATTTTTACGTAATTTTTGGCGACAGAGTTTATGTCTCGCATAATTTTAAATTTGTGATTTCGAGTAAAATCTCATTTTTATTTATTTATTTATTTACTTTATTTTTAGAAAAACTTAAAAACAGCAAATATCGCTAAAATTTGGGAAACGTATATTTTTCAGATTTCTAAAGTAGCACAGTTTTTCCATGTTTGTGCAAGATTTTAAGCCAATTGATCAAAAATTGTGGATTTGTATACAACTCAAACAAGCAAACAATAAAAATAAAAGATAATTTTTACTTTATAATAAGATTAATTAAAGAAGAAAACAAAAATCAGCGTTTTCTGTCCTGCAGGATTTATAATATTTTTCCTTATTAGAAAACAAAAATTGTAACAAACAAAAATTGAAAACAAAGATAATAATAATATTAAATATATTTTTTAATAATTTTAATTGATTGCACATTGCAAATCGTCCCGATTGAAAATTTATAATGCACGATTTAAAAATATTATTTCAAATACTGTCCACATTAATGACTTAAAAAATTTTGTCGGATATTTATTATTAACATTCTATCAATTACTTGCGTATGTTTTTCGAAATGATATTTTAAAGAACTACTACTTGATTACAGATTAAAATATTTCTAAAAGAGCAAATACAAATAGAATCCTCTCTCCTAGTACAAAAAAAGATCTTTCTAAAAGTGATTCTTCAGTTAAAATTCATAAAATGTAATTTTAGTACAGGTAAAATCCAATAAGTTTAACGGAAATTTATGTTATACAAATATGCTTAAACTGTATAATATCAATGCAATTGAGACCATAATCTTAAAACTATCGCAAACGATACCATTCACTGTGCTGTAGAAATATTAACATTCAACCCTTGAAAAGAAGATATCTATAAATAAAATAGTGAAGACATTGACCCAGATTATATCTCACTATTAATCATAAAAGGGACATTTAGTA
This sequence comes from Cheiracanthium punctorium, assembly GCA_038373885.1. Classification (NCBI taxonomy): domain Eukaryota; kingdom Metazoa; phylum Arthropoda; class Arachnida; order Araneae; family Cheiracanthiidae; genus Cheiracanthium; species Cheiracanthium punctorium. The sequence goes on along the minus strand of JAWZYV010000576.1, from coordinate 411,708 downwards.
TGCGTTAGTGTATTCAATGAATGGAAATCCTCTGAAAATTATGTAATTCCACACGAACACTTACATAAACCTCACAGTTTTGTCAAAGTGTTTATGCGATTTGCGATGAAATTTATAGATATTTTTACAAAAACAGATAAAATTAAGGATGAACTGACGACAGACCGACATCAATAGTACATTCGCGAAGAGACGCCTTATCTTTTCGTTCATTCATCGTTTCTTTGCCCATTCGCGCGCTTTTTTGGGGGGACTTTCAGTGGTTGACCAAACACGTGCTCTGTAGAGCGAAGGAGGTGTCAAGGTTGAATAGATTCCTTGTTTTTTGAGATTTACTTGAAATTATAAGAAAAATTCTCAGGAAACAGATAATCGCTGTAAACGTTGGTTCTCGTTGATTTAAATTTCCGGTTAATGTTAGTTTTTCCTTTTATTGATGTTGTGTTACCGGGATATAAAAGCGAAAGGTCACAAGGATAGCAATATACAGGGTGAATCTAATCTCTTGGACAAAACTTTAAGGGGTAATAGGGCACATAATAAACTATGAATTTTAGTCTTCTGTTTTCGGAGAAAAATGCATTAGTTTCTGACGAACAATCGTCGGGAAGTGCACTGTTGTTTCAGCACTTTTTCCAAAGTGATTATTAACAATTACATGAAGACGATGTTGCCGACCCCGCATTGCTATGTGATTCTGATTCCTTATTATGTACCCTATCACCTCTTAAAGTTTTGTCCAAGAGTTTAGATTCACCCTGTATATATATATAAGAAGGATGTTTCGAAACTCATGGGCAATAATTCAAGGGGTGGTAATGTGAGCCAAGATGGTTCAGAATCGGAGAGCAATGTGGAGTCGGAAACTTCGTCCTCATTTACCTGTTAATAATCATTTTGGAATAATAGTGAACTTTCTGACTATGGTACGTCAAAAACTAATGGATCTCTCACAAAAAGCACTTGATTAACGTTGATTAGTAAGAAGATTGATTACTAATTGATTACAAAGGAATCTTTCAATGACCTGGCATTTATCACCAAAGACAAGTAACTATTTAGAATTTAAATATATGATTAAGAAAATGATTTTGGAAAGAAACATCTTGGACAAAACACTTTACGCAGACAGCATTCAGTATGTCTGCTTCAGTAATGAGCAAAACAACGGTTCACTGAACAGACTAAAATAATTACCCGTGAGCGAGGATAGTAACCAAAAAAGATGGGTATTAATAAATAAATTGATTTACCACCACTGATACCACCATTGATTGAATTTACCACCATTGATTAGTAAGAAAATTACTAATTTCTAACATTGATTAGTAAGAATTGATTACTAATTTCTAACATTGATTAGTAAGAATTGATTACTAAGTAATCTAATGGATTACTTAGAATTGATTACTTAATTGATTACTAAGGGATTATTCAACGATTACAAGATTGATTATTAAAGTGATTATTAACAGTTAAATGAAAACAACGTTCCCAACCCCACATTAAATGACGTCACGTCATTTAATGCTCCATGGCGGAAAGATTTGGACTTCAACAAGACAAATGTTTTATCGCTGAATGGTCCGAATACAGTGTAAACAATCAGTTAGGGGGCTCTAGGCTGCGGTCTAGTTATCAGGCCCTGCACAGTAGTATAAGTTACTGTCTTCTGTCTGTAAAATGTATTATTAGTGCCATAAAGTTTCTGTGTTTTGATTTTTTTTCCTTCCTCATATGAAAATTCTCCAAACTCTTAAAAAACGCGTATTTTTAGAATTAGTTCCTAGATGTGAGCTACTGAGAACTTATTGTAAGTACTTAAACAGGAAATAAATCTGTTTTTGTTCATAAAATCTACCGAACTTGGAACTTTTTATCTGCCCTTTTTTTGCAGCTGTTCTAAAGAATTTTTGTTTTTCCTTTCATTACTCACACTTGAAAAACTGATATATATCTCTCATCACTTCGTAAATGACACTGCTTGTGCAGCATTTTCTTATTAAATTGTATTTTGTTCTAACATCTGGATTTTGGAATCACTTTTGGTAATTGATCCTATCAGAATTCTGCCTACGAAGCAAGATTTATTTATTTAAGTTAGTGCACAGCTGTTACTTTATTGTTCTACTGAAACAAGTTCAAGAGACACTTAACCTCTATGTCTAATGTTTATATACCAACAGTTTATTTAAAATAAAAAAAGCACTGAATAAGCAATAATTTTAGGATGATACATGTCAAGACTTTATAAATTTTCAAAATGTCTAAACTTGTTGATTTAATAAAAAAATACACACAAATGAATAAATAATTAAAAATTGTAAAATAATAAAAATACACGTGATAATATACCAAAGGGTATAGGCCAAAATATAAGTTTCTTGATAGAGACATCATTTTTCATTCGATAGGAACTTAAAAAAAAGTAGCGCAATGCCTGGTTTTTACTATCACTACAGTTTCCCTAATTTTTTGGAAGACGAAATCATTGACTCATCATTAAAACTTTTCAGTTTAGACGTCGGAAAATATTGAATACAGAGAAAAAAAGTTGTTGGACTATTTACTACAGAACTACATAATCTTTGCGATTCTACTTCAGAGAGAAATAATATTTTTTTGCTGTAACGAAATAAAATAGAAGTTTCAAATTACTTCCATCAATTGAGGATTTTCCCAGTAAAGTCTTTTAAACTAAAATTAAGTGATATGGAAATCTCGAATTTCGTTAAATTAACCTATAAAGCTAATTTGTATGAAAAATTAGTAAAATAAGTTTCCTACAGGAAAAGTGGATAAATGTAATGCAAAATAAAGTAGAAATTTTACAGGTAATCGGTTATATAATATTGCCAGTATGACAGAGAATAATGAATAATCTAATAAGACACTCTTAAGTTTTTTCTACTGTGAATGTGTGTTTAGTGTTCCGGGTGGGGGGGGGGGGGGGGAGGGTGTGAGAGACTCAGTGCTGCATTTGCTTGCCAACCATTTTATACCATCTAGCTTGTAAGGGTTTGAATTTTTAAATTGCAATCAAAATGAAAGTTTCTCTGACAATATTTTCCACGAGTCTGATGACCCCTCATGAAATCTGGAAAGATTTTGATTTTTGATTTTCAACTAGTCAGTACATATGACACGTAAGTTTATGTGTATGCATCAAAGGGTGTAGCATTTCATTCAGAAAAAAATTAAAAGTGGAAGGAGAGTAAATTATAGTCAAATTGTAATTTAAGCACTTCTCAGTTATATTAAGCTTTAACTATTATTATAATTTATTACCATACCGATAAGACGATGACTTTATTAAAACTTTCAGTCAAATATTCGAATAGATAAATTTCATTAAATTTTTAAAAAACTATTCACAGATTATGTAAGTTCATTAAAAAATGTTTTTCAAGAATTTCATTCAACAATTGAAAGTGTAAAAAATAAATACTACCCCCCTACTCAAAATGTAAACCAAGTACCATTATTTGTAAACACGGGCAATTTGAAAATTTTGTTTTTAAATCTGCTAAGTTCCACTTTTGAAATTTGTCTGTTGACAGTTCTAAGTTTCAACTGTTATCATATTTTGCGGAAAAAATAATATTAGTATCATTTCTCTAAACTTTTCGAAATTTCAACTAATTAATAGATTTACTATGTATGTATTCAGATTTTTTTTATACCGAATACACTTTTTAACGCAAGTTGAAATGTCTCATGTTTGGAAACTAGAAAAACTCTGAAATCTTAAAATAAGTAACCTTTCATAGTTATAATAATGAAGCAATTTTTAGCTTTCTGATTTTAAAAATATCAGAGTTCGTGCCTGTTTATGCTGTGCTGCAATGTTGAATAGAAGCTAGTATCAATGTTGTTTTTCAACTAAGGACAAGTAAATTAATAACATTAAAAAGATAAAAGTGATAAGTGAATAATAAAGTCTTTAATAAAGAAAGTGCGACGTCAACACTTTTATATCTCGAACATTAAAAGATTAGTTATCCAAGGCTACAGCTGATCTAAAAGGCTTGTACACAACTCAAATTTCAGAAAAAGATTTATAAATAATACTTAAAAAACATGTGTAGCTTATTCTTTACGATAAGTTAAAAAATATAAGACAAAATATCAAAAAATTTGTGATAGAACAGATTAAATACCTTCTCGTTTTTACACTGGCTTACAATTATTAAAAGCTATCAGTTCAGGAATACATTAACTTAACATTAATTTTAAAATATGTTTAAGTTCTAATTGTTTACTCATTTTACTCCAACTTCCTTCTTTTCACCCAACCTTTACGGGGAAAACAGTTCTTAATAAACGTTTAATATTTTTGCATTTGAAACTAATTGTACAAAATCTTTCTATGTGTAAAATGGGTGAAAGTATTGCATAAAATAACGCAAAAAAAGTTGCATCTTAAACATTATTGGTAACAAGAAACAACCAAGGAATAAAAGAATGTTTGTTTTCATACTCATTTTATCCCACATTTCCTAATGATTGTAAAGTTAGTAAGGGCTGAAGATATCCTCCTTAATAGTAGTGCTATGTGCTAAATAGATGTATGTATGCATGTTCGCTGTAGGCGGCTAAACCGTTGGTCGGATCTGGAGCAAATTTGGCACACTGGTTAAACAGGACAGAGAGAAGCTATTGCTGTAAAAAAAAATCCGATTTTTAGTTATTTTTTTTTTAATTTCATGTTTTGTCCAGTTTTAGGACATTTTTCGCTTATTTTGAGTTATTGCGAGCTAAATTTTCTTCCGAATTCTATATTTTTCATATCATCGGAAACTACAGAGGATTCTTTTTCAAACAAGCTTTGTTTAAAAGTCACACTTAAATTTGCAGATTTTTAAGAATTTTGTAAAGAAAGATCACTTCTCAGGTAAAGTTTCCCCAATTCGGAATTGAAACTGTTGCATCGAAAGATCTAACAGGCAAAATTTTTCCATCTTTCTACCATTGATAAAAACATTTATTTCGCCCTCTTTTAAATTTTGAGCCGTGCAGAAATATTAATTAGACATTTTTATATGATTTTTTTCTAAAAGAACACTTAAGAAAAACCTATAGGGACTCTTATCTATTCCGGAAAGAAGGTAGCCATAGGAAAGCAATGCGCCCGTCCCAAGGAATGCTCCTTAACAGTAGCGCTATATATGATGCCAAATAGATGTACAGGTGCATGATGTTCGCAGTTGGCAGTGCCCGATCCACAGGGGGGGCGTTGGGGCTCGAGCCCCCCCCCCTAGAGCTAGAAATACACTATGGATTAAAGAAGTTTTTTAAAAAATTGTAAATTTTCACATGAACTGAAATTTTAAAATGTAGCACTGTATATACAGTTGACTCTCTGTTTAACGATGATCTCTTTCTAATGACGATATTTCAAAGTCCCAGCAACTCCAACGAGGTCGTTTCTGTTTAAGAACAATTTCTTTTTTTTTTCATCTTACGCTACAGGAACAAGGGAAATTTTTTTTAAGTGTGGGGATAAAAGTGTCGGGGAATGTCAAAAGTGCAATTCGCAAGACAATCTCAACTACCTGAGTGTATTTTCAAAGGCATTTTAGAAGCAAAGATTAAATTCTTGAAGCAGCGCAAAAGTTTAGTTTGGGATCCAAATCCAAACGGTCGAAAAGACAATGTGGCCGATTGGAAGAGTTTGCCAAGGCACTTCTGCATGCAAATGGTTGCATGAAGCAAGAGCATCCAACATTCTAATTTCTGGGCCCCACTACGGTCGAGTGATAGGTGTCGAAGACACTCGACATGATAGATGGTTGAAGTGTGAAGGTCCCGCGTTTGGGCCTACTGCGCGACTCTCGATCTAACTATCTGGGGTTTTTCCAGATGGTTTTCTCCAGATTTAACGTGAACACGCGTCAGAACCTCTGAAGAAATCCTCCGACCAAGGCAACCGCCCCAGAATGCAGATACCTCTAGTATAGGCTTGCCACATAACATCACTCTAATTTCTGGAGGCCCGACGAGTGGCTGAGCGCATAGCGCTCGCAACTGGGAGAAGAAAAGTGCCTGGTTCAAACTCAGGGCGCGCCTGTCAATCTAGCTGTTCGGAGTCTTATGCAGTTTTCTGCGAAACTTCTCATAAATACGGATTAAGACCCCTTAGAAAGCCCCCCCACCACGTAGGGCACCCCGTACTCGGCCTAAATCCCTCATGTAGATAATTGTTCGTATTAGCAAAATAAAATAAAATCAAGCAATTACTGCAGTGCTGTTATTCTGACAGAAAAATTTGGAATGCAAAATTTCGGGCTTCGGTTGGCTAGCTAGAAAAATTCATAAAACGGAATCAGTGAATTTCATATTTAAGAAAACCTGGAAGAAAGAATAACAGGAAGGCGAAAAATGAAACAACCGACTCATTTTGATTTTCATGAAACCTAATTTTATTGTATTGCTTGTTTTTACTAGCTTTTTTTAAGGTAACTTAAAATAATTTTTTGTGTATAATGAAAGAATATAATGATAATAGGAGTAACATCTTTAAACACGCCAATATATCAAGAAATATATTCACAGTCCTAAGAATGTAAAGTGTAAAGGGTTGGTTTTCGTGCTGTAGGATTACGGCCAATTATCTGCACATGGAATCTAAGCCGATGGGTGGGGTGCACTCCGTGGGAGTCTTTCTAAGGGGCCTAACCCTATTTACTCTAAGTTTCGGAGGAAAGTACGGAAAACTCCGAACAGTTAGGTCGGCGGACGCGAACTCGTTTTGAACCAGGCACCTTCCAAAGTGTAAAGGGAAATGTTATTCTTGCGTGTAGCATTAAACGGCTACGGGAAGGTGTAGTCGTGTGCCGGAGGACGCGAGGCTGTTTGAGACCCATTCTCGGGGTTGGGCATTAGGCGAGGCGGCTCGGGACTCTGGCTTAGGACCGTTATTGTGGGATCCTGGCCGGTCTTCGCTGGCCGGCAAAGCCCTGGAGCGAGCTGTGAAAATCCTTAGGCCGCTATGACTGTCAGTGGAAGAATCGGTCGAACTGCGGTTACATTATTTTATTGGGTGATTCGATACATCTTTCCTTGGCAGTTGCTGTCACGCGAAAAAGTCGCTGCTGGGCTGCATCAGCCCTTTTTATTAACTTTTGAGGTCATGCCACATGATCCATGCAAATTGCAATTATTGGCAGATCCCAAAATCTGGGCAGCGGGTTTTCAAGGTTTGATATGGCTTTTAAGACACCAGATTGACTGGACGCGGGGACCGTCTACAAAATTACAAAGGAATTGCAAGGGACCGTGTGGTAATTGTAGCTTTTGAAAGCAGATTCCTTTGTTCCAACTGAATTAAAACTGTGTAGTTCTAGAAATGTGGAATTTTAGCGGGCTTCTGATTTGTAATGTTATATATATATACATATACCAAGAATATTTACACCAACACTTATTGAATCCTTGTGGACTAAACGTAATTTCTCTATTTACAAAAATGACATAGAGCTTTTATTTTTAAACAGAAGGGGAGCACATTTTATTGACTCGCTATCGCCACAGTGGCTAGAGCAGTGATCCCAGTTTTATTTGTACAGTGGAACCTGTCTAATGGGACTACCCTTGGGAAGAACAAAACTGGTCACCTGACAAAGGTGGTAAAGTGTGATGGTAGTAAAGCGAAATTGCATTAAAGTTGTCACTATAGACAGAAGATCTCTTCACCAAAGTGGTCATTTTAGCATCTTCCACCATATTTGAATGGACGACGGCACACTGATACGGGAAAAAAAAATCTTCCGTTGCTCTCTCCATTTTATAGCGGACGGAGTTTGCGGTTTAGTGCGGAAATCTTTTATCGGTAAACCCCGAATTGCTATAGAAAAGTCGTGACGAGAATGCCCTCTTACCCACTGCAGTCAGACGCAGCAGCAATCAGCATCGGCCTTAAGTGATGCTGAAGCATAGACGAACAATCCAACCCTCCGCAATTTGTACAGCTTTCATTCTTTCAACTGCTCTCATAAGTTGTCCACACCACCCAGACGTATGGGTACAAATCCTCATTATAAAAGTAAAACATATTCTAAGATATCAGACAAAGCGAGTACCTGGCAATGTATAGCTGGTCTGATTTTAAAAAAGAAAGCTCAAATTGTAAATAGCAGGTAATAGTGATAATAGTTGTAAATAGCAATTGAGATTTGTTTACTACAGTCCTCACTGAAAAGGACGGGAATTACTTAAACTGGAAAACTTAATGCCATCCTAAAATGCGAAAATGTATGCTGTGAACACTGTATATTGCACGGTGGCTGTGAAATGGGTTCAATATTGCATTCAGCAGTTGCACTCTGTACACACTAAAATGTTAATGGGTAGAGCCCGCGAACAACAAAATGAATAATTGCCGTTGCTGATTAGCCACGTCTTGTCGTCACTACAGGGGTTAAGGCGACATTTATTCTGGCGAAATTTACGACTTTTAATGGCCAGTCGGGATCTACCAACAAAAGATTAATGTGTTAAACTTAAAACACTGTCCCCCAACAAAATGGAGAGAGCAACGGAACATTTTTTTCCCGTATCATTCCCGTCGTCCATTGAAACGCATAAAGCACGTAGCTTATGAGCATCGGCCGTAACTTGATCGGTATAGGGCGCAAGATAGCTCTGCTCCCCCCCCCCCCCCCACTACCCTTTCCGAGTTTTCTTCGACGGTTCTTGCTGCAGACAACATACTTATTTAGTTGTGATATACCATGTCTAATTACACATTGGGAGAAAAAGTATTGGGAAATCAATGTATAATCCTAATGAAAAACGGAGCCCCCCCTAGATGATTTCTCTGGATCCGCCCCTGGCTGTTGGAGGCTAAACCGTTGGTCGGATCTGGACCAAATTTGGCAAACTGGTTAAACAGGACAGGGAGAAGCTATTGCCGTAAAAAAAAATCCGATTTTTAGTTTTTTTTTTTTTTAATTTCATGTTTTGTCCAGTTTTAGGACATTTCTCGCTTATTTTGAGTTATCGCGAGCTAAATTTTCTTCCGAATTCTATATTTTTCATATCATCGGAAACTACAGAGGATTCTTTTTCAAACAAGCTTTGTTCAAAAGCCACACTTAAATTTGCAGATTTTTAAGAATTTTGTAAAGAAAGATTACTTTTCAGGTAAAGTTTCCCCAATACGGAATTGAAACTGTTGCATCGAAAGATCTAACAGGCAAAATTTTTCCATCTTTTTACCATTGATAAAACATTTATTTCGCCCTCTTTTAAATTTTTAGCCGTGCAGAAATATTAATTAGACATTTTTAAATGATTTTTTTCTAAAAGAACACTTATTAGGACATATAGGGACATTATAGGGACACATATAGGGACACATATAGGGACACATTATAGGGAAAAACATATAGGGACTCTTATCTATTCCGGAAAGAAGGTAGCCATAGGAAAGGAATGCGCCCATCCCAAGGAATCCTCCTTAATAGTAGCGCTATATGCTAAATAGATGTATAGATGCATGATGTTCGCTTTTGGCGGCTAAACCGTTGATCGGATCTGGACGAAATTTGGCATACTGGTTAAACAGGACAGGGAGAAGCTATTGCCGTAAAATAATAATAATAATAAAAAAGAAATCCGATTTTTTTTATTTATTTCATGTTTTGTCCAGATTTAGGACATTTTTCGCTTATTTTGAGTTATCGCGAGCTAAAATTTTCTTCCGAAATCTATATTTTTCATATCACCGGAAACTACAGAGGATTCTTTTTCGAACAAGCTTTGTTTCAAAGTCACACTTAATTTTTTTAAGAATTTGGAAAGAAAGATCACTTTTCAGGTAAAGTTTCGCAATTTGGAATTGAAACTGTTGCATCCAAAAATCTAAGAGGCAAAAATTTTCCATATTTTTACCATTGATAAAACATTTATTTCCCCCTCTTTTAAATTTTGTACCTTTCAGAAATATTAATTGGACTTTTTTTATATGACTTTTTTTTCTGAAAAGATCTCTCTGTATTCCGGAAAGAAGGTAGCCAGAGGAAAGCAATGCATTCCCCCCCCCCCCCCCCACACCAACCCCCGTTGGCTGAAGCGTTTCCAAGACAACTAGGAAATATTTCTTTTTCAAAGCGGGGTGGGGGGGGGGATTGGCGGAATAGATGATGGAATTTTTCTTAAAAGCTGCGAAAATTATACTTTTTTGACAATTTTCAGGAAGTCATTTTGTTATTATTATTTATGAATTAGAAATTATATAATGACTTATTTATTTAAAATTTTTAAACAGTGGAACATGAAGATTTTTTAATATTATTTTAATTTTAATGTAACAAACTTGGCTTTTTTTTAAACACTACAGTGCTGTTTTGGTTACTTCGGTATCTTCTGTCGAGAAAATTTGTGAGCCGATTTGCGTCGACATGCTTTCGTTGCACTTTACAACAGGATGACGATGCACTTGATTGAGCTCAATATATCAGACTACCGTCATACGACGGGTATTTGATTTAAGTGTGCATAAGAGTATAGTTTTTTTTACAGGACTACAAAAAATATTTCTCATACATTACGCCCCATTTGCGTTAATTAGGATGTAATATGAGTGAGGGGGGGGGGGAGAGGGCAAAATGTTTGCGATTTTATAAAATACCATTTTCAAATAAGTGATATCTGAATTTTCTTGAGTTTTAAGGGGAATCTATTACCCCTATTGCCCTGATTTGAGGGATAAACAGGATTGTTCAAAAAGCTACTACCACACTCATGTGGTAGTACATAATTTTTAATTTCCTCTCGCTGCAGACTAAATATGGCCAGTATGTTACAAAGTTAGTACACCTACATTGGCGACCGAGGCTCCCAGGTTGACACTTCTCTTGCATTGAAGTGATAACATCTTTTTGAAAGACCCTGTATTTTGCAAAAAAAAACTCTCAATATAACTTGTGTTTAACAGATAAAATAATTAAAACTTTGTAAAATAACATCCAGAAAAGTTAATTGTCATAGGCCATACAGCTGTTTCGATTTTTAAAAGAATTCGATCTTCTTCAGTAGCGTAGTAGTGATCCTAGTTATTCAGAGACTTGGACAAGGAACCCTGTCCCAATCTCCTTATGAGTTCCATGTCCCAGTATGTGAATGAGTTAGATAATTACTACGCTACTGAAGAAGATCGAACATGCTTTTGATTGAAGTAACTGTATAGCCTGACAAGTAACTTTTATGAGAGTTATTTCACAAAGTTTTAACTATTTAAATCTGTAAGGTAAAAGACATAGCATTCTCCCCTCTCGAATAATATTAAGTCTTCCCACTTTTTTTTTAATGGTACAAATCTTTCGTCTAAACCAGTGGTGTGCAAACTATTTTCCTTTGCGACCCCCTATTTTTTGTAAAATTTTGTCGCGACCCCTGGATAGACAGTAGACATTTTGTTTAATAGACAACGAAGTTACATTGAAATTCTTTCTGGGATCTGCTCTTACAGGGTGTTTTTAAAAGAGTGTCGTGACGTCATCGATTGAAATAACGCCTTTTTAAAATAGCGTACAAAACTTATAAACCATCATAAAAATGTTATAAAAGCTGTAACATCATAAAAATCAGTTAATGAATCAACACATAATTTTATGAAACAATGCTTTATTTATGCATATGGATATACATATTTTTTAATGAGAAATACTTTTAAAAAAACTTTGCATCATAAAAAGTCAATGTGAAGTATGTGCTGCAAAGAGCTCATGATTGCTTCTATGTTCGGATCTGTATTGGAAATCGCACGCCGTAAGTCATCCTCTGGATCCAGTCGAGATCGGTATTTTGTTTTAATGGAAACTAATTTTGAAGATCACTATGCATGATCAATTTGCAGATCACTATGCACAGGAGCGTAGCCAGAAATTTTTCATATGGGGGGGGGGGTTACGACTATTGCAACTCACATATATGCATACATGTGTTTGATAAGGGAGTGAAGAATAAACATTTTGTATGGCAAAAAATGCCTCATGGGGGGTTGTGTGTGTGATCCCCCTATCCCCCCTTGGCTACGACCGCGAATATCGCGCTCATAAAATAATAATTGCCATTTTCTTCTCTTGTATTATTTCCGTTCTTTGAAATGAACAATTGTAGATTTTTCATAAACTTTAATCTCTTTAAATTTGTCGACCCCCAAATGTTTTCTCGCAACCCCTCCGGAGTCGCGACCCATGGTTTGCGCACCGCTGTTCTAAACGTCTAACATTGCCAATAAATATTAAACAACTTGCTAACTATGATCTTTATGTTTATTTTCATATGTATTAACTTGTAAGGTATTTGATTATAGGACAATGCACAGAAGAAATATGCGATCATGAAAGCATATTTATAAATACATGCATGTTATTGCTCATGACGTCTGATTCGAATAAAACGCATGTATGTCTAGATTTTTCTTTCGATGGCTGAATGCGAATAAAATAATACATTTGATCAGCTGTTTTTTTGTAAAACGCACTATTTTTATTCTAGTCTAGATAGAAAAAAAAAATCTGTGTTTTGTTTGAATGTTAGAGCTTCCCTGTTTCATTGTATTGAAGTATGCAAGAGGAAGAAATGTTATCCAGTCAGAACAGCTGACTATGTGGGCTTTTATCGGAAAAAATAAAATAAAATAAAAAAAATCATGAATAATTTTACTTTGAAATTAGTTATTTTGACAAGTATTCCTTGAAAGCCATACACTGTTATATAGTAAAATCTCAGTACAACGAATTTCAAGGCATCAAAATTTGATTTACCGGTTCTGAAAAGTTCGTTAATGTTCGTTAACTTTCACGATGTGGCTAAATTTATACTACATGCTATTTCAAAAAAAAAAAAAAAAAAAAGTTTATCCTTTAATCTCAGATATTTTCAAAAGTTTGTTGCACGGAGATTTTACTGAATTGCGAATGAGCTACTGTAAAGATACTTTTCTGATGGAGTTGAGAAAATAGTTACGTCATCTGTTACTAATGACACATATAAGTAATTGTACTATTTTTCAAGAATACTCACAATATATAAAATGATGATTCTTTCATTAATTGAAAATGTTAGTTATAAATAAAAAGGATTTGTTTAAAGGAATACACTATTCACAAATAAGAAATTATGGTTTTTCATGGAAAAAAAATTAAATCTTTGAGTATGCTTTAATTAAACTGGTCGTGCTGATTAAACTGGTCTTTCTTTTTTCCCCTTTTTTCTTTTCTATTTAGTTTTATATGCGTAAAAAAAATGTTGTTTTAAAATAAACAAATAAATAAATAAATAAAAATTATTATGGCCATATTTTATTTTATTATGGTACTATATTATTTTTATTTAGGAAAGAAACTGGTGACCAAACGAGTCAACATTGCAAAGCCGACACCACTGAAGTTTATATTACAAAATTTCACATTCATGTTAAGTTTGTAAATTCAGGCGCTCGATTTTCAAAACTTTTGTCACTAAGGATGTAGGAAACTAAAAAGATTTTTTTTTTCATATTTCGATCTACATCGCAAGGAAAAAAATTAAGTAATCATTAAATTGCTGCTTTATATATACAAGGCGATTGCCTAAAAATCAATTTCCTAATTTTTAAGAATTCTCGTCCGATGAGAAGGTAGGTTGTCAAAACGTGGTTTTCACATATTCTTATCTTGAAAGAAAAAAAGGTTAGCCAAAAGATTCCTTCTTTAATACTTAACAAAGTACGAATATGTGTGCCTCATACGTTAGTCGGGGGATTTACAAAATTCGAGCTATTTGTCCCAAAATTGTCTGAAATGTATAAATAAATACATGCTGACTTAAACAAACCATTTTTAATCGCTGTAGAAGGCAAAAAATCACGTCTCAGATTTTAGGGATAGTACACAAATTGTGAAAGAAAAAAACAAGGATTGCATAGATACAACAGGACAACAGGACATCAGATTATACTTCTGCTGTTATTTTTACTGTATAAACACTCACTAATTTTATTTAAACATATCTCTGAGGCTTCTAAGATGAAAACCTGAAACTTTGTACATCCACTCATTAAGGTACGGAACACATTTTACTAACTATAAATTTCTTCTACAGAGGTCGTATAAAAATTTAAATTACGTATTTATTTAGATTTAATCTTCTGAAAATTTTAATCGAAACTGTGAAATTCCGTACTCTTTGTACGTAATTTTGCAATTAAATGTACATGTCTATGATTAATATTTAAGGCATGAAAGTGTAGATCAGTGCTGTTGGGAAACCCTGTATATCAAACAGATGTACCTCAACCATTTTATTTATTTTGAATTTACTTTACAAATTTCGGTGCAAAAAAAAAAAAATATGAAAGAAAAAAAAATGTCGAATTGTAAAAATTGAAATGGTAATGTTTTCTCATTTCTAAACGATAATATCAGAAATATCCAGACTGAAATCTGAGAAACATCAGCAGAATATATCACTTAAATAAACACCTCTGACTCTGCAGAAAACCTTATGTAACCGTAACGTGCATTCCTGTACTTTGTATTACGTGGGAAAATTGTTAAGAGTACGCGTAGAATCCAAATCCCAACGGCGTGTCCTCGAGAACCTTTTTGGAGTATCACTGGGCATTGAGAAACTCGGGGCTATTGGTATATCGAGAATCTTATCTGGGATCACGATGGTGGAGGACCTTCGACTACTGCGCACGGACATGCAGCGGTCGAGCCCTTTTATCTATCTGGGGTCACGAATAAAACGGAAAAGTCGGAGCGCGATCGCCACATAGCATTCTCAGGTTCGTCACCAAGCGGACAGCAGGCGGGAATGCAGCTGCTGTGATCTAATAGGACTATTCTTTTTTCTAATGATGGCTTCGAATCGTAAGTTATTGCTGCTGTGTGCCTTCGTCGTCGGTGCAGTTGCAGGTACGTGGTGTCGGAATGTTAATCCAATACTACTGGTACTAAAGGATACTGGGATGGTGCTGTATTGTTTTTCTACCAGAGATAATGGCGGCAAACACAAGCTCACCTGCTCTACCTTTTGGGATTATTTTGAAGTGAACATGTCCGTGGTTCTGGCTTCTCGCGCGGCGGCTGGAGTTTTGAGCGATTTTCTCCAGATGCAACATGAATACGCGTTGGAGCCCTTAAAAAGTCATCCAAGACATCTCTCCCTTTAGGCAAATAGCTCTCGTGTAGCTTGAACCTCAATTAATAATTAATACATAAGTTACAACATAAAATACCCCAACATAGCTTAATAGGGATTTATTTAAATAATGAAACCTTTCAAGAAGAGAGTACGGTGCAGCAGGTGTCTTGTGCTTCCCGCGACTATCGCTGGGATCAGCCCTCACAAAAATCGCTTTTGAGTTGGTTTTTTGTATACTTTGAAGTGATTAACATACTTAAGTGGTGTACTTCTATGTTGGACACCAGATTATACATCATATGTCCAGATGGGATGTTAAAAAGTATCGTTTTGAAAACCATAAAGCATAAGAAAAGTAATTTCACCCTATTTCTCTTTATCAGTACGTATGAAAAACAAACTTTTTAATGTAACTTTTTCTCATTTACGCTCATAAATCGAAAAATTGTCACATTGATGCTTCAAAAATTAATTTGACGTTCATTAAACAGGGGAAAAATGGAATTTCAAAGATGTATTATCAGCATAAAAATTATTTGAATGTCTTTAAAATTCAGCAGTTAAACCTTTGCATGATAATTATATTAAGATTTTGTCTGGTTTGTTTTAGTAAGATTAAATTAAGTACTATTCATTATGTTTATTGCTATTTTTAGTAACATTTAAAATTATTTATTTATTAATGTTTTCAGTATAAAATGTTCATAATATTATTAGGAAATTTATTTAAGTTAAAAAGTCATCTTTGATTCTAATAAAAACACTTGCATAAAACGATTGTAAAAACAATTATATTTCGTAATCACGCCAACACTAGTAGTACATCTTGCATAATTATTTTCCTTGCTTGGACGTGTAGCTTGGAAATAAAGAAAATTTGTAGTTTCCGATTTAAATATATTAAAATGTAATAATCTAAATTACGAATGTGAAAATCTTGTTAAGAGCAATAAACTACATATTTTTTAAATACTGTAGTCATATTTTAATATTTCAATTTCAATTTGCATTTTCTAAAATAAATATAAATTTGTACAAATTATATAGATAAATTAATACGCATATAGTTTTGTTCTCGGCATTTAATGCAGTACGAAATGTATCCAATCTTACCTTTACTAATTTTCCTATTATGTTTTCGAAAATAGTAATTCGTTTTATTACAAAATATCTAATTTTTTTATTTATTTACATTTTTTACTAATTTGTGATGAAAAATCAAAATTTGTGAGGGAAAAAAAATTGTATTTTTCACTTGAAATCCGTTCGTTAAATAATCATTTAGCTTTAATTTTTTTTAAACAATAGATTTCTACTATAGCCACCAAATAATGTTTAAAACAAGCTATCTTCATATTATTTTAATAAACATGGTTACATCATGACGTATGAATATACGGCAATGAGTCATAAAAATCATTTACAACTAATGCTTTAAATACAGTCCACGCTTGCTTTCACGAAGCCGTAGGGACCACTGAAATAAGGAATACCCCTGTAGGGTATCGATTATGAGAGTGCATTTGCAACCAGTCACTAACTCGTAAAATGACAAGTGTTCGTAAAAAATGGGTTCGTCAAACCGTTCGGCGACTGTGTATACGATATATAATGCATATGATAATAATAATAATAATTTTGGAGAATGATATTATGTTTTTCATTATATGTTTGAAAATATTTGAAAATAATTTAAAGGAAAATTTGGAAAAAAATTTTAAAACTAGTCCAATCCACTTGCTGAAAATGTAAGTATTCCTTTGATTTCGTTTTATCTCTAGAAAAAAAATAAAAAATGATAAATATGATCCTTAAAAGTAGATACATCAATTAGGTAAACAATTTGTTCTGTTTCCGTATACAGATTGCAGTAGGATCCAATATCGTCCCATTATCCAGTTTTTGTTAATATCTGCAATGATAAAAAGATTTTAAACATTAATTATGCGAACAATTCATAACTTTTTTCTCAAAAATAACATATATATACAATTAGGGTTCCAACAAGTCTTGATTTTCTAAATTTTCAAAATTTTGGAAATTTCTAGCTAAGCTATTATTATATTTTCAAAGATATTATTTTCAAAGCTATTATTATATTTTCAAAGATATTATTTTCAAAGTATATTTTCAAAGTAATTTTTCTAAAATCTTTTTTTAAAAAAATCTCTTCAGAATTTCAGAAGAGTAATCTTTCAAATGTTCTCAGTTTTAGCAATTATGGTACGTGTACAAACCTTTATACAAAAAAGTTTATAGCAATCAAACTATGTATTTGGAAAACAAAAAGAATAAAATTGAATAATGTTTATTACTTTTTAGACCATAAGTAAAAATGTTATAATCTGGTATTTGTACTCCGCAAAATTTAATAAAATAATAAGGTAAACACTTCATTATTTAAAACTTTCGGTTTTCCTCATTTTTATCACCAAATAACTAACTTGATTTTTACCATATGTTTGAGAATAACAAGCGATTCATACAGAACTTATTTTAAAACACACATTTCATTAACAAATCTATTAGTTGTTCAGTAATGACATGGATAGAGATATTCTTTTTCTGTTTTATTGCCTTAAACTAATCTTAAACCTTTTGCTTAAAAATGATTTTACAAATTTTTGTATTCTGAAATGTAAAATTACTCCTCTCACTCAAAGAAAAAAAGAGAAAAAACTTAAATAAAATAAGAAAATAAGAAAATTCTTACATGGGTTCTATAATAAAAAAAGCTAAATCATTCAATATAAATAAGGGAACAGAAAAATTTTTTGAATTTAGGAAAACAAATTAATTTTTCATTGAACTAAGGAAAATTGTCATAGGGGATCATCGAGCGGAATTGAAACAATTTTGAAATTTTGCTTCTTATACAAAATACTAGAAATGCAAATTATAGAATTATCAATTTGATTTAGATGATAATTAACAATTATCACATTAATTTAACCCTCTGAGTATTTTGGAAATGGGCAAGTAATGTAAAGTTGTTTTCACAGTAAAATTTTCATTCAGCTTATAAATTATAAAATAAAATAAAATTTTAATACGAAGATTTGTAACTATTTAAAAATAGGCTCCTAAAATATACATAAGCTTTAATATCAAAACATATGTTAAAATATCTCAGTGTTATAAATAATTTAAATTATGGATGCATTGCAGTAAAAACTGGAATAAAGTGGACGGGACTTTACGTCGCAAACGCTTGGAGGGGCAAACTTACATACGTTTGCAAAATTCTATGAACGAAAATCCTGCGTTTAGTGCCAATTGATAGCTCATTTCTTAGCATTTGAGATAACTTACGCAAAGAAAGCATAAGTATAAATTCTTTGGCGGAAAATCGAATTAAACGTGCAAATCATTTTGTTTTAACTCTCATGACACCGAGGAAAGTTAACACAGGACTCAAGGTGAACTGAAACAGTCTACCTCGGATAGAATTAAGGATTTATGAGTAGAAAGGACGGTAGAGCGTAAAAGTACTTAATAAAATAAAATTTTCAGAAACAGAACTTAACATTTCTACAATATATTTAATGTATATGCTAATCATTTAAAAAATATTTTTGTACTGAACTAAAAACCTGTAAAATTAGAAAAAAAGAGAAATATTATATTAGATGATATTTAACAAGCATAAAATTAATCAAAGCAACAACTTGAGAAACAAAAATCAAATTTTTTTGCAAATCTATTTGTTACGTCTCTAAGATTTAGTTTTTACAAATCTAAGTGACGTAACCATTATTCAAATTCAGCTGCTTAAAAGTACTACAATCACTCCTGTTTTCTTTATAAATCTAAGTTTTTGAGAATAATCTCATAAATGCTTATTATAAGAAAACAAGAGATAAATGATTAATAAATCATATCATCGTATCAATTATGAAACACTTTCAACGCAAAAATATTTTTACGCCAAATTTAGAAATGTATTCTCGTCAAATTTGATGAGGTACTTGATATAACCTCAAAAAAAGCTGAACATAATTTTTAATGTGACACTCTGTAAGAAAAAAAAAATCTTAAATGTTATTTTCATTTTTAAACTGAAGAATTAAGTGTCACAGGCATCTGTTTTGTTATGATTGAAATGGATGAGTGTCTCTAAATTGCTACAGACTATAACATAATGGAATTCTTTTGATTTGCCCTGTAGGAGAAACATAATTGCTACCGACACTATTTACGATTGGAGAGCTTCATTTTGCAAACCTTAGTAACATATGTTAATTTTGTTTTGCTTGAAATAGCCGAAAGTCTATAAAATAGGTTATAAAGAATGGCTGTCCATAGTCAAATGCTTTTCGGTGTTCTGGAAAAGATTTAGAAATGCTAAATACACGATCTTCAATTGGGTACATGATACAGTACATACGAATAAAATATATAAATTTCGTAGTAATCTGTACGTATATACGGCAGTTAGGATCATCATTTCTTCAAATCAGCCGTAAAAACTTAAGCGAGGTGAGTTGAAACAGTCTGTTTCAACTACCCTCGGTCTCCCAATAATCATCAAATTAAGAGCATGAAGCACTACGTGAAGATATTAGCTGAAGCAGTACTATTATTTGAATGGTCAGTTAATGAATTTCCAAAACATTATAAAATCTAACCGAAATACAAACGCATAAACAAAATTTAGGTACTTAAAAAAAAAAAAAAAAAACGTTCAAAATTTAGTTTTCAAGGTTTTTTTCGACGTAAGTGCCAGAATGACACAATGCAAACTGATAGGACTGGGAATGGTAGGAAACAGCTAAATTGCGCTGCTCTAATTCCGTTAACGTTTTTGAGTTACGAGAAATCCGTACTGTTTAAAATCCCCTCTCTTTCAACTCCCGTTGGGCCTCACCATGGCCGAGTGTACAAGACACTGAATGTGGAAGATGGCTGAAAAGTGAAGGTCGAAGTTTCTGGACCGCCATGCGGCTGTTGATCTAACGGTCTGAAGTTTGGGCAGAAGAAGGGCAGAAACTCCCAAAAAAGTCCTCCACCCAATGTACCACCTCCTAAGCAAATTCCCTCGTGTAGGTTTATCATAACACCTTCCTTATTCTAAATTCTTTCTTTTTTTGAGTGGGAATAATTTTTACGGCTGCTATTATTAGTTAACGTACGCATATAGAGCCGCTTTACACTGCGTAACAAACTCTTTTTTCATAAATAAAAGTCTAAAAGTCCCACTGTTTAGAAAAATATGTAGATTAAATTTATGTATTTATTCGGTTAAACAAATTTTTACTGTAGAACTCCCGAATGCCTAATGTTGTTTTATGCTTAATGGTTAATTACTTCATAAATTGCCAGCAGTATTTTTCTTGAGTGTATCTAATAATTATTTCATTTACATTACACGCAGAATTTATTTCACTGGTTTATTTCACAGTGCACGAGTAAAAAATAGTAATCCGAAGAGCACAATGAGAACACAAAAAATTACTTCCATTTAATCGGTTTATTATTTTACCGTTGTTTTCATTTGTAAAATAAACTATTCCAATTGAAACGCATTGGAATAGTTTATTTTACTAACTTCGAAACTACATAGTAGTTTCGATAGTAATAGAAATTATAATTAAGTGATGTATTTAATCATCACGATTTAGTTTTTTCAATATTTAACCTTTCATTGCACTGTTTTTACCTATTTTATTTTTTTTCTCTGTTTCAGTTCCAGTATCAAAAAGGGAACAATGTGCAAGGCACTGTACGGGTAAGTGCAATTTATGCCTCGTTTTTATGCGAGAAAAAAATAAATATGTATGGATGAAGAATAAATGCCCATGAAAGTTACGTGAAATAGATTGATATACATATTCAAATACTCATATACTTATCTCATATAAATCTTATCATTTATTCGTTAATACTTTGGAATAATTATAATTATTCGCAAAAAGTACAAGAATACTTTTTATTTCTAATACATAAGAAGATGTGAAAAATATTGTAACGGGCATATTTATTTTTAATTTTCTTCCTAGTCCAAACAACTAAACAATTAATCATGCTAAAATTTAAAAATACATCGCTAAAATGTTTTAGCATAAATTTAGAAGATTTGGTGTGTTATATTTTACTTATTTGGTTTCTATAAATGACAGTAAAGATGTGATGTTAAAAAAAAGAAGAAGAAATAAATTTTGAAATAAATCGAAATCTTAAAATGCCAGCTCATAATAGAAATGAAGCAATTCTTATACGATATCTGTATATAATTTTTAAATATTCCAAGATACATCAAATGCTTTTTAGAAATTTTAATTAAACTGATGAAAAAATTTGAATAAAAATGCGTAAAAAGAACTAAGTTTAATAAATATCAGTAAAAAAACTATTTTACGTGTAATTACTGATCTTTATACTGATTTTTATGTAGATCGAATGCAAAAATATTCATTTTTGAAGTAAGTAAATCATAATTTAGGTATAAAAAACGCATAAATTAAAAAAATGACATTTTTAAAGGAGAAAGGCACATAAAAAAGGTGTGTGATCATCTTTGACTAATGATGATGTTCTGCAATAAGAAAATGGATTAACAGAGTATTAATTACAGCTTGAGTTTGTTTAAAGTTTTACGTGGAAACTGTAGTGTAATAGAAGTTGGCGTCCTGGAACATTTTACACATATTGTACCAAATATATGTCCGGAAAATACAAGTTCCCATTCTTTGAGTTTCTTAATTTCCAAAATAATTATTCTCAAGTGGAATTCAGCGAAGATGCATCATATAGCATTCATTGGGACGAAATTAATGCCAATTGAAACTTTTATCCCAGTAAAATAAAAATATAAAGTCCAATCTTTATTTGTTTCATCACTCATTTTTGCACTGGTAGAAATACACAAGTTAGAGCAACTATTAAGAATGGTGTTCTTAAACACCATGATTCTACCACCATTGTTCTAATGCCTTTTTTGGTTGTTTTAAGGTTTATTGAGTGGGTTTTCCATTCTCCAGATTATAATTCACCTGAAATACACACTTACGTAGTTAAGGAAAAAGTCCCGGGTTTCTTTCATGTGGCATGTTTTATGCATTCTGTAATTACCATGCATATGCACAGACAATTTTCAGTAGCTGTAGCAAGTCAGTATGCAATCAAATTTGATGTTGGCTGTCTATTTCACCTGGTAATCGCTATCAAAGGGCAGTGTTGAGAGTATTTTTTGGCATGTTTTAGACACTGATATTGTTAAGTGTATACATCATGACAAAAAGTTTCTTCATATTAAGTTTTTGATTAAATTTATGTCATTACAGGTAGATCAGCATAAGTTTTTCTACTGATCACTCTCTTCTAATTGCATATATTTCTCATATTACTTCAGATATTTTCTCAACGGTATTATTCCCTATCCACTTCTTTCTTCTTCTACCTGACTATGAATACTTGATAAAATCGAAGAGTCTATTTATAATAAAAAGCCTTTGGAGGAAGTAGTAAAAATGTATTTAAACTTTTCGGGGAGCAAAAATATTTCTTTTACATGATAGAAATGCATTAGAGATTCATTAGCCAGAGCATTTTTTAAAAGAGGGGAGGGGGGGGGTGTTAAGAATTGCAACTGAGTTAGTAGACAAGACCTCTAAATATGTTTAACTCAGGGCACACTAAAACCCTAAGAATGTTCTTGCATGTGGTAACGTCCATTTTAAGCAAAGCACCAACTACATTTCAATGAACGCCACTTAATACGGCGAATTTAAAGCGTAGTTCTTTATGCTTTTGCCTGAAGTTATTTTAGAGTGCTTATTTACTAATGTATATGCATAAAAACCGGAACTCTGATTTATTTTTAACAGCATTTTTTTGCTAATGACCTTATATGCACGATCTTTGCAGAAGAAGAAGACTTCATTTTGAGGCCCGGAAGTACGTATACATATGATTATGAGACGACAACAACAACCACCTTACAGGGATCATCTCAAGACAAAACACAAATACAGTTTACGGCTCAGGTAGACATCGAGGTGCTCTCAAAATGTGATCTCTCACTCAGGGTAGGTATTTTTTAAGCAAAGCTTATGATGATTTAATTAAATATTAATATTTTATTTTTATAGTAACGAGTAGAATATACTAATAACGAAGAAACTTCGTTGAATCCTTTTATCAACGAAGAGATAGTACTTTCTTGGGGGGGAAACTATACAATTCAATACAAAACTGTAGAAGGAAAAAAACATTTGGAATGTATTTAATTTCTATTCATATAACAGAAAAAGTACTTTAACTTATACCTCTAAAGTCTGTAATTAAAAATCAAAGTACCATGCTCTACAGCAAATAGCTTAAGTGACTAATCGCACAATATTTTTCACATAGATAAAGATGTACGCTTTAAAACAAAATTAAGAAATTAGAAAAAGTACGACAAAGCACCAATATTATCATAACGATGATTTATACATGAAACCTTTTATGATTTGTACAAGACACTTAATGCCTCTGAAAAGCTACGAAAAGGGTTACTCGTTGATCCTTTACCTTTAAGTATTAAAAGAAATTTTAAAAAAGCAATTTAGTTACTTTCTTTAGCAATTAAAAAACGTAATCTTCAATGTGCAATAAAAATTATCACTTTAAAAGTGAATATTTTATCTGCTGAAAGATGAAAAATTAACTTCATAAAAATTTTACTCTTAAATGAGTGAATAATTCATATTAGTACAGTCAGTCATTAAGGAATGAATTGTTTTTTTCACTCATTTTAAAGTGATAACATTTCGTCATGAACACTTAAGGAACTCGTTTAAAAAGTAATCCTAACTATGTGATGACACTCAATTCACTGTACAAAAAATAAATAACTTATTGATTAAATTTTGATTTAAGTATTTGTTTCCTTGGCAAAAGTTCTGTCGCTTTCGAGAATGTTTCATATTATACTACCCACCCCTCAAAAAGTTTTAAACTCATACTTAAAGAAGATACCAAACTATTGCGATTACTTGATTGGAAGAATTATAGCTTTTTAAGTTTCAATTATTCATTTGTAAATAAAATTTGTGTTTGAAAAATTAAAGATTGAGAGGAGAACGTCTTTAAACGCATAAGTCCTTGTTTTCCTGAAAGGCGGTCACACTAAATATGCATAATTTTATGAACTAAAAATGTTATTTTTTTAAAACTTAATTTGCCCAAAAATGTTTTAACTCTTTTTGTTTTGTGATTGCAGATCTTTAAGATTGGGAAAATCTTTAATGTGCATCCTACATGAGATTTAAAATAACACAACTAATTTTGTCTTTATTGAAAAAAAAAAATTATCCTTAAATAAGAAGTAAGTTTCAAAGACTTTAGAAATTGACGATTTGCGGATGTGTATAATCTTAACTAAGAAGTTGGTGCTTAGATATGGAATAATGCATTCATTCAGCCTGCATAATGTTACTAACATGCATTTTATAACAATTCATTAAATGTCCGTTATGAAAACTAGTATAAAGGAACAGTTAAAAATATCCATTGTAATGTCAGTATTACTAGAAAAATATTTAGTATCATTAAGTTGTTGAGGACACTCTCCAAAAACAACCTTATAATTTGATAATTAAATTTCGCAATCCCCGACAATAAACTTTTACCCTTTCTTTTAGCACTTTCCTTGAGCTCATCAATCACTACGCCTATCATATCAAACATAAGGCATTTTAAACATTCTGGGTTATTTAGAGCTGCGAAAATTAATCGGTTCTTGATTGGTTATTACACGGAGGTTACATAAGATTTGCAGGTCATGATACGAACGTGGCCATTGCCTTGCCAATCAATCGGTATCACAGCTGCTATCTGTTTATGCGAACGAGGACAAAGGAGTTGGGCTCTACTTTTGCAATTTTGCGAAAGATGGTTGCCCTGATCTTTGGAACAACCAATTGACCTTTCAGTGCTTCACCGTGGGAGAAAAGCAAAGGTTAAAAATCAATACATGGTGATTGGTAAAAACCAATATCTCCAGATCCATCAGTGAAGTGACTACGCATGTTTAGATTTATATTTTTAAAATCGAGATTTTCTTCGAAAACAAGAAAAAAAAATAAGGAAGGCACTTTGAAAGATTTTTCTTCTTCAAACATGCATAAGAAGAACTGATATTAACATTTCAACTAATTATTTCATTTTGTGTCATTTCACGTATAAGTTATGAATTAAATGCATAATAATATATAATTTATATGTACACATCTTTGTTGTTATGAAATTGTAAAATTATATAAATACGTAACAACACTGGTATAGGTATAAACACTAGGTTGTACCATTTCTCAAACATATTGATGTTTCTTATTCTACATAAAAGTTTAAATAATTTTAAAAGGCGCATTTGCTAGAATTTTTAAAACTTTAGTTTGCAGCATAGTTACTTGGGCTCGTAGGAAAAAAAATTGAGCTTCCGTTAAAAGGTATAAAAGGCAGAATTTCTCATACAAAAGGATTGTTTTTATAATTTTTTAAGTATAAGTCCGAAGTTTTTGAAAGGGGGTGGAGAGGAACGGTCTTCTGCTTCTGGTAACGTCTTTGTAGTTACTTATGGGGTTACAAAAATTGCAATAAAACTTATCATGTCCCCCCCCCGAATAAAAGTATATATGTATATGCATGCAGTTAAGGAAAAAGTGTCATGAAGGGGCCAGGTTATGAATGGGTCATAACCCACGAATTCTTAAGCATTCATCGCTTTACTATCAGATTCTGTTAGTAAATGTAGCTAAATATCACACTTCTTTATACAAAATAAAAGTAAAGCGACTGCTAGAGTGATGACAAAAAGGATTTATTTTTGTGATTTCAATATTAAAAAGTAAATAATTCTGAGCATTTAAAAATTGAAATGTTTATCTTCAAGAGATTTTTTTAAAAAATAAATATAAGCTAGTAATTTATATATCCTGTACATTTAACAATGCAAACAGCAGGATTTAATTAGATACATACGACGTCATATTTTGAATTTAACTTTATCAACATATAATTTAAAGCAACGAATGAGACACAAAATTCAATGAAGAACGAGAATGTCCGATTTATCACCTATTCATTGCACACGCATTTTGCTATTTCTTCTAAATTACAGTACTTTACTTACATGGTACATATTCAGAAAGTAAAGATTATGAGATCAGAATTAAAAGGTATAAAAGTACCTGTTGATTTTGTAGTTGATTTTTACTATAGAATAAGCAAATGACAGTTGTAAAAAAGACGATTTTTACAATTGTCATTTTTAACACCACTCAGGAATAAATTCTTTTATTCATATAAGTTACATGATATTTACCAAATTTATGCTTCAATTCTATTTCCAGTTACGGGGTGTGACTCTCAAGCTTTCAGACCCTGAAAGTCCGGATTACCTGAATGCGATCAGAGGAGCCAGAGACTTTGCACGATCCGTAGAGAGGCATGTATTAAGGTTCTCTTTCCAGAACGGCCAAGTCGAACATGTCTGTCCGACCGAAGAAGCACCTGTGTGGGTCACAAACATCCACAAAGGTGTTCTATCTGCTTTCCAGGCGAAAGTACTGCAACCAGACTGGAGCACTACCGCTGTTGAGGTAAGGACCGGGACAAAGGACGTTTTCTTAAATACTCAACCAGTGTCACTCGTGCAACTAATTTCAGCTATAGGTGATCTTAAGCTGACAGTTTTTGAACCTAAACCGGTTCATCATCATTCATAAAGTCAACTGAGTGCAATTTGTTGATAATCCTTGTCAACCGAGACAGGAGCCGTTGATTCAGTTTTCGATAGTTTGTTGTACGTTCTGGTAAACAAAGGCAGCTGTTCCAGTTTTTATACGAAAACTATGGGATAGAGTTGATGAGTTCGTGAACGCAAGGCAAGCTACGTTTCGATAAATTTGAAGTCTTATAATTCAGAAAGTTAATTAGTGAATGGTGACTTTTCCTTACTGACTTCCACGATCTTAAGCGTTCATCTACAAACTAAAACAGTACCCTAGTTTGTAAATTTGGATGAAAGCCCTTCTTTTAGCTTTATATTTGAATTCAGCACATTTTTTCCTTTTCTTTTTTCATATTAATAATGAATAACTAATTCTTAATTTCAAAATTCATGAAGATGAACATACAAAAATTTTATTTTCAGCAAAATCCGTCTCCTATAAAGTTTTAAAAATTACTCGGATGAAGTTTGTTTTGCAGAATAAATTATTTTTCGAAAATATATGATCTAAAAAGATAGTTTGAAGAAAACTTATAATCGAAGCATGATTTTATTTCCTACATTTGGCTTAAGAAAATATGCCTTGACGACCACTGTTGATGAATAAAATGGAATGTTTGAAGACTCAAAGCACACGGTAAAAAAAAATTCGGAAACGTTACCCCCAAAAATGGGGCAGCTCTTGTAGTTTAAAATTCGCGGAAACGTTTCCGAACCATGCGGGTAAAGTATTTAGAACCGTTTCTGTATATGTCGGAAACATATTTACCTATTTTCCTGCATTTTAGGTAAGGTTTCTGGAAAAGATGGGTAACGTTTCTGTATATTTTGGTAAAATATTGAGTAACCTTTCCGTGTATTTCGGAAAGGTTTTCGAATTAACGAGTAACCTTTCCGAGTTTTTCAGAGGAAAGTAACATGCACTAGATGAAGCGTTTCGAGTATCTTAAACTAGATGGCAGCACCAAACTCTATCGGAAGGAGCGGTCAGGACTAGCGACCAGAATCGAACGCTGGACCTTCGCATTTGGAGGAGAGCACGGTACCACGACGATGCGTTTTTCTTGCCAAATTTTGCTTTAAATGTAAACTGTCTGCTGCAAAAGTTATTTGTGGTACGGCTTGTTTTGGAAACTTAAAATTTTTTTGAAGTATTTTGTAAATGGAGAGAAAATACCATAATTAATAAATATAAATTAAAAATCTTAAATCTTTTTTCTTCCACATAAATTATTTTCAGGAGATAATTTGCTGTTTTATTTAAGTATTCATCCGTTTTATTTAAGTATTCATCCGGCGACGTCACCTGGTGACTGGTCACAAATAAACTTCACAGTGACCACACAGTGAAGTTACATCACTCACAAGTTGCCAGACCCTTATTATCGCATGGGCAAATCGGGATTTTGCCCAGGGCCCCCAGTTTCAAATGTTGTTCTGAAATATTCTTTTATATGTCAAAATATTATGAAAAAGAAAACAAATTTTATAGATGGGAACCCCCAAATTCATCAATGCCCGGGGCCCCTGTTGGTCATAATCGGGCTGTGCAAGAAGTTATAATGTGACAGTCCTGTGACAATTGTGACCCTCTGTGACGTCACAGCGACTCTTTTGTGACCATCTGTGCTATTAGGGAAGACGCGTTCACTGTTATCCCTCTGTCTCTTCGCACTTGGCGCATGCGCGCGAAATCCCAAATAAAGGTTTCCTTTCCCCCGTAAATACTTTACCCCGAAATATGGGTTATGTTTCCGAAAACGTGAGTTCGAGTAGAGCATCGGTAGGTTACGCTGTACTTTCGGAAACCTTTCCGCTGTAAGTATGTAACGTTTCTGAATTTTTTACTGTGCATGTCATGAGAGATCTCATATTTTCTATTATTGTGGTTGGGAGGGAAGTACCGTGTTTAAAGTTTAAGTCTGAGGGATTTTCTGTTTAATAGTATGTCGAACTCCATTCCGTTTACATATTTCTTAATCAAATTTTACTATTTTCATTCAGAGTGATGTTCTCGGAAAATGTACGGCAGAATACCAATCACTGGGTACAAGCTGGCAGGGAACTCATACCATCAGGAAGTTGAAAGACCTCAGTACCTGTACCGACAGAGAGAATGTAGAAACGTACTTGCAAGGAACTCCTTATGCTCAGGACTTCGTAAGTACTTACTCTTAAAATGAACTATGAAGATCGTCCACAATATGGCTGTTTTTAAATTGTGATATTTTCCTTTTCTGTAAGACTGAGTTTAAATATTGGAAGAAAATTAAATTATTACAGCAAAAATTAGTGTTTGGTTGTTAAACAAGGATTTGCTTTATTATAATAAATATTATAATCAAGCCACTTTAATATAGATCTTATTTTTTGTTCTTTTTTGATTACTTTGAATATGTAAGTTAATTAGATATTACGGGAAAAGTTTATTAAAAGAAAAAAAATAAGGTAGAAGACATACATTTTGGGCAAAACTTAAAAAGGTAGATTGACTTTTATTTGAAAGTAATTAATGATATTAGTATATATTTAACGTGTAAAATTGTTTATAAAATGCATCAGTTATTCGCAATAAAAGTTTTCATAGTAATACGAATGTTTTTGTCTTAAAATCGGAAGGATGACATTTTTTTAAACATAAAAAGTGTACTTAGATTAAAATTAATTATCTATTAACTATATGTTGTATGAAACTATCACTTATAAAATTCCAACTATGGGATATGGACTACTTTTAATCTTTTGTATACTCAAATTTAGAAAAATCGCTCTTTCTTTAGTGTAACTGTCTACTTTCAGGGCAAATAGCTAAATTATTTTCTCAAATCTATATGATAACACACTAAAACCTTATGGAACATTTTAAAGATAAAACTTAGTTTATTTTTATTGTTATAGCAAAAGAAATCTCTACCATTAGTAAAAGGAAGTCAAGAATGTGAACAGGTTCTTGGACAAGGATTCCTTCAGAGTTCAACTTGTAAAGAAAAGCTTGTCTTCAGACCGTTCTCTAACGGTGGAAGCAGCGTCATTACTTCTGTCACCCAAAAGTTAACATACTCTACTATCAGCCAAAGAACATTTACTGGAACTGGTAAATAAGTATACTCATTTGCTAATAGGTCACAAAAGTGTCACACTGTTTCGTAAAAATTTTAAATTTAAATTACTGTTTTTTATCATGAAAGATGGTCATAAATAGTAAACTGTAAATACACAAGTTAAACATGTTGCTCAACTGGTACATGTTTTTATTTGACCAAAATGATAATTCAAGGAAAAATTAAACAATAAAAAAAAAAAAAATAAGAATAAGTCACCGTCACCAGTAGTAAACGTCTGGCTCTTAATAAAAAGCCATTTAGACTTACAAGAATAGACATTCCTGGAGTAAAAACACTGTTTCTCGAATTCTCCTAGCATAAGAGTTCATGTTATCGGATGATAAATGAAGTAAATTTTTACCTTTGTTGCTTCAAGTATTTTTCCAAGGTTCATAGTAAGTTTCCTGCAACAATATTTTCGCAAAATATATAACATGCATTTTGGTTAATAAATGCTCACCAATTCATCTTTAAAAGTTATTCATAATTTTTAAGCATAAGTTGCAGCTGATAAGAATCTGGACAAAAACGTGGCAGTTTAAAAATGTGTTTATTTTTTATCAAGATTATTTTATATTTTATTCAAGTTTTCTTATTATTATCTGATTTTCCAATCGGTTAGAACTTTTAAATCCTTCTCATTATATAATCAAATATTTATTTTTTAATATTAAACTTAATATTATTTTTTGATATAATCTCACCATATTGTTTAAATATGATACGTAGTTTTTCTTATAATATTAGAGCATCATTTTCAGTAAGAAACTAATATTTTTAGCTACTATTACACATTTATTTTTTTCTGCTCGACACGTAACATCAATTTCTTCCACAGATTACAGGCCAACAACCGAACCTCTTCTTTTCCGTCATGCTGACATGGATGAAAGTCAGACTAAAAAAGAAGAGAATGCTGACGCTGCCTTGAAGGAACTCTGTGATGCATCTGAAATGGACATTTCGATAACTGTACCAAGAAAATTCTCCGCTTTTGTCTACAAGCTGAAGAAACTTCAACTACCTTCACTCAGAAATTTCTACCAAACCATTGATCGAATATGCCCAAACAACATCAATAAAGCCAGGTAGTTTACAGTGCTGATATACTGAACATTAACTCCTTGTAAATAGACGCACGAGTTCAGTTCGGGCAACTCAAAGGTGAACATTTTTAATGACCGAACTGAATTTAGGGAAGCCCAAGCAGAGTTCGTTTTCTTTTCCGGATAGGCTTTTGTCACCTAGTTCGTTTCTGTCATAACAGATACTAGTTCATTATTTCATTAATATATTCATTGAAAGATGGGTATAGGTAAATGGGGTCAGCTGTAAAAATTACAGTTTCGCAGTCGGATTTTTCAAATGTTACTTTCGCGTTTCTTTCTTTCTTTTTTAATTTTCATACAAAATAGCTCAGGTATTTTTAATGTCTAAATCAGATTATTAGTCAAGAAAGGTAAAAGGCCTTTCCAGTTCATACAGAGATAATATTTCTACTATATTTCTTTTTAAATTATTATATTTTTTTGCAAAATATTTTTTTAAAACTTAGAATTAAAGAAAAAAAAATAATCGAAAAAAGATCTTAACTTTTGATTGTATTTTTCTGAAGTATACATCACGGTTAAGTTTTTTTCTTAATTTAGCAATCGAATCATATAATTATTTGCAGGTTATAGAAACATTTTAAATTGCGTGTGTGGGGGGGGGGAGTTGTTGCAATATCACAAGTAATGATTGATTTTGAATAATTACGGAAATATTAATGCAATGTAAATGCGTTGTTTAATATTGAATGAGGGAAAAAATATTTTCTGTTTTAAAAAATACATTTATGATTCAGGATATTGCATTATGTCAGCTCAAATTTGGTAACTAATTTACTTAAAAAAGTATTTATGAGTTTGTCAATGGTAGGCTCAGCAGGGTTACAAATTTTCTACAAAATTTCTTTGCTATAGTTATTTTCACAAAAATAAACATTTTTCCAGAAGTTTAATACTTCTTTACATTTTACGTAATTTTGTCTTTAAAAAGCTTCTCTAAATTTAAATGCAGTTAAATAATTAAAAAATACTTTTTCCCCATACTTCACTATTTTTAAATGCAAATAAACATTATTAAATTATTTTCAAAATTTGGTCCAGAAATCAGGAAATTTAATACGCGAAAGCAAAAATTGTTGCACGTTTAACTAGAACTAAGAAAAAACAAAGTTTATTTGGTAATCGTTAAAAGAGAAATAGTTATTTTTCGGCATTTCCGCCAAATTTGTGTGACTTCCTTAACAGGAGTATAATGTTTATAAAAACTACATGTGTATTATTTATTGATGAAATAAATTATAGCAATTATTTTAATAAAACAGTATGCATATATATCTAACAATTTGAAATTCATAAAAATTTTAAATTATCATACACATTTGCTTTAGATGAAGTAAAATTTTAAATTGTATTTTTTATGTGCAGGAAATTTTTCATGGATGCCATCCCACTTGTAGCTACCACCGATTCTGCAAAATTCATGTTTGATCTCATCTCTCGCAATGAAATTTCGGAATCTGAGAGCAGCTTCTGGTTAACTTCACTCTCCTTCCTCAATGAACCCACAGCTGAGATAATATCTGTTTTCACTGTAAGTTGCCCCTTTACATCAACTTTCGTGACACAATAACATTCAGGCTGTTAGTTTCAATGCAAGAATACATCGCGTGTAGTTGTGGCGAATAAATGTTCAGTAATTTTTCATGATTTTGGGGAAAAGCTTCATTTATTAATTTATTTTATTGCCCAATGTAAGCATCCAAATAAAAAAATTTAAAAAATCTTATCAAAATAATACATTTTTTCGTGTTGAACGTTAACTGCCAAGTATTAATTAGAATAAGGCTTGTATAACTGAAAAATCACTCAATACTGGTGTTAAACGATAAAGTAATTAAAAAACTTTGTAAAAAACACACATAAGATGTAATAGGTAATAGGATAGAGTAAGATGTAAGATGTAATAAGTCCTCTTACCTATTACATCTTATGTGTGTTTTTTACAAAGTTTTTTAATTACTTTAAGGCTTGTATAGCTAACAAATTATTTGTTATTTTTTCTTTTCTACTTTCTTTAAAACGGCCGAATCAGCTGCCAACTATAAGCTTAACCGCTACGAAAGCCGGAGATGTTGGTTAGTTTATTATGGAGGCGTAGAGCTGGCAGGCTAATGCCCCTCTCCCTCTAATCGTGGTCTCCTAGTTTTGAACTAATTTCAGATGAAAGATCCAGCACCTTGATTTTTACCTCTAGAGGTACCGCTTAAACATGGAAGACATTGGAGCCACGACAAATTTCTATATTATTAATTTAATAAAAAGAAAAATACGAAATGAATTATTTCACGTTTTACAGCTATAGTTCAGAATTATTGCGTTTTTCATAAATGCTGTAGATAAAATCATTTCATTGATTTTATCTACAACATTTACAGGTAATATATATATATATATATATATATATATATATATATATATATATATATATATATATATATATATATATATATATATATTACCTGTAAAATTCTTACTTTAAAATGTAACAAATATGAATCCTATGTTTAGGTACAACTTGTTTGTGAAGATTGATTTGTTTAAATTTTATGTTAAAAAAAAATGTAAAAAGTCAGCTATATTTTGATCAGCGTAATAGTTAATCCTTGTAATCTTAAATTAAATATAAAGGCTTCAAAATAACAGTTGTTACTGCAATATTATTTTTAATCATTAGTCTTTAAAGAAGTGAGGTGTGTTCATTCACAAAAAAATTTGAGTTCGAAAATTTTGGTTCAACATGACCTACTATACAGTGCTGCTGATCATATTTTCATACATTTGCATCTTCATCCGTGTGGAGCAAACTAGGTGGTTGTCAGTGGTAAATTATTGCCACTTGTGAAGAGCCAAATCGCTCAAACCTCGTCCACTGATGCCTATTGCGGTTCACTGTGAAAGCTTTGTTTATTTTGGTAGTGATCCGATCTAATATCTGAAATTTTAATAAGGAAAATGAAGGCAGAACGTAATTTACCTGGTTCTTAGTGATATTCAGACGGCCATAAACCCTTTTATTCGTGGAACCTCAAATCTTCATTTTATTCTTTTTCATTCTAGCCTCTTCTGGATGGACGTCCGGAACAAGCCATTCTAGGTATCTCTGCAATGATTCATACATTCTGCAAGTCTAACGATTGCTCTAATATTCCTGAAGTTCAAGCTGCTGTACACAAACTGTTCAGAAATATTGGTGAGAGCTGCTTCGGAGCTGATGACAAAAAGGCAAGTTTTAGAGTTTTTGAAATAACGGAAATTAAAAAATAGTATAATTTATAACCCAAAATGTTGTATACCTATACTATTTTAAAATTTAATAAATTAATGTACAGAGAGCAGATTCCAACAAATAATTTGTTTTGAGGGGGAAATGCAGAAGGCACTAAAGTGAAAGTTCTCACAATTTATTTGGCATTTATAATTTTATTGAGATATGTACAAATTTTAGAGAACAAGTGCCTAAGGCTTCATTTGGTTGCCAACATTTATTTCAGCAAGTATTATAATCTAGTGCACTAGCACGTTAGAGTAGCGGAGTACCGAGTAGATGCAGAAAGAAAACTAAAATTATTATGCAAAATAGTGTGTCTTTTTTAAATCCTATTGATCATCAACATGGGCAAAATAATCATCTAAATAAAAACCAGTTTTTTACAAAATAAAAAGATATAACGAATTGGTATATTTTACAAATTTTGAAAGTGTGTAATCAGTTGATTTACATTGTATATTTTCAGATTATATTAACACTCAAAGCCCTAAGTAATATCGGAATCATGTTTGGTAAAGAGAATGTGCTCGAGTCTTGCTACAAGAATCCTCAAATTCGACTGGAAACTAGAATTGCAGCAATTCAAGCTTACCGTCGTGTCTCCTGTGACAACTCAGTAAGTATTCAGTACTTAAAATATTTAATAGGTATATATAATATTAATATTCAATAATGCCATAATTGGAATATCTTCCATTAGCTAAAAGCAAATAAAATTATAATATGCTGTTTATGTAAATATATCTATGGGTGTGAGAGGATAATTTTTTTTTCATTTATATGTGGTATTAGAAAATTTTTTGTATATCATAAGGATTGTACCTTCCAGATTTTAACTGGGCCGACCAGGGGTCGCAGTGGCTTAAGAAATATTCTATCACGCCTTTGGTCCGGGTTCGAATCCCGGCTTGGGCTTGTTCGTTCCTTTACAGGGGGTAACGCTGGCCACCTACTAGATTACCAATTAAATAATAAACCACGTTTTTAAATGCCCCCATAATAAAATAGCCACAATACCTTCAGGACAGTGGAAAATGCCTAATCGGCAAGTGCCCGCCCGTAAAAAAATTAAAATATTTTAATTGGTAATACAGGATTTTATGCTCTCAAGTAATTTACCGTATTATGGTTTACAACTATGTACCTTAAATATATGAGTTCAATTGAAAAAAAATATTCAGCATCTTATTTTCAGCCTTTATTGTTTCCTTATTTATTTCTAAAGTTGATAGTTTGTACTTGAAAATCAATGTAAGCCTCCTGCTTGTCTAAATGAAGACACAGCCTTTTACAGATTAAATTTTAACTTCTGTTTATGCATTTTTATTCTGATTTTCTATGTCTTAAATGATGGATTTTGTTAATCTCTTATATTTACGTATTTCTTTTTTTATAATATTTTTCTATATACTGATTCTAGCACTTAGTTTGTTATCATGCCTATAATCATACATGTACTTGTACATAATGCAAATTAAGCATTAAAATCAACACACTCTTGACATGTATAATATGAATATTATTTTCACAGTATAACAAATATTTTCTGTATATGTAATAAAAATATCTCTTCACTTTTGCCAACTTTAGAGAGAAGATCTAATGCGTTTGTTCAGTAACTACAATGAAGATCCTGAAATCAGAATTGCATCTTACTTAGCTGTTATAACTTGTCCCAGTACAACTGTTGTAGACGCTGTTAAAGATGTTTTGATGGGAGAAAGAATTAATCATGGTAATTATTTTGTTTTGAAATATAACACAACGTTTGATCGATTAAGTAATAAAAAAAACTGTCAAAATAACAGTAAAAAACGTCAAAGTTTTACAGATGCATGCTATACCGTAAGTACTGATTAACATTCCAGAATGTTTCATGAAACAAATTGCTATATTTAACTTTTATACGGGGAGTCTTAAGAAGCAAAAAGCAGCTGGAATTTTTTTGAGGGAATGGTTAATTATAGAAACTAGTCTAAAATAGTGTTTCAGTACAATAAGGTAGTCCTACATTTACATGATACTTTGTAATAACTTATATAACTTTGTATACTTATAGTATACTTTGTAAAGTTTCAAGGAACTGTATAAATTTGTTACGATCAGTTTAAATCTAGGTTTGATGCACAAAATCACAAAAAGAACAATTTAAAAAAAGGACTGTAATTAATTGTTTGGGAAAACTTGCAGGTAAAATTAAACCTAATCAAATTTTTAAAATTTGATACAGAGGTAGACATTGTACTCAACTAGTCAGTAGGTATCAAATGTATCAGATGTTTATAAATGTGAGTATCAAATTTTTGATTAATTTTTTAGAAGCTTTATTGCTGTGTACTCAAAAATAAACAGTCGTTTTGAATAAATTGATAAATTTGTTTCTTCATTCAAATCTGTTTTATGTGTTTTTATGTCCATGTCGCATACAAATTTACACAGTTGAACCAATCGGCTTGAAACTTTGCACAAATTCATAAAAAAGACAGGAAAATTTTTGCTTTACTTAAAAAATCTAAAAATCCCCTCGTTCCTCAAATATTTTGTGACTTTTTACTATTTTCAACTCTTGAATTCTGTGAGTAAAAAATTTAAAATTTTGAGCAACACAAAGTTGGGTATAGTAAGTGAGAAGGACTTTATTTTGATGTCAAGGTTATAAGGTTTGAAGTTAAAATTGCGATTCCCATTCACTCAAAATAGTTTTTTGAGATTACCTGGTTTTTCTTTTTCACGGATAAAATGATCTCCTCTTCATTAAGCATTGATATAAAGGGGCTGTCAAATTAAAATCTTTCGAGTGCGAAAAGTTCCCGTAAACGCAGTGCCAGGAAGATTCAGATTCTGAACATTTTCAGAAGAGCTTCCAATTTCGATGACTGGAATACGAGTGTTTTGAACGTTTTTAATTTCTAAATGAGTGCGTTTGCGAAGCTGTACCAATTAAACGTGTATTTTTTTTCTAATTGAAAAGGTTCCGATTTTCTGGTAATTGGCCCACAAGGATTAATAAATCAAAGCAATTCAATCTTTTAAATGTTTTAGCTTCGCAGCAATTCAAGTCTTGGCTTGTAAATGAAATTTGGCAATGTGATAAAAGCAAATGAATCAATCTTCATCCCCGTGCGAAGAACGAGTACTTCAGCTAGTCATGAATATTTTTAAAAATATTTTACTCTAATAATTTTATTTTTAAATATATTAGTGCTTGTACTAATGTGTCCATTTATATAATTAGTGGTAATATTGACAAAAATTACGAAAAGTTTTCATAAAGGCAAAATGTAAAATTTAAATTAAAATAAATAATACAAAATTTTCTACACCGCTGATAAAATTAATCACTTACAGTTCTGTAACACACTTCTCCAAATTTGATTTTTTTTTTCTTTTGTGCAGTTGGATCCTTTATCTGGACTCATTTGAATGCGTTGGCTAGAAGCAAACATCCCCAGAGACAAGATATTCGAGATATTGTATCTAATTTATACTTGCTCAATAAATACAATTCCGATGCCAGGAAATTTTCAACAGCCAGGGAGGCCACCTTTTTCCTTGAAGCTATTGACTCAGGATTTCATATAGACAACCACCTAATTTTCTCAACAGATTCATATTTACCCCGAACAGCCATGTTCAACCTCACTGTGGATGTATTCGGAAAAACATGCAACTTATTCCAGGTAACTTTTACTGAAACTGTATCTAAATATTACTAATTTATAGTTTTCATGTTAAAGTCACTAATTTATCGATACTTTTAAACTATTATTCAGTCGAATAATAGTTTAAAATATTTTAAGAAAACCTTTTAAAAATTAAAATTCGCTTAAAGTCGCACTGTTTTTATGTATTTAAACTTATCTTGGTTGACCATAGGTTTAATAAGTTTATTCGAAATGCATACAATATATCATTTTCATTACAGTTAAAACCGCAATATTCAGCATTGTATTTGCAGTTTAGATTACTTTTTACAAAAACCATTAGATTTACTTATTACTGAGAACTTGAATCCTTAAAATTTTTTCATAAGAGAAATTAAGTAGAGTAAAATGACTGTTAAAATATTTGAAACTAGATTTTGATTGTTGTTTATTTTTATATGATATAAAAAGTAGAGAGAAAGAGAGACTAGAGTGTAGTACCAGTACAATGTTTAAGCAGTTTATCAAGAGTTAAATCATTCATGATACACTAGAATTTATGAGATAGCCTCTCGACACATTATACAAATTTTCTAAACTTCTAAACAATTTGCATTCTTCATTCAAAACTGGAAATCATCTGAAATGCATAGTTTTTAAACTATGTTACTTTGTGTCTGTTGATAGTTCAAATATTTCATTCCCGTTTGCTATTGTCATCAATAAATGTCATTGGAAGAGTCTAATTGTTTAAAATTTATCCCTTCAAAAATTCTTTTTAATTAATATGATGTAAGTGTTGCATTTATAATTCGATTCTGTTTAGATCGATGGACGTATGGAAGGCTTAGAACATGTTGCAGAAAGCTTCTTTGGACCTAGTGGATACTTCCCTCAGAAGAATATTGCTAAAATGTTAAGAGAAAAGCGATCTCTCTCCAACAACAGGATAAAAGATATGGATGATAATGTAAGCAATTAGTTTATAAAACCATAAACAAGCTCATATATGGTAATATTAATTCAAGGAATTCATACTATTGAAATGAAATCAATCACTATTGAGACATGCTTTTAATAGTTTTAAAATTTGAACATCTAACTATATAAAATATGAAATAAATTATATTTTTTAAATGAAAAAAATTACTTTTGTTGGCATTGTATGTGTTATATTTTTATGGCAAGCCTGCATGAGGGGCATCTGCCAAGGGAATGAGATGCCTTGGCGGATAACCTTTGTGTAGGACATTACAGGATTTGGAAAAGATATGTTGGCATTCTAAATAATCTAAAGTACTCAATTTTGTTTAAATCAAGATGTACTTTTAATTATAATTTACTAATTAAAAAAAGTGCATATCTTTAAACACTCTCAAATTATTTAAACGATGCATAAAATATCACTGAACTTCAACATTGATGATTATTTTTATAAAGTCAGACTCACAAAATTCTATTTAATGATTCTAATTTAATGTTCCACTTTTTTTTCTTTTTTGTTCTAGTTCAATGCTAAATCACGATTTCAACAGTCTCCATACGGATCTGTTGACGTCAAAATATTCGGAACCACTATGTGGTACAACCAGTTCAAAGAAAATGGCGATGGAACACCTGACATCAATCTCTTGGAAGTTGTAACGAAACTTGCTGAAGATCACGAAGCCGAATACTCTAAAAGCTTCATGTTCTTGGATACCACTTTTACTGTACCAATGACCAGCGGTTTGCCTTTGCGCATAGCAGTGAACGGAACAGCAAGTGTAGGACTTAAGTATGGAGGAAGATTCGACGTCAAGTCCTTTGAACATGTAGATATACAAGGCCATATCGAACCCAGGTAAAGTGAGGTTTTAGCGTAACAAAAGTTTTTTCCTTTCATGAACACCCATGGAAAACACTCTATCTCTTTTTCCGTCCTATAGTTTGTTTATGTTCTTTTGAGTCAGTTACACTATCGTTATCTGTACTCCTTATTTTCACTTCTGGAATAATTGCAAGGAAATGTGTTGTAATTAAACAGGACTAAAGCAATAACCTGTTCGTGAAACTATTTGAGTAGATTTACATGAGCAGTAAATATGAGTTAACAAATGTGAAATCTAACTAAACTAATTAACGAACATTTAAACTACATCAGTATCGTAAGTCTACTGAAAGTCATTCTACTGATCTCTAATCCAAAAACATTTAGATATGATTTTAACAATGTTTACGCAATGAATGTATTTGGTACTTTCTATGAGCGTACCTCATTTCCTGAAAGGAAAGATCTTTCATGCATATGAAACCCTTAGAATAAGCTTAATATAAAAACTATTGCTGATCTAGTAATCATGTAAATCAACAGTGCATTAGAATTCTGTGAGCTAAAAAAATTCATTCTTAAGTAGTAAATATACAATTGCAGTATCTAAGTAAACGACATTTTCATCAATCTGTTTGTCTTTTTACTTTACTTTTTTTCTAATACATTTTTTTTACTGTTAAATAATGAAAGCTATCTCCAAGAATCTGCCAACTTTATGTCTGATACTTTAGAGACTACTGGACTGTTATGCTAAATATACCACTCAGTAGAGAATATGCTTCATGGCCAGATTACATTACTGCAAAATCTTTCTTAATAACCTACAACATCGTAGGAACTTCCATTTAGGATGCATATAGTTTAAAAATTGTATTATTATCTTGTTATTTACTTAGAGTGCAGTAACCTAAAACTTTTATTTGTTTTATTACAATCTATGTGCCTATTAGTGCTGATTTCATACTTTTATTTTAGTGGAG
This sequence comes from Cheiracanthium punctorium, assembly GCA_038373885.1. Classification (NCBI taxonomy): domain Eukaryota; kingdom Metazoa; phylum Arthropoda; class Arachnida; order Araneae; family Cheiracanthiidae; genus Cheiracanthium; species Cheiracanthium punctorium. The sequence goes on along the minus strand of JAWZYV010000576.1, from coordinate 370,936 downwards.
CAGTTGAAATTGCCAGTCTTTTAACTGTCGAGGCTGGAAATGCAGCTCGATCTGGTCTTAGAGTCGTGGGAACTATGCATTCATCTAATGTACTTGATGGAAGACTAGAAGTGAAGAATGGAGAAGTTGTTAAGGCACAGCTCAACATGCCCAGAGACAGGATCGACGTTTTCAGTGTTCAGTAAGTATCATGATACGGTGCGCTGAATAAATACACTTTCCTTAAAACGGAAAACTGATATAATTCACAATTATACGCCAAAACATGATTTTACAAAATACTTATTACAATGCTTGATTTTCATTTAAAAGAATTTAAGAGAATTCATTCTTTGATGACTGTTCATAACATATGCATAATTGTAAAACAACTGTCACTTAAATTATTTCAAGTAATATAAGTGTTGGGTAAAAAATACGGACATTTACTTGTTAAGTTCTTTAAAAACTATATTTTCTGTTAATTTTATCTATTGTATTTTAAGTACGTTTTATTTGTTATATACGTACAATCAAAGGGAAAGAGAAATTAATCTTCGAATGATGCTACCATGTCAGTATAATTACACTAGATAACTTTGAATTTTAGGAGCAAAGTTTTCTTGGTACATGGTCCAGAAGAGAGAGAGCAGAAAGTAGACAAAAAAGGCGAGACCAACTTTAAAAGCTGTACTGGTTCAACGACTAAGAAGTTGTTTGGAGTCCAGCTCTGTTCTGAACTTCGTCTTCCACCTTACAAGCCAAACTCTGCTTTGCATCCAGTCAATGGACCAGCTAATTTCAACATCTACATCCAAAAAACTGACTCATCCTTAAAAAGCTACACATTCGATGCAGAATGGAAACTGGAAATGGTGAGTTTAGGCGGACGACAACCTCAAACGGGATGAAGATTTAGCACAAAAGTTTTAATTTTTTAACAGTAAATTCCATTCAACTTAAAATAATTTAGAATTTTCATTTAGTTGATGATAGAATAACAATAAAATTTTTGTAGTAGCTCTAGCACAGCTGCCAAATTTTACGCTTTTTTGGGGGGAGGGGGGTAGAAAGAAGATTATCCATGACAACCTTCAGAAAGTTTTATTATGCATTAAATATTCCGATATGTTTTAAGAATAGACTAATTAAAAATGAATATTGGTGGACAATCTTGCGAAGAAAGCATAAAAGTTGGGAGCTATGCTCTATATTCGTATAAATAAAAGATGAACAATAATAAAAACAAAAAATTGTTTCTAAAGAAGTTCGAATCTATATTAAATGCATATGTACACACCAGAAAAAATGATTAACAAATACCTATGTTTTCATAAATAGAAATTATAAAAAATGAATATAAACAAAAAGGGTAATGATTTTAGTAATTCATATAATGAAAGAGACAATAAAGAATTTCAAATTTATGTATCCGGCATTTTTTGAAATTATTAGCAAAAGTTACTTTTGAAATCGAACTTTTAAAAATTTATTTAGCCAGTTTGTCGAAATTTCATTTTGTTGCATAGCAAAAAATGTTAAAATATATTTTTAAAAGAGTAAAATAATAATAAAAACAAAAAATTGTTTCTAAAGAAGTTCGAATCTATATTAAATGCATATGTACACACCAGAAAAAATGATTAACAAATACCTATGTTTTCATAAATAGAAATTATAAAAAATGAATATAAACAAAAAGGGTAAAGATTATGATTTTAGTAATTCATATAATGAAAGAGACAATAAAGAATTTCAAATTTATGTATCCGGCATTTTTTGAAATTATTAGCAAAAGTTACTTTTGAAATCGAACTTTTAAAAATTTATTTGGCCAGTTTGTCGAAATTTCATTTTGTTGCATAGCAAAAAATGTTAAAATATATTTTTAAAAGAGTAAAATAATAATAAAAACAAAAAATTGTTTCTAAAGAAGTTCGAATCTATATTAAATGCATATGTACACACCAGAAAAAATGATTAACAAATACCTATGTTTTCATAAATAGAAATTATAAAAAATGAATATAAACAAAAAGGGTAAAGATTATGATTTTAGTAATTCATATAATGAAAGAGACAATAAAGAATTTCAAATTTATGTATCCGGCATTTTTTGAAATTATTAGCAAATGTTACTTTTGAAATCGAACTTTTAAAAATTTATTTAGCCAGTTTGTCGAAATTTCATTTTGTTGCATAGCAAAAAATGTTAAAATATATTTTTAAAAGAGTAAAATATGTATATAAAATTTACTGAACAATTTGAAGTTTTTTTTCGACTCAATCAAAGACTAAATTTAAACTTAATAAGCCATACTTGTTTTAAAGAAAAATTTTCAATGAATAGAACTTAAAAATATATTGATTGAGAAACCCTCTTTTGTTTTTGCAGAAAAACGGAGAATTTGTGAGACATGGCATTGTTTCTGTAAATACACCAGGTTCCCAAGTCGACAGAGATGTTAGAGCAGAGCTGTACATCAATCATGCTGATCGCACTGCCTCTCTCAAAGTAAAGACTCCTATTAAAAGATTCGACGCAAATGGTAAGATATGATTTGGTTGGCGTTAAAACTAATGTCGGCGACTAAACAGTAATTGATTTTATAGATTAAGTTATTATTAGTTCCACAAATAATGAGTTTCTTCATTAGCAATATCTGAGAGAGCTAGAAAATAAGCTAACTAAAATATAAAAATAAATTGAGCATTCAAAAAATTGATGGGCATATTCCCATAAAGTTAAGTTTGGACCAACTGAATTCTAATAGAAAATGTGTGATAACAAAACTCTTCATTTTTACTTAAAAAACTATTCTTCACTGAAACTATATTATATTACTGGCTTTGAACGTTTGTAAAAATGTATAAATCAGTGTTCTGGTGCAAATATAAATATTAATTCTTAATTGGTGGTTGGCTATGCTTAGCTATATCTACAATTAATGCTTTTAAATATTCTAAAAATGGTATGAAGAAGTAACAACTATAAACAATAAATTAAAATAATTTTTCAAAATTCCTTCAGTTTGTCTTTCAGTTCTAGTGAAAGGAAAAGTATTAAGTGTGAATTAATTTTTGACGCATTGTTACTACTTATAAACTCACTTAAATATCTAAAAGTAAGCTAACGAATAATGTTATCATGAGTAAATACCTTTTGTTAATTTAGTTTTCCCACGAATAATTTCGAATTGTTTAGTACGTGAATAAAGAGTTTTATAAATACATCAGTATCAATATGCACATGCTTACGTTAGAGTCGTTGTTATTCAGTAATTGTTTAAGAAGTTGTAAAGTTACTTATAATGTTTAGTTAGAACTTGTACAGTGACCTACATCAAAATGAAATTGCTAAAGTTTTACGGATTTTAGTTATAGATTATGTTTTTATGTACCTTTTAATTTCAAACCTGTAATCTACGCTGTTGTGTCTTTTTTTAGCTAAACTTGTGAGTGAAAATGACCTGTCAAAATTAGCTTTGGGACTTACAGTTGATGATAAAGATTATTTTTCACTGCAAACGGAGCTACGCACCATCATTGACAAGAGCGCCGTAACATACATTCCATCTCTAGAAATCAAAATTCCGTCCAGGAGATTAACTGCTGTATCTGGATCTCTGTACATTAAGCATGGTCAAAAGTACACTGGTCAACTGCAAATTGAAGACCTCACCGAAAAGCCCATTTTGGCAAAAGGTTTCATATTTCATATTTTAATAGCAATAGTTATCATTACTTAATATTATTTTTATAGTCGGTGGAATCCTGTTTTAAAATGTATAAAAAAATATATCATGTGAAAATCTATTAGCTCCATTAATGCTTTTACTGAAGGCATTCTAGCACACTGAAAGCAATTGTTTTTTAACTATGTTTCAGTCAGACAATAAGTCTATTTAACTAATTAGTTTCATTTTTTATTTTAGGAAACTTGGAAATCGGCAAAAAAAGTCGCTATGATGGAGAATTAAGTATTAATAGTTTTGCTTTTGATGGTACAGTGAAGGGATATGCTCAACTTGGAGATAGTATGGCTTCAAGAATCACAGCTGAATATAAATTCCTTGAAGGCAAAACAAACAAAATTAATATTATGGGTAAAATGCGGGACTTGTCAGCTAATTCCTTGACAAAATACAATGGTTTGCTGAATTTACAAGCATCGCTATTGCCAGAATGGAATACTGAACTGTCCTTTGAGACAATGAGTACTACTGGTCACAGTGAAAATACTATCTCGATATCATTGGGTGATGGAGTCAGAAGTCGAGTACATAATATCCGCCTTCAAGAAATCTTGAGGTACCAAGGAAATCTGAAAAACAATAAAGTGGATGGCAGTTTCAGCATTGTTTATCCCGAGAAGAACATAGACTATTCAATAAAAGTAAACCATGAAAACACCGAAAATTCCTTGAGCAACATTCTTGATATACAATACGATGAGAGAAAGCATGTTACTACTGAAGTTGAGCTTAAACTTAATCGTGATACACCATTCTCTGCTTCTGGAGGTGTTAAATTGAAATACCCTGGAAGAGAAGCAGCTATAAGTGCAAGCTTGACTGAAACGAACCCTAAGGAATATACTGCGACTGCATCCTGCCAATGGAAGGAAGGAAGACGATCATCTGTTGTGATAAATTATAAGGACAAAACCGATTCATCAAGATTAAAATATGAAATTGAAGGTGAATTAAATATGCCTCTTCGAAGTCCTATCACGTTTTCCTCTGTCGTTGGTTCGCAGCGCGGCCAGTTTGCTGGATTTGCTGAAATGAGTTTAGGAGTAGACAAATATCGTATTAAAGCAGACTATGCCAAAGGCAATGGAAATTTGAATCATAGAGTATCAGGTCAATTCATTCAAAATAACAAAATTTATGGATTAGACGCAGCAGTGCAAAATGCAGCAAATAAACTCAGTTGTAGTGCAGAATTAAAAATGCCAAATAGACAGAGGATGACTGCGAAATTTGAAGGAAGAACAGGAGACTTTTTACAAACTGGTTCTGCTGAAGTTTTGTGGGATGCTGACAGAGACACTAGTAAACGATTTGGAATTAATGGAGAACTGAGGAGTCATAATGATGGTTATGAAGGCAAGGTAATCATGCAAATTCGTCGAAGAACAATAACTGGAACATTAAGTACAAGTATGAAAGGGCACATTTTAGGATCTAAATGGAATACAATTAATAAGGTTGAAGTAGAATGGTCACCTTCTGAAAAAGTAACAGCTGCATTTTCATCAAATGTAATGGTCGACAGATCCAGACAAGAAGTTAGTGGCCAATTAGAAGTAACTACTCCTTATTTTAACTACGAAAATATGAGTCTGAGCCTAACCCACTTTTATGCAAATCAGCAATGGGAGAGTGAAGTTTTTACCCTATTACCTAAGAGGAATCAGATTCAGTTTTCAACATCTGGTAAATATTCTTTTGTTAGAGGAGGAGCAACTATTGAATCTAAAAAAAGATTACAGACTACATTTACCCACTTAAGAGATATTTATTTTGAACTATCTCACGATCACAGTTCGAAAGAATTGACTAGTAAAGTGCAGTTAAGATGGGCACCTGGAAGACGTGTTACATTAGATGCATCTGCTGTCGCACAACCATCAGTATACAAAGGTTCACTGAAGTTCACATCTCCCTACAATAATTTTGAAGATCTTTCAGCGGAAATTATACACAATTATTCTCCTGATCATTACCGAACTAGGTCTGAGCTCCAGTGGGCTCCAAGAAAAAAGTTATCTTTGAATTTTGATGGAAAACATGTTATTAATGGGCGTGGTAGAATTTGTACTGTTTCCTTGAGTGCTTCATCTCCATTCAGAGATTTCGAAAATACGGCAGCAAAAATCACTTACAGCAATGATAGAAGTACCATTAACACAGACATTGAGTTAAACTGGAGTGAACAAAAGAAGATCTCATCATCTTTGACTTTTGCACTAAGAAATTCACCTTATAGCAGGAATCTGGAAAGTAAATTTATTTTAACAACACCATTCAGAAACTACGAAAATTACCAGTTATCCACAACTTTAGAAACAAACAGAAATTCTTATAAAATAAACTTTGATGCCCAACTTCCTTATAGGTCAACTGCATCACTGAACTCACAAGGGAAAGTATTGAGTTTGAGTGACATTGAATTCAACGCTGTAGCTATTGCACATTTCCCGAGATACATGGAGCCTCAGCGAACATCAGTTGATTTTGTTCACAAGCATGAAAATAAAAGATTAAGAAGCTCACTGGACACCACATTCAATAAATACAGGTTAACGGTTCTTCTAGATGGACTAGCTGAATTTGGCTACGACAACAGAAATGTGGAATTTTCTGCTATTATAAACTCCCCATTCGAGGGTTATGAACAAATAAAATGCAACTTCAATCATAACAAGAAAGGATCTGAATACATTACTAAATTAGAGGGTAACAAGAATTCAATGACAGGATCTTTTACTCACAAATTAATTGTTCGAGATTGCTTAAATTTTGAAAGTACTTTAGAAGCTTCTTCATCACAGTTTTCTGATGCTGTAATTTCAACTATCCAAACAAATAATGCTGGCAATTTTGAACATAATAGCTATGTAACATGGGGAAAAAATAAAAGAATCAACTTCAATGCACTGTTCCTTGATAAATCTGCCATTAAAGAGTTTGAGCTTAAATTAACAACTCCATTCCGTAATTACAGGGAATTGGAAATAAAAGCAAGCTATGAAAATCAAAACTGGGATCGTAAGGCTGCTGTGTCTGTTCACATGGACAGAAAACATAAAATGACTCTGAGTGGCAGTTTAAGGCACTACAGATGGAACTACGTAAATTCTCAACTGGAATTCACAAGCACATTCGAAGGGTATGAATTCTATTCTACTTCTTTAAAATATGATCTAACTGCACCTCAAAAATCTGTGGAAGCTTCTTACCTGTGGAATTCTGCAAACCGAAAAGCCGTTACATTGAAAGGCAATTTTCTTCATTCTGAGAGCTTGACAAATATGGAAATTGAAATAACAACTCCTTTTGAAGGCTTCAACCAAATTACTTTTATTTCAAAATTTGAAAATACTGCTCCAGAATATAGTTTGCACATTATGTATACAAGGGAATCTCAAAAAATAGAGTTCAACGGTAAAGCTACTTTACAGAATCATAAGTCAGAGTTATATGCCCATTTCACTAGTCCATACGAAAAAATTAGAAATGTAAAGTCTACAGCAAAATATGAAAGTTTTAGGGAAGGACTATCAGCTATGTTATCGACAGAATGGAACAGAGGAAACAAATATCAGATAAAAGGTGAATACAAATTCGGAAATAGAGCTGCTGAAGCTAAACTTTCTATCATAACACCGTTCTATGGATACAGAAACATAGATTTTCAAACAAATATCAATTATGGTGGTTACAGGAAAGTTGTAGAAATTTCACTGAAATGGGAAAATGATAACAGTATACTGTTAAATGGTGAATATAATGTAAAGCGTGAGGGTCGGGACTTAAAGTTTGACATCACAACATCATTTGCAGGCTACGAGTCCATCAATTTTGATTCATCATATAAAGCAGTATCAGGATTGTATGAAAGTGTAATAAAAGCTACTGTAAATAGAAATGACGTTTACGAAGGCAACGCATACATCAAATACGGTGGGGACAAACTATTTGATTTCAAACTAAGCATCGATTCTCCTGATTACCATCGTGTTAGAAACCTCGAAATGGCAGTTACCGTTGATTCAGATGTCGGATACAAACGTTTGGAATCTTCTTTTGTCCTAAATGATGATAAATCGACCTTTGGTGCTTTGTACAAACGAGAAGGAAACGAATACTTTGAAATAAATGCACGAATGGATACTGCGTACCGAAGCTTTAGAATGTTCAATTTGGAAAGCAGACTGACCAGAAAAAATTATGAATTTGTCACCGCACGTTTAAAATTGGAATCATCCTTCGATGCTTTGCGTCAACTCGATGCTCAAACTGAAATTAAGATCGAAAACAATGGTTGTGTAGTGTCATGTAATTTCAACACCCCGTATAAAAATTTTAACCTTCAAGGCCAGTTGACAAACAGTCAATTCCGTCCATTTACAGCTGTCTTTGAAATCGATGCTCCATTTATGTCTTTCAAGAAACTGTCTGCAGCTGTTGACATTAACATCGTTAATTGGGATAATTCGAAACTAAGTTTCGTTGTATCTACCCCAAAATCTAAACATGAAATGAGCATCTTTTTACTTAAAGAAGAAAGCAATTTTAACTTCCATGTTAAATTAGTTTCTCCTGCCATTCCATCTCAAACAGCCATTCTTATGATGAAAGCGAACTTTGAAAGTGCAAACAGTGTAGAAACCGAAGCTTCTCTTCAACTACTAGGAAAAGTTCACTACCTCAATGGACAACTAGGAAATTCTGACAAGAACACTGAAGTGCAAATTCAAATGGAAAGTCCTTTACTTCCAGAAAAGAAAGCAGAAATTATCACTTCGTTAGCCCGTAAACGAAACAATAGAATATTGGAAGGAAAATTTGTTTTCACTGTCCCAAGTTCAATTCATGAAGCTGGATTCAGATATGAAAACAAAAACAACCAGATGACTTACAGCATGAAAATTGACAGTAGCCTTCTGAAATCAACACCCTTCGAAGCACAGGCTAAATATACCAACAGTAACAGTAAAGACTTGGAAGCTACTTTCATGGTTTCTACACCTGCAGCATCCCACAACGTTGTTGCTAGCTTGAAAAATTATGATGGTGAAAAATTTATTCAGTTGAAAATTGAATGTCCAATTCTGGACTTTCTGAAAGGCTTCAGCATCACTGGAACCTTGAAGCATGACAACTACGAATCCATGGAAGGATCTCTCTCAATTGGTGCAGTTGGAAAAGAACTGAGAGTTGCAGGAAACATGAAGAATGAAAAGTAAGTAGCATTGTTTCATTTTCTCTTTCAATCAAATCCTAAGCAATTTTGTGTGTAATATACCGAGAGTGCTGAAAGAAATTTATGCGGAATATAATCTACTAGTAAAGAATACAAGGTTTAAAACATGTATGAAAAACACCCATCGCCTTTCAACAATAGATGATTTGAAATCAATTAAAAAAGTAGGCATTCTATCGTAAAAAGATAAAAGCGTCTGTTTACATAAATACCTCGTCACATTATAGACGGGCGTAAGTCGATCACTTAATAAGGTCCGATTCAAAATAGGAAGAGTGAATATCTCTCTCATCAAGATACTTTGGATAGGTAAAATCATTTTTTCTTTTTTAAATATATATATATACATATTTAAAAAACAGAATTTTTTTTCCAAATATAATCCCCCACCCCCACCCCGAAAAAAAAAATCTGGATCCATTGCTGTTTGGTAGGACGCATATTTCTGCCCATTATGGTAAAATACAGAAAATCTATAACTTAGTACCATCTACGTACTTTGATTCAGAGTATTATTACAGAAAAAATCATTCTGTTTAATGTCTCGATGGTAAATCTTATAAATAAAAATGAAATTCTGTTTGTTTGTTTGTTTGTTTGTTTGTTTGTTTGTGGATTTGATTCGTATACAAATCCACAAAAATGGACCTATCGGCCTGAAATTTAGTACAGATATGTAAAATAATATAGAATAACTCATAGTCCACTTTAAAACTTTGAAAGTCCACCCGTTCCCGGAATTTAAGAGATTTTTTATGCTCTTCACGCAAAAATCTTTCCGTAATTGTAACCCCTGTAGTGAAAAAAGTGTGAAATAAGGATCGTGGTTGCCATGTGTGGCGATTTTGCCGAATAAAATGTCGTTCGTATACAAATCCACAAAAATGGACCTATCGGCCTGAAATTTAGCACAGATATGTAAAATAATATAGAATAAATCGTAGTCCACTTTAAAACTTTGAAAGTCCACCCGTTCCCGGAATTTAAGAGATTTTTTTATGTTCTCCACGCAAAAAGCTTTCCGTAATTGTAACCCCTGTAGTGAAAAAAGTGTGAAATAAGGATCGTGGTTGCCATGTGTGGCGATTTTGCCGAATAAAATGTTTTAAATTCTCAAAGTAAAAATAAAAGAATAATAATGATTTTTTTTTTTGTTAGTTTATATTCGTAAGGTTATTTTTTTTTAAATTATAATATCGTGTGCATGGGAAATCAGAGCAGGAATGTAATGCTTTACACGCAAAACAATAAGAATTGAAGATTTCCGAGGCTAATAGGTAAATTATTTTAGTTTGGCGAAAAAATAAAATGGCTCAAATGCCGATTTTGTGAAAGTGAGTTCTAGCGGTTTGCACAGATTTCGGCTTGGCGCAATTTATTGAGAGCTTAAGGAAATAGATTTTTGAAAACAAGTGCAAAGGTTTTATTAGAATACAGCGTTAAATTTTAATGATCCGTGAAGAAATAATGCAGTTATTAAGGGATTTCAATTGATCTATCTCCAGAATTCTCGCCAAATGAATACATTGATTTAAGTTGGGGGAATTCCGCCAAATTTCAGAAAATTGAAATCTTCGCATTTAGTACATCGGAGTGACGATGAATAAAACACGTTATAGTTGATAATTTTAGAAAATTCGGCTGTATTAAGGGATTCAACTTTTCAAATAAAGGCTTGCTTTACTTTTTCGCGTTCGAACCATTTCCCATATATTATTGCTGCTAAGTCAATGCTTCGAATGATTTCCTGAAGAAACGCTTGCAAAATGGCGTATGTTGGCACTTTGGCGAGGCTTAGATTTGAAACTGGATTTTATTTGAGACTGGAATATATAATGACACTGGTTATAGATAAAAATGAATGTTGGTATGAGTGTATGAGGTTGAAAAACTCCAGCACCGTTGAGCACCGATGCACCATGAAATTTGGTTCACCTAAGTCTTTTATCATGGAGAAGCTTTTTATGCTATCCGTTTTCCTCTAACCCACCACCAGGTGGCGCAGCAGAACGTCGAATTCTATTCCGTTTAGCCGTTTGCTATGCGAATATCGTCCAACCGATTTCGATGAAATTTGGTACACGCGAATATTAGAACACGGAGAATATTTTTCACTATCCATTTTGCTGTAACTTGCCGCTAAATGGCGCTGAAAAGCATCAACTTCTATACCGTTCGACCGATCGGCAAAAATTTTTTATACTTACACATTTGAGCACGAAGAATATATTCTAACTGCGTTCCTTTTGATGTTACTCACCACTAGATGACACTGCAATGCATTATTATTTTAAGTCGCCACTAGATGACGCTGCAGCAGGCCAAATTCTTGACCATTCAAACGGTCGCTATGAAAATCAGTATACATAGCTATTAGAACAATGAGAATATTTTGGCGTTATCCATTTTGCTATAACTCGCCACTTGACGGCGCTGTAGCAAATCATTACTTTAATTAACTACTAGATGGCACTGCAGTGTATCACTTCTTGACTGTGCAAATGATCGTTATGAAAATTGGTATACATAGATAGTTGAACACGGTCGCTATGAAAATCAGTATACATAGCTATTTGAACAATGAGAATATTTTGGCGTTATCCATTTTGCTATAACTCGCCACTTGACGGCGCTGTAGCAAATCATTACTTTATTGAACCACTGGATGGCCCTGCAGTGTATCACTTCTTGACTGTGCAAATGATCGCTATGAAAATAGGTATACATAGATATTTGAACACGGGGAAGAGTTTGGCGCTATCCATTTTCCTATAACTTGCCACTAGATGTCGCGTCAACACATGAACTTCAGGACTGTCCAGCCGATAGTCATGAAAATTCGTATACATCGATATCTGAATGCGAAAAATATTTTCGCCGTATCCGTTTTGCTAAAACTCGCCACTAGATTGCGCTACGCCGCATGGCCTTCTGCACCGTACAAACGATTGCCTTGCAATTCGGTATGCATGATTATTGGACACAATATAACGCGATATCCACTTTGCTATATCTGTTTATTACAATGCATAGTAATCACCACAAATAGTAATATCAAAAAGTCCATTCATTCCCGTGCGAAGAACGGGTACTTCAGCTAGTAGTATATAAATAAAATTATTAGAATGAAAAATGGAAAATAGCTTGAAGAAAATTTAAAATATTAATACCAGAACAAGCGGGATTGAAGTTCATGGCAGTTGAATTCGATGTTTTTCTAAGAATATTCTAATAATGCTCGTTTCTTTTTTATTAACTCAAATGAGTTTTCTATTGCTTTTTTTTAATCTTGTGTGAGGAGATTTTTTATTTTTTGGTATAATTAAACACTGTAAAAAGTGTAACACAATAAAAATGAAATATAGCACTATATTTAATTAATGAATTCTAGTAGTTTTAATACGACTTTTTTTTCTATTACAGCTGGAATGTTATTGAAGCTTTCATTACGTTGAACACACCTTTTGATGTCTTACGGATGGTCAGAGTGGATGGTCGATTCCGAAATGATAAATTCCAAAATATTGACTGCAGTTTCCAAATTGAAACCTCCAACCAATATCTTCCAACTCTTGGCGTAACATCAAAAATTAGTAGAACAAAGGGATCAGAAGAAATTTCTTTAATGTTTCACTTGCCTCTCAGAAATTACAGACAGGTTCAATTGCTCGCAAATGCCCACTATGCAGCCGATTTCTCCAGCGCCGACTCTCGAATAACTCTGTCGGTTCCGTCCAAGAGATACAGTATCTCGGGACAGTATGGAAATAGAGACGATAGAGTATCTGGAACAGTTGAGGTGGAATACAATGGTCTAAAATGGGTAACATCTGGAAGACTTCAAAGAACGCCTGACAGTAATGATGTATCTTTAAGTTTAACCACTCCAAGTACCGATAGGTATAACGTAGGAGGGGCTTATGGTCAATCTGGAAACAAGCATTTTATTGCTGGGTCTTACATTAGCCCATCCAGTGAAAAATACAGCGTTAATACATCACTTGATTTTAATGGTTTAAAAAATTTTGAAGCAACCCTTCAGCTGGAAACGCCATTCTCCGACTATAGAAACTTAGAAGCTTCGATTAATCAGCAACATTATCCAAATTATCTGTCCACAAACGTCGACATCTTGAAAAATGGACGCAGGGGATTTTTGAAAGTTTTGCATCGCATTATGAGAAACCATGTAACTGGAAGCGTGCAAATAAGCAGCCCTTACCAAAGAGTGAGAGACCTTAAGGTTTCTTACAACCATCTAACGAAATCAAGAGAGCAAGAATGTAGCTTAGAGCTAGATTTCAACAGGGTAAAGAAATTTAAGGCTGAGCTGATCCAGTTCGGAGACAGGTCCTCTCATGCTATTATAGACGTTCCAGCCCTCTCCTGGACAATGACCGGTGACAGCAAGCAGTTGGATTATGGAAAAGAGCTGAATTTCAAGAGCGACTTCAGGTCAAGAGTCGTCGGTTTCAGAACATCCTACCAGACAGAACCAAGACAATTTTTGCATGACGCTTCATTCACTTGGGATGAAAAAGCCGATAAGAGGGTGTCTTATGACTTCAAGCTAGGAGAGACTGACACAGGCAGAGAGCTGTGGAGCAGATTGGATACTCCCTTGAGGTCTTTTATGCTAAAAGGAAACTTCACGAAAGCAAACAGGGCAAGTTCTGGAGGAATCGACTTCTACTGGGATGCATCTCGTAACCTGGAGAAGCATGCTGCAGTAGGCTTTGAACATACGGATATGAGTTCAGGAAAAATAACATCTCACAGAGTAAAAATTGCTGTGGAGCACCCTAAGCTTTCTAGGGTGAGTACACACTTTTTTGTTTATTATTCAGCGTAATATCGCTCTTAATTTAATTTGGTTTAAAATGTTAAATAAATTGATAATAAGTAAGAACTACGGGTGACTCATCGGCGCGGCCCGAAGTCAAGAGTTGTTGAAGGTAGCTAAATTACTTGCTTATTCCAGTATTCGCAGAATGACCGAAAAAAATATTACACGTGAGGCTCCAACAATGCAAAAAAAGGGATAGTCTTAAGTCTGTGAAAAAAAAATGTTTTCAGTGCTTATTACTTAACGACATAGCGTATCACTGCCATACAATTATAGTACCAAAATATCGTACCAATTATAGTATCTAATTATAATAATAGTTTTATCCACTATCACTGTTCTGAAGTTGGTCAATATCACATGAGCAGTCTCTGAGGACTCAATTTTGCAAATTCGAAAAATTTTGCAAAATTCAATAAGCTTCGCTAATCCTTCAGCTACGCTAAGCGAAAATGCAAATTAGTAAGCATTTTTTGGCAATTGGAAAGACTTGCAAATAACTTCTAAATTAACAAAAGCTTTTTTTTAAACTCTGCTTTCACTTGTTGCACGGGAGACACGCTTTTAAACTGCATATTTCGCAAAATGGGTTTTCATCAGTCTACCCAGAAAGTACTACAAGAGCATAAGTTTATGAATATGAATAATAAAAGTGTATTTCATTACATTTTCTTAAAAAAAGGGGAACTCTGAATTTTTGTGCCTCGTTGAAGTCGTCAAGTTACATTCAAGATTTACAATATACAATATGCATATTGTAATATGCATATTGCATATGTTACTAATACTAAATACAATGTATGCAATGTTACTAATACTAAATACGAATCGAAGACGTTTTCATGAATTCTCTTACGCGGAAATAAAATATCTTATTCAATTTACTTTCAAAAAACTTGTGAACCGTCATCTAGAGCTTTATTCTGCAACTCAAATAACAATGCCTTCCTACACTGTATAAATCGAAATACAAAATAAAATATACACTTTTCACCTTTTTTATGGAGGTTATGTGTCGTATAATAAACAAATTTCTCATTTTTCTGTATTATAGGATATAGTTCAGACAAACACTATTACGTATGGACAGAATGAATTCCACGCCAAGAGCGAATTTCTGTACTCAAGGCAGAGACACCATCATATGGTGCTGGAACTGAAAGCTAGTGACCTTTCGAGAACTAGAGACAGTCATTACAAAGGAGAATTTCTTCTAAGACATCCTATCACAAAATTGGACATCAGAGCTAATGGTGAAGTCATCCACAACAAGCTGGAGTCTTTTGTTAATCTGAAGGTCAACTCCATGGATAAGAGGCAGGTCCAACATGTTCATGAACTGAAGGGAACCGTGTCTAAAATCAAGCAGCAAATTGATATTTCAGTAAGTTTTAAAGATATGCTTTGGCTAATTACTTTTGTAAACAGCAATAATACTACCGCATACATTTCATCTAGAAATAGTACAGGATTTTAGTAAAAATGCTGCGATAAAGTTAATTTTTTAGAAGAATTTCAAAAATAAGAATTGTAAAAAATAATAAATGGCACGTATTTTCAAATTTATTGCAATTTACATCTAACAAAACGTTTTGAAAGGCATATTTACAGCTCATGTATTTATTTTAACGATTACAGCATGATCACAAATTTTTCACAAAAATCACAAATTTTTTTGTTCAACAGGATTTTTAAAGCTTCAAATTTCTTTCTAAATAATAAACTAAATTATGTTTCTTTTAAGTATTTTCATCGCGACTACCTCTAACATATGTCAAAGTAACAATAATACTTTTAAAAGTAATCCAAAATCCTGATGTCTCCTACAGAAAGCCCATGTGTAAATTAATCTTCATGAAACTTTTCAGGAACACCTTTAAATTTTTATTCTAGGAAAATCTGTGAAAATAAGATCTAGTAGTTTTCGAATTTTGAAAAGTACTTTGTAAAGCACCAATGCAAAATTAATAATAATTTAAACTGTGGAACCTTATGGAGTTGCAGATGCCTTCTATCATGACACAACTTAAGCAGAGGCAGACGAAGCCTAAAATTAAGAAATTTTAAAAACGTGTGTGCTTTTTTTTACGAGCTATTTTAGGCAATTAAAAAATGGCGATTACTCCTTTCTCAATAGTTTATTAAATGCTTGGTTATATATATAACCAAGCCCTCTAAAACCTATAGGTGTAATAACTGTAAAATCTTTTATACATTAAAAGCACTACCTTGTGTAATCGAATATCTTATTCATGTAAACTATATGAGATGCATTCTGTTTGTAAAGGTTAATGTCAGTGTTGTATGAATTTTTTCATGCAGTTACAACAGAACTTAACATAATAGTAGGAAGGTAGTTAAGTAGGAAGATTATTAATTTGCTAATAATTAAGGATAGTAATTAATGCTTCTCTTTTGTTGCTGATTATTACTAATGCATTTGTTCTTAAATAGATGAAGCTCAAATATGAAACAATAATTTGAACCAAATTGCTTACGGTTTTCTCTCAAAATATGTAAAAATGTATCAAATGTTGTTACGATACTTTGAGGAATTCAATGTTTTATTTTTTTTTCTCCTTGAAAATTAGGTCCGTTCTGACAATGACCTCAAAACCATTTTAGCCTCCGCAGCCAATAGGAATGGAAAGCTCGTTATTTCTGCTGGAGTTCAAAAGAATGAAGAAAAATTGTTCGGAACTGACATTAAGCTGAATAGCAGAAACAACACCGTTGAATTTTCTGTAACAGGAGCAGGTAAAAACAACTTTTAAGTGTATATATATATGTGCTTCGAAAGTGGAGGTATTATAAGTACGCAACAGTGAATTTATTTGTCAATAGTACTAATGAAACAAACTTTAAAAATGAAAAAAAAACCTCAATATATTTTATTGAAACCAAATCACTTTGTTTCAACGTTCCAAAATACATACTGTCCACAAATCCGTCTACGTTCAAATGTATAATTCTTCAAATAACTAACTGAAAGTTTCTTATCTACAATTTCTTGAGTTTAGGGATATTATTTAGCAGAAGATAAAATTTTGAATACTTTAGAGTTAAAGTGCTCTCAAATAAAAATTTTAATTACGTGAACATTTAATATCCTAAAAGGTTTTATTTGGTTAATCATCTAAGCAGCTGAAGCATCCAATCTCGTCAGAGGCCCAGGTTTCACGGTAGTACTTATACATTTGCTTACGTATTTATGGCACTTTTACAAAAAATTGTAATATTATGTACTTCTAAAACACACTACGAAAATCTTTTAGGAGATCTTTATTTTTTCCGAATTTTGATCTTCAGCTCATACTTTAAACCTGTTCGCTTCCACCGTCTCTGAGTAGCAACGACTGAGATCTATATACGCATATACCAAGCTCTGCATTTATTTGTTTATAACTTCATATGATGTACTCAGCATTGCACCCATTGGAAAGACAAGCATTGAATAGAAGAATTGTCATTCTTTTGTCTCTTTGGAAACGTGAGAGTGAACAGGTTAATAAAAAGAAGATGAGGTTAAAACCTATGCTATCCCATTGTGTGCTAAACTACTTAAGTGTACAGTGCAGAAAAAATAAATTTTCTAATGCACTTTTTCCATAGCACCCAAAGACTTAATCTCATTAAATTGAGTTGTTCGCCAAAGAAAAATATCTTTTAAATACTTAAACAAAATTAAAAAAAAATTTCACCTGATTTTGAAAAATTATTATTCATTAATTTATCAGAAAACGTTTACTAAACAATTACTTTGAAAATATATTGCTCTTTGATAACATTTATAAGCTCCTGGCACAAACATCTTTTATTTTTTGCATAATCTTAAGTTGTGTGTTGACGATTTTTTCATTTCACGTAGGAGACAGGGGACTCCATGCTGCTGCATCGTACTTGAAAGACTCGGCTAGCCTTAGACTTTGGCACGATGCATCTGGAAACGTTATCACTGATGTCAACGTATTTCTGGGATTGGAGCAGTCTAGAATTCTGAAGACACAACTGAACTGGAGACCGAAGATGTGGGAAGAACTGAGAGTATGTACAGTTAATTTCTGTGTAGTTTTACATTATTGACTTTTGAATCAAGTATCTAAATGCTTGAAGGAAATAAACAATAAAAAGATGTAACGAATAAGAAATTGAAAGAACATACTTCAAATAAATCTGTAATGCTAATTGATAATGAACATAAACATCAGTAAACTGCATTCTCCTGAAATATTGTATGTAAGTGAATTAGTTTAACTTCTTCTTAGCACATGAGCATATTTTAAAAACTTTGTTTCACATAATCAGTCCATAAAGGCCTAGGTGTGACCCCTAAGCGTAATATCTGTATCTCAATTCTACTGATGTAATGCTTAGCTTTCAAAATATTTCTAAAACTTATAATTTTCACCGATGGTATAAATCGCATCAAATAATGCGATAAGGGACTTAATATGATCAGGAATTATTTAAAAATGTAAATTAACAGATGTAATTTGTATATCTATAAACAAAGCTATTTTTAAACTTTCTTTTACAGACTCAAAATGTGCTTAATTTAATATGTCAAAAGTTACTTAAAAGTTTTTCAGGTTTTTAAAAACTATAAGCATGCTAATAGATTTAAATGATTTTATATAGGTTGCACATTATTGCAGAAAGTATTATTAGGCATCCAACTTTGCTTCCGCTGTTTTCTCCCCCACCCTACTCCAAAACTCGAAGTCTTAGTGTAAAAAACTAATAATTAATTTATGATTCAAAATAGAAACTGCTTCTTGAGTCATTATCATTGAGTACCAATTCTTTTGACTTTGACAAGAATCATACCTACAATTCTGTCTTCGTTGAAACTTCGCACACAACACTTACTTTCACTAATGAGTATCTCACCATGATTCACTAATGAGGTCTCACCATGAGTATTTGCGACTATATTGAAGCAGAAGTTAAAATCTCCCGCAAATAACAAAAATTTAGTTCATTAAGGCATTTTCAATCAAGAATAACTTTATGACACAGACACGAAACGAGTAGTTTTTTAATGAGTTTATGTTGACAGATGACCATGTTTTTGGCAGCAAGTGACATCTGTAATCTATTTATTTCGACCATTACTTATCGCTGAAGCCATCTATAGGAAAACGGCAGAAGAAACTAATAATCCACCATAAAAGTCAACTCTCCTCTCATATTTTATAAAGCTATTGATAGAAATAACTTTTTTCCCCTTAGATCACCACTGGCGAAAACCTGAGAGCGTTTATCAGAGCTATGAAGGATCGTTACTCATCAATTTCACAAGACTTTTCAGAAGATTTGAGCGACCGATTGTCTCTGATCTCCAGATCTCTGTACGATCAGCTTACACCATTTGCAAATGAGCTTTCAAATGACATGCAGGAAATTCAAAGGGATATTAAAAGCGTAGGACTTGCTTTCCGAAGAATGTACCTCAACAATGAATTCTACATGTTGGACATAGCACGAAGCATTGAAAATGCCAAACGACAACTCGCGTAAGTATTTGGAAAACTTATTGCGCAATAATGGTCGTGTTTATGCGTACGAGATGGTTCAAAAGTAAGGTAACAAGTCTTTTAATCTAAAAGTTTATTCACGAAATCTAAGAGACACACAGACATATAACAAGGGATTTGTACAGATTATTCTTCATAACCTAAACGGGCATCAAAGCATTTATTCCACCTGTATATCAATCTATCGAAACCGACGCTGAAGGAATCAGGGCCCTGGACTTTGAGCCAATTAACATTGGCGCCCTGAAGTGCAGAATCGGTTTGAAAACGCTGTGATGACAGGGGCTTCTTTAACAGCCCGAAGAAATGGAAATAACTGGGTGCGAGATCCGGACTGTAGAGAGGATGTTGCATACGTTCCGTGGGTGGCGCTATAGCCAACCACGTGTAACCGAGACCGTATGCGAGCGGGCGTTTTCATGCAACATCACGCGTCCACTAGCTGACGATAGATTTCTGCTGGGGAGGATTTCTTTAACTACAAAATCATATTATAATTCGCACTTCAATAGCCTGCCCATGTATCCGACAACGCCTTCATCCTTCCCATCTCAAATTTCACAGTATTTCAGCACTACTAGCTCCATCTAGCTTCATTTGATTGCTGTAATTGTCTGTTGTATTTAGGCATTGAATTTCATACCCACGTGGAACCTGTTCAACCGTGAGAACTCTTGTTATCTTACTGTTTGAACCACCTACCTATTTACATAGTTATAGAACCTCAAATTTTGTGCTTTTTTTTCTCGAAAGCATTTGTACAATTATGAGTATGCATAATTTAAGAAAAATATAATTCAGAAATGAGTTTAACAAATATTAAATTTCCTTTTAATGAGGAAAAAAATTTAATTTGCTTGAAAATTAGTTTTTTTTTGTTTTAAAAGCTCATTCATAAATTGCTTCATCATTTTTATGATTTTTTAATGATATTTTAAAATATACTTTTATTCAAATAACTTTTTTGATGAACTTTTGTACATTGATAACATTATTTGTATATTGTGTTTGGTGTGTTGGTTTAATAACTTAGTACAACATGCTCCATGGTAAATATCACACTCATCATGGTAAATACTATATGCATCACTACAAAGGTAACATACATTTCTATTACAGATATAAAAAATACTAATAACAGCAAAATTAAACAAACAATCAATAAAATTCAAAAATTCAGAAAAAGGATATTATTGAATATTGACATATTTTTGTAGTCCGTATTTATGAAAGACAAACTGAGAGCAGAATAAAACATACTCTATACATTAAATTCGATGCTCATCACAAGAACACAGAGGGGGAATCCACTTGTTTAAATCTGAATGAGAAATCATTAGTTCTGGAATGCCTGGAAAGAATTTGAGGAATTTAAAAAGCGTAATTCTGGTTTCGATCATCTTCTTTCTTGCATCGACAAGGAAAACTTCGAACTATAATTATGAGTTGAAGACCATTCGCTTTGCCACAATCCTATTATTTGTTCATATTTGTCTTTTTTTTAATAAAGAATTTCGGAAAACTTAAGGAAGTTCTGATTGAATTGCAGCTTTTGCAAGATCGTCCGGCCGTTCTAGAGATGGACGCGAGACGAAAATGAGGCCTGTCACGCCTCATGAAATAGCCGAAAAAAGCTAAAAAACCTTTTTTCGGCTCGCAAAATCCTGATATTGTAATGTTAAAATGTTTGCCTCATCTCGCAAAAAAAGCTGCAAATCGCTGTCTCGTCTCGCATCCATCTCTAAGGCGTTCATTTCAGAATTTACAGAAATGACCCCTGATCCACTCAACGCAAATTTTTTAATTTTCGTTGTATAGTTTCCAAAGCAAAACACAGATTTTCTCAACCGCTTCACAGCAACATTTCTTACCTTGAATTTTTAAGCCGTGGTTTTCAGCTGTCCGTACGTAAAATAATGTTATTGAACAGTAAACCGCCGCGTCGCTTGAAAAAATATTATACGAAGCGTAAAGTTTACCGCGTGTGTGTTTAGCTAAAATACAGCAGACACTCTCTTAACCGACCTCCGATTAACAGGATCTTCCCTTTAACCGGCCCTAGTTTAAAAAAAAACTACAACCGCTGTAGAAAAGACAGACTATTAACAACTTTGTCTAGGGACATTCAAATGTATTAGAGGTGCAATATGTCAATGGTGAAGGTGTGGAGAAATGATTGGCCATTGAAAAGGAACTTCAGTAAAAATACTCTGTTATATGACGAAGTCATCGGAGCTGTCACTCACATGGTTCACAATAACGATGACTGACATCGATGGACTGATAACGATCTCTCTCATACTGATTACTGGCTTTGTTATGTGGAATAACAAGTGTCGGTTTCTTCCATCAATGTGATGCTCATGGGCGCCGGCAGCATAGGGCAAGGGGGGGGCAATGGCTCTTTCCAACATGGTAACCATACGTTGAAGAAGTCTTTTCCTCCCCTTGAGTAGTCCTTGCCCCCCCCCCCCTGGGAAATTTTCTGCCGTCGCCCATGGTGATGCTCCAAGTACATTGCGCACCAAATCGTCAAATTTCCAGTCTTGAGCCGAAAAAAAAGACTGATTCTTTAAAAAGTTTTCTTCAATCTGTATGTAAAAATTTAGTAATGAACTGGCGCATCATTTAGTCTAGTGTATTTCTACCAATTATTTTCTCTCCTCCCTTACCTTCCCCTTAACCGAAATTTCTTTAAACCGGCTTGCCCCACGTCCCATTTAGGCCGATCAAGAGGGAGTCTACTTTACAAGTTCTTACCAAAACTTAATGACAACGACATTTATTTTTAAAGCGTATTTTTGTGTTTATTTTTGTTTGAAAAAGTGCTTTTCTTTCAGGGAAGTGATGAGTGGACTTTCCCTCGGTTTTGAAGTTCTCGGCAACATCTTATCTGAAATGGTGGATGAAGTTTATTATACAACTCTATATGCAATTGAAGACTTTATTGAGTACGTAAAAATGAATTATGCTATTGCCGTGAGAAAGATGTCCTTGTACCTCAATGACATGAAAGAAGACATCCGCAGACTTTCTTACAATTACGCTAAAAGAGTACAAAGATACTTAGAAGACCTTGTAATGAAGATTCAATATCATTATGAAAAAGCCATGATTCAAGCCACAACTCAAGCTGAAAAATTGGTTCGTGCATATGCTCCTTTTATCATTGACGGCTATTATTATATCAGAAATGCAGCAGATTCAGTTCGACATACTTTCAACAGTAAGTAGAACGTACCTACACAGTAATGAGTGTATTTTTAATCTATGTTACTGCAAAGCAAATAAATATTGAAATCTTTCAAGCATTTTAGAATAATGATAAATCATTTTTATCTATATGAAAATTCAAACAATGATCATGTAAACGGAATGCAAGTCTTTCAGATATGAATTATATGTTGAAAATAAAAGGCACTTTCTAATTTGTTTTTAATTTATACTGTTAAATACAGAATGTGCGGAAAATTTTACAAATAAACTAAAGCGGTTAAAAAAAATTAAATTACTCTGTTTCATTTTTTCTTTTGCCTCTAAAGAGATTTAAAAACAATTACATTTTATATGGTGTTTTATATAGGATAGATGAAAGTAATTATGACCAAGGGGTAACTGTGACCGGTCCTAGATAAAGCGTACAATGCATTTTTCACCTCGCAATTACCTTGATTGCTTCTTTTGCTATTCTGCTGTTTTGTTGCGGCAATTATGACTAACATCTTACATTATAAGTAAAGAAGCATGGAGAAATAGTTTTATTTAGATCTTCTTTGACAATCAATGTTGATTTATAAATACTTAAAGCAATTATTTGCTTATTATGGAAATAATTGGAAATTCCCAATTCTCGGCTGGAAATGCATAAAATGTGCTCATATCTACTTTTTACTCTACTTTCATTACAGATAAACACTCATCTAAACTTTTTGAAAGATTGAAAAATACCTTTCTCCATTTTCTTTCATGCGTAAAAGTGAGATTTTCGATATTAAGGTCAGCTGAAATGATTTAAATATAGCTTAATGCTAACTTAAAAGCACTTTTTCGTATTCAAAGAGGTTTTACATAAAAATGTATGGCAGACAAATGAAACGAGATGCACAAGTACACTCTTAACTTACTAACTTCGTTAGGGTAAAAGTTGTTCATATAATTCCTCTTGGTAACACTATGACTATCTCATGATGCACTTAAATGGAATTACAGTGAATTATTTCAGCAGTAGGGAAAAAAATATATCAACACGGAATGTAAAGATACGGACTTAATTGTAAATGAAGATACATTATTTAATCTGAAACTTAACACAATCCTTTTGATTAATTATTGTAGCTGTTTTCAGTATGATTTAAGGTCAAAATTTTATTCTTAATGTATTTTTCGCAGGGTATTTCGCTGATATAGATTATTTCATCCGGACGAACAAGTACTTCATCGCTTTGAGAAACTATGCAGCCAATGTTGCAGAGACTGTACAAGCATTCAGGGATTACGAATACGCAGAAAGAGCCCAGGCAATTTTCAATCAAATTTACTACAGCCAGCTAATGGAAAGTATCATTAACCATCCTAATGTCGAATATGCATCTGAGCTTGCTAACACTGCCTTGCGAAAGGTAAATAAAATTAATTTTTCTGTACTATAATTCTATACCCACGCCTTATTTTACTGTTAAAAACTTAGGATCGAGATAGCAGATAAAAAAAATTAATCGAATTATAATTAATATAATTTAATTATAAATGTTCGAATAATACTAATTATATTTTATCAATCTAAGTTTCAGAAAATGAAAAAAAAAATGTTTTGTGGTATTCAAAAACTTGAAAACTTCATTTATCGGAAATAACTTTTACGTAGTTTAATATTCTAATAAGATACATTAAACTCCAAAGTAGCATTGGGTTCAACTATTTTTATGCATTTAAACAATTAAATAGGCAAAATTAAATAAAACATTTCTGCTATCACTATATATTGAAATTTTAAATGTTAAATATGTTTTTGTGCGCAACTTTCTAATAAACAATGCAACTAAATAACTATTCTATTTCGTTGCATTTGTTATTAGAAAGTCAAGTCAACGAAACGAGTTAACTCGACGAAATAAATACCTTACTATTAATTTTTACCTTGGCGTAAATATGTTAACAATGCAATGATCATTCCTATAAAAATAAGTGACTTTTAATTTCTGCCCCCCCCCAGTCTTAAATTATTGCATTATACTGAATATGTAAAAATAATTGTAACACTTTTTGAAATATATTCTGTACCTTAAAGCAATACAATTGTAAATATTGCAAATTAAGTAGGGTACTATGTTTTTCTCTGTGAAAAAAAAGTAACAGAAAAACATTTTTTCTGTCTCATATACAGGATGAAAATATCCTACGCTACCAATATTTTAACTTAATAATTACATTTTCTTTATAAAATACGGCACAATCATGCGGCATAAAAGTAATAAATTTCTGCCTTTACGGGCAAATTCAATTGTTTTATTTCCATTCTTTCAATTACAGAGTGTTCATATTTACCACAGTCTAGGATTGGATACTGCTTTTACCTGCAAATTTAATTGTTTTATTTCCATTCTTTCAATTACAGAGTGTTCAGATTTACCACAATCTAGGATTAGATATCGTTGTTGATTCGGCATTGGAATCCGCCACCAACTATGCAAAGGAAATTTTCTTCAACGCAGCTCAAGAGCTCTTGTCAGACTTCTACGAGTTGAAAGGAGGTGCTAAATATGAATTCGCTCCTCACAGAGGATACATGGCCATTGAATTCAACCTGCCAACATCACGAAACAGCCTTATTGAAATACTGGACTTCAAGAGCTATCCCGAGTACCAGAAGCTGACCAACTTGAAGAATACAGTATCATCCGAGCTTTATGAAGATTTCTGTATCTGGGACTATTATTATAAATTCTTGAAGTACTTCAGCCCACAATACTGGCTACCGACATTCACAGGTAAAATTATTACAACTTTGCAAACATTTTAAAGTAAAAACTAAGTTGGGTCATTAATGTTAACGATGGAGTCTATCACATATTTTTAACTACACTATTAAAATATAGTTCAGCGTTTCGCCGAAATTCCGGCACCAATTTAACTGCAACCGGTATTTCGAAAAATATGGTTCTATGATTTACCATTTTAGAGATGTTTCCTCAAGCATCATTATATAAAAAAGTTAATACACACTACTAGACGAAAAGGAAAAAACTGTTCAACCCACAATGACCGGTTCAAACGATCGCGCGTTGACAACTAAGCCAGAACTGACAAAATATTTTAGCAAAACAAATTATATATAGCATTGTTTTATCTCAATTTGCAATAAAATTTTTGGACTATATTCCATATACGGTGCTTTGTTTACATATCAATGTTTTGTTTACAAATCATTGGCGAACAATCTGACGCGAGAGTGAGCGATGCACCGCCAACTCCCGGTGGTAGTTGTGACTGGCAACCATAAAGAATACTTGTTTCGTCAGGTTTGGGAATTTGAAATTGTTTGCGTTATTGATGGAAGGGAATGAAATGTGTTATGTTAATATAAGAAAAGAATTTGTGTGTGTTTGTTAGAAATACAGTACGTTATAAGCCGGTGGGTGTTGGGGACATTTCTGAGCGGTTATTTAAAAAAAAATAGAGGTAAGTGCTCTTTTTTAACGAATCTTTGCAATGTTTAAGGTTTTTAATGTGAATTTTAAATTGATATTTGAAGTGTTTATGTTTTCGTAAGTGCTATTTACGTGCTATTCTAATCATATTGACTTTATAAGAGGTGTACAACTAGGTTGCTTAATCCACCGATTTTTTTTTTGAGTTGAAAACGGGCCAGTGTTTGCCCAGTTTACATTAGCTGTACAACTAGGTTGCTTAGTTCACTGTTGCTGTTTTTTTTTAGTTAAAAACGGTCCACTGGTGGCGTAGTTTACATAGCTGTACAACTAGGTTGCTGAATCCACTGAGGTTTTTTTAGTTAAAAACGGTCCACTGGTTGCATAGTTTACATAGCTGTACAACTAGGCTGCTGAATCCACTGAGGTTTTTTTAGTAAAAAACGGTCCACTGGTTGCATAGTTTACATAGCTGTACAACTAGGCTGCTGAATCCACTGAGGTTTTTTTAGTTAAAAACGGTCCACTGGTTGCATTGTTTACATAGCTGTACAGCTAGGTTGCTGAATCCACTGAGGTTTTTTTAGCTAAAAACGGGCCACTGGTTGCCTAGTTTAGATAGCTGTACAGCTAGGTTGCTGAATTCACTGAGGTTTTTTTTAGTTAAAAACGGACCACTGGTTGCCTAGTTTAGATAGCTGTACAACTAGGTTGCTGAATCCACTGAGGTTTTTTTAGTTAAAAACGGTCCACTGGTTGCTCATTTTTAGTGGAATATATGTGCAATTTTAATGTGCTGATAGTGGAAAATGGTTGGCGACAGTCGCTGGAGCTTGGCGGCCACCAAGCTCCAGCGACTGTCGCCATGTTTACATGGAGTGCGCACCGGCTTGAATGATTTTACCAAATTTTTTCTTGTTAAAAATGGAATATTGAGCCCTGGTATTTTAAACGTGATTTTCGAAAAGTAATAGTAACTCAAAAATATTGATGAGGTATGGGCTATAATCATTTTCTGTTCTCTCTTAAGTGAATGTAGAAAGCCATTGCTGTCAAACGTGTTCATTCGATGCCGAATGTGGTACCTCCTTTACGCAGCCTATATTTTTTAACAAATGTTCTTTCTTCCATTTTTGAACGAATTTTCTTTTCGAAGAATTTATGAGGCATTTTTTTCTTTATTTTTTGTAATCGCTGCTAACCTCGTAACGCAAGCTAACGGCGGACACGTTAGTTCACCGAAAAACTCTGTTCTTCACAGTTGAACCGAAATCTGGGTTTAATCGTTACTTGGTTTTTATAAGACATTTTCGGGTGAATCATTAATACTGTTCAACGTATATGGCCTTGCCTGTAACGGTCTGATTTCACCGGTTGTTTGGTGAAACGTTGAACTTATATATTTAAAACAGTGACTGGCATTCTAACCCCCTATTCTATATTTAATACTTCTTGCCGTGTGTTTTAAATTCCCGTTTTTCCCTGTTCAAGTTTTTTCCTTCTGTTTTAAATTATCGCTTGGAATTTCACTGTTAATACAGTAAGTTCTACTTTCTGTGCGGTTCGATCCATTCTAAAAATAATTATGTCCAAAGGTTTTCTCTTGTTTTTTGCTAAGATATCAATGCGTCCACAAATTTTCTCAGATGCCAATTCTGCATTTCTACTGCTTTGTTTTTATCTTCCAAGGCACCATATTTACTGAGAACTCTGTCCGCTTTATTTGTGACCCGTTCAGACCTAGTATTCGCCAACTTGGCCTAAGGAGTTCACATGATTTTTCTTTCACTTGCTAGTAATTCTCTTTCCGCCGGCCACCACTCACCCTATTTTTCATACCTTTAATTTTTAAAATAAACTCGATTAATTCTTAATTTCACAGTTAAATTGTGTGGCACGTTCTAGGTTATTGTAAAAAGTATCAGTGTGATTTTTGAAATCACACGTTTTTGCCATGTTTAATTTTAATTAAAGCTTCTGCTAACTTCTTTCTAATGCTTAATTCGTTGCCTTTAATGCGATGGAACATTAATAATAAATAATAAAAAACACTCTTTTAGTGTGATGTCTGTGACATGCAAAGTTATAAATCTGAAATATAGAAATTTCAATACTGTTTTTGGTTGTCATTTTGTATAATTTTACTTTCATTTATAACTTTTACTTGCATTCATTAACTTTTATTTATTTCAAACAGATGTTTGGATGTTGTTTCATATAATCTTAACGAGCAGATGAATTAGAAAAAACATTCAAAACACAGCGGATAAATTCTTTTCTCGAGATATTTTATGGGAAAATTGACAGTGGTTTATGTAACAAATGCTTTAAAAACTGAAAAACTAACACCAGACATCCTGACAATCAGTAATAAATACCAATTACCATAGGTCTGCTTGCCATGTTCGGGCAGTTGGATAAATACGATCCATGGTTCAGTAAAGCCTATTTACAGGTTTTTATTTTTTGTGACTACCATTAAGTTCTCCTAAATTGCTTCTTACAGAATATTTCGAAAGAAAAAAAACTGTTTTTAACTAACCACACTTTAATGCATTTTTTTTCCGTGTGATATAGATGATTTTATAATTATCAAAATTAAATTAATTACCTGTGATTGTGTATACATTTATATAGATAAAATTTAAGACTTAACTGTAACACAACAGTATGTTAAAGAATAAATTACTTTTAAAAAATCTCAATTATTTTTTTATCTATATGCTTGATATTGAATTTTAAGAGAAACATATAAAATAATGGAAAACGAATAATTGAATTAATGCTATATTCGTATTCAAACATGTTTCGCACAGTAAAGGTTTACAAATTTTAATGTTTCAGAAATGAAATAAGTTTTGTTGCATTGATTTTAATATATTTTAGAGCCTTCAAAATATACTTATTGTGTACTAGTGTTGACGCAAAAGCTGAAAAACTAATTACACTGTATAATCGCACCATTTACAGGCCACGCCTTGATCGCCGGAAATCAGCATTACATCACATTTGATAAGTTCTCTTACGATTTTGCTGGAAGATGCAGTTACTTGTTGGCCAGAGACTTCGTGGATGGAAACTTCACAGTTATTGTCAACTACGGCGATGACCACCTCAGGAAATCTCTTACCATTTTGACTGAAGGTAAAAAGATCGACATCGGAAACGACTACAAGATAACACTTGACGACACCAAAGCTGAATCTCCTTTCAAGATTGGCTACACTGTTGTAATGCGAGAAGGCACTAATATTCGTATTGAGAACGACAAAAAAGGTACGGAATAAGTCTTTCATTCAAATAAAAAAATTTAAAAAGTGTTTTAGAATTTAATGGAATGGAAAAATTTATTTAGACAACATGAGTAAGGTATTTTTTATTGAAATCTATGTGCAATCCTTTTACATGAGGGGGGAAATGTGACATTTTCTTACATCTCTATGTCAAATAAAAATTACAGAGGAAAAGAAAATCAGAAAAGACAGTCAATTTAAATGTTAGGTCTTTTATGTTGTGCAATTTTAGAATCTAATAAAGTTTAGAAAATTATATCGCTTTTATCAACTTTAGTTTATAGAACAACTAGATAGGTGTTTATGCAAAATAGGGGATTTTACTATCTTGCAATACCTTGTGCAAGGTTCTTATTTCAAACTAATATAATTAAGTAAAGTTTTAAAAAAAGTTGCTGTATTATATATTTTCTTAGATACAAAACCTTATTACATGATTTTTTTTATAAAAAATACTCTATGCCAGGTTTGTAATCGTTTTTCTTCCCAAAATACACGTTGGATTGGAAAAAAAAAAAAAAACGTGGAATATATCTTTATTACATTTTGTTCTTTTATTTGAAAGTTCAGTTGACTCTAGAAGGTTATATTTAAAAACAGGAAACACAACATCTAAAAAATTAATATTGTTATGAATTCGAACAAGTTAGAAAGTTTCTTTTTTAAGTAATAAATGAAATTAACTTGTGTAACAGACTTTTATCCCAGTTCGCATATTGGAATCTTACTTAATATGGTCATGAAACAATTTCAATGTTTTGTCTAAATGGACTCCTAATTAATTTCCAGGTTTCCTTGTTCTGTGTAACTTTGAGCACAACTACTGCAGTGTGTCCGTTTCTGGATTCTATTACGCAAAGACTGGTGGACTTTTCGGAACTTTCAACTATGAGCCCAGCTTGGATATGCTGACACCTACACGTCATATGGCCCAAGATATAGAGAGCTTTACCAATAGCTGGGAAGTCGGACAGGGTCCATGCAAAAGCAAAGAGAATTTGGCAACTATACCAAGCAATGATTACCGAGTACAGGAAAGATGCAAGTCTCTGTTCTCTAAATCATCATCGGAGTTCCGAGCTTGCTTCAAACAGGTAAAAAAAGATTATTAATCAGCTTAGCTCACACATTAGCAAAAGTTAAAAAATATTTTTAAGGGTTTTAAAATATATGTGAATTGATTTTATTTGTTTTTTAGAGCATGTAAGATTGCAATGTTTTAAATGCAATTTAGTAAATACTTGTTAACTACCAATTAAACATTAAGTAACAACGAGCGCTATAATGGCCATTCATTATAAAATACGATTTCAAAATAGAATGAAACATTTTCATTTTACGCTTTTATTTAAAAATTATTCTTTAAAAAGGTTAGTAGAAGCGTTTTTAAAGTGCATTTTTTATATCACAGTTCAAATAATTATCATCCATATTGCTAATTAACATTGTGCATTTTCAGTTGAATTAGAGGGATTCAACTGAAAATGGAACTCTAAAAATTAAAAAACTACCGAAGTTAATCAAAATATTTCCATACTAATCGATTCGTGAACAGAATACTTAAATGTATACATGTATGTCTGAGCAAATGTATATTCTAATTAAGTTTTGTTCTTTAGGTTGATCCTGAGCCATTCCTTAAAATGTGTATTAGTGATTTATCTGTAGTACACGAGAAAAACTTCGACGACTCTATATGTGAAAGTGCTGCGGCCTACTTCTTACAATGCAAATTGGAAGGTGTACAACTCAAACTGCCAAACTACTGTGGTAAGTTCATGCTTTTTGTAGAATTAAGAGAAAATTATGAACATATAAATGAAGCTTTCTCGTTTCAAGTCCCCATTTATTTTATTTAACTAATGAAATAAGTTAAATTATATTTAAATTAAATTAATTCTTCTTCCTAGTCCGGTGCGAGAAGCAAGATGGCTCCATGATGACAGAGGGAGAAGCCTTGAAATTCACTCGCTCAACTCCCGTCACAGCCGCAGATGTCGTTTTCTTGGTGGAAGAAAAAGAATGCAACAGAGAGCGAGTCAAGTACCTTGGAAAGTTAGCACAGAGCATCGAAGACAACTACAGGCAAACGGGTCACAGCGATGTCCGATTCAGCGTAGTTGCATTTGGTGGAAACGACATTCACGCTGCTCCTCATGTCCACACTTTGAACGGACAGATTTCTGGACCGCTCAGGTCTTTGGATTCCGCTGTGGAAAGCTTGGAGTTTGGCAATGGTCCTGTCAATATCCTGGAGGCTCTGAGATATGCCGCATCCCTCAGTTTCAGACCTGGAAGCACGAAGAGTTTCATCCTGATGAAATGCTCCACCTGCAAGTCAGAGGAAGTTAAGGTATGCATTGTATGTATAGTTTGTAAAAATATTTTATTCAAGCATTTAAGTCTTCAACAGACAAAACTAAAAGCATAAAAATTCATTAATTTTCAGTTTTCCATTCTGTTTTACCCTAATTTTTGAGATTATATTGAGATTAAATTATAAATATTTTTAGATTTCTGTTTGAGTGGCATGCACTTTTTTTATTTGTAGAATCTAAACAACTTTTTGTATCCGTTAAATGTAATATTAAAAAAATTTTGTTTTAAAATAAACCAAATTTCATAGTTTTCTCTGTTCTGTCTGTTGAAGGATTAAAACATTGAATATGGATAGTCTTATTATTTTATGTATGAAAACAAAAATTATCACGCACTTACCGTTAAAAAAATAGTGGAACCTATTTTAACGATCCTCAATTCTTTTTTCATTGAAATCTTACGGTATCAAGAAATATTTTCATTTTAAGATTAGGTAACGCTTAACGAAGTGTCCCATAGAGATAATGGTCTCAGTATTTTTCTATATTGTTCTTTAAATTTATGCTCAAAATTTAAACTAAAAAAATTAATTCAAGAAAAATTTTTATAAGATATTTCATGTGCAAAAAAGTGCTGTAATAAAATGAACTTCTTTATTTTAAATACGGTTTATTATCTTTTCTGTAGTAAAAATATTTTCTTAAATGTTTGTGATTTACTGGCTTGCGTAATAGAAATCCTTAATAGCAAGTTTCATAATAACCAAATACATAAAAATTAACTCTGTCTTTTTTGTAGCTACATTACATAAACTCAATTATTTTTCTAGGCTGAATACAGTGAAATGTTACGCACACTTCTGGACAGTGACATATCAGTACACTTATTATCAGACGAGAGATATGAAATTAAGAGTGCCAACAAGAACTCTAAGTCTAGAAAAGTGTTTGGTAAGAAATCTGTATTTTACTTGTATCTGGTGTGATAAATTTTTTACTGATATGATTTCAGAGTAACAATTCGTTTATGCTTTAACATTTAAGGTGTTGACAAGAACCTGGCATACACTCTAAAAGATGTGAAAGATTCCAAGTTGTCTGGTGACGGAGACCTCCTGCCACAGCTGAAAATCCCCAAGGATGTGTGCATACCCCTTGCTTTTGAAGTCAGCGGATCTAGTTTTGATGCAAATTTCTTGACTGAAACAAAGAAGAGCACCAACAAAAAATTCATTGACGTGTTTGCCAGACGTATAATAAAATCTTCAAGGACATCTTCAGAATGGGGCATGTGCTGTGAGTGCATCGCCACCGCTGATGGAGTTGGTAAAAGCACCTGTCAAAGATGTGTATCAGCCGAGATCGCCAACATGATATCGGTGAGTCCATTAATAAGTAGAATTATTTCCATAAAAAAGTAATAAAGAGAAAAGTAAAGAGATAAATAACAAATACAATTACTGTCAACTCCGGATATAGTGAACCTGGATATAGTGAACTTCCGGTTATAGTGAACGCATTTCATGAGTCCCGATTCACATACATTAGAAATGTACATAGCATTTTTCGGTTTTAGTGAACCATGACTTCGGTTATAGTGAACTTAAAAATTTCTGGGTGGCGGAGGTGATGTTGTTCGATTGCTACGAAGAGTGTCTGCTTTATGTTCGAGTAGAGAGAAAGATTATCAAGCACTTGCTGCGCAGTACAGGCGAATTGCCAGTGTCTAGGCTACCATTCTTATACTGAACAAGGGGGAAAGAGGCTGGAGAGGATCGTAATTTCTTGCATTGCTGAAATGCATTCTAATCTTTAAAAGCATTCATTAACAAAAGCGGAGTATTTTTGTCCCAAAAGCGGAAATTTCGCTCTTGACCTTGGAAGATTAATAGAAGAAGTATGCGAGTGGAACAAATAAAGCGGAGCAATAGCCACAATATGAAGTGGCATAGTTTATTTTTAAACTTATTCACTGAAATTACCCAAAATCTTGTCCTATTAGTTCAGCTAGTGGTGAACACTTTGCTATTTGAAACTGATAAGCGAGATTGAAACAATTTCGAACAACCTCAATGTTTTCGGGGGCAAAAAATAGGTAACCTTTCAGTGACTTTTTAGGTGACCAGAAATGTAAAAGTCACATGATTACAGATAGAAGAAATAGGGTAGATATAGGAATAGTGTAAACGAAATCAACTTGTTTTTAGTAGACGTAGTGATATGCAGCCACTTTTTGTCATAAAGCAAAACCACTCAAATTCTAATAGGCAAGATAGCTTGGATTTTAAACTGCACGCAGATGGTCCAGGACCGTGCAATACTGATCATAGTTAATCGTTCGATCGAGGTCCTTCGTGATCGAAAACACACATCAGCATGATTTTAGCCCTTCTCCAAAGCATGCCAAGTTTTCACATGCGATAATTTTGGGCAAATCTATTCCGCAATGAGGGTTATCTTTCTTAATTTCCATTCTACCTGTACCCATATATTTCAATACACTCACTAAAGTACAGCTAATGATAACTGCTGTTCTCGTTTCATTTGGTTCTTCCTGATAACATCACAAAATTCAATAAAATTTAAAAAGTATAAGTTTCATGTGAATAAAACAGTACTATAAAGTTTAACTAATATCTCTGGAAGGTTTTTTTTACTTATGGGATACATAGCATTCTATAGTATAAGCTATGTTTTATAGTAATTAAAATATTTCCGTAAACAAGCTATAAATCATGATTTGCTTTTTTATTTCTTTATTAAATATGTAAGGAGCTATTTTATAAATGAACGTTTATTTTCAGGGTGAAACCTCAGGAGTAAATAACTTTAGAGAAGTTCCAGTGAAAGAGAAGACAAAGAGAGTCAGAAAACACAAAGAAAGAAAAAGTGGACAGTAGTTACATAATTTTTAGATTCTGATAACTAAGTATAAAAAAAATCATCAGTAAATTTCTGAACTTTATTTGGACTATTATTTTCGAATTCCACATGTATTAAAAAATTAAAACAAAAAATACAGATGAATTTTTTGTATATTTATACTTCAAAAAGATAAAATACGTCTATAAATCGCAGAGAAAACACCAATATTGTATTTTTTTTAGATTTTATATTTATTTTTTGTTTTTAATGTTATTGATTTCTGTAACAAACGGGTGACTGTCTTGACGTAATAAAGGTATTAAGTTCAGTAAAAGATGCTGATTATTCTTGAATACGAAGAATTCAGATTGAGTTAGTGTGGTATGTTACCGAGGAAAAGATCAGATTATTCGTGAAAGATTCGATTCAGGCTTAAGTGATCTTCAGACGTTCAGAATCATCACCATCTTTACTCAGGACCATCTGTGCAAATTTCTCCCATATGTCCACTATGTGATTTGCCATGCGAGAACTCCTGTCTTTCATGGTGCTACTTGAAGAAATCATCTTACAGCTCTTCCATCCCCAGCTACGGATGCAAAGTGTACTGCCATGTACTTCTATCTGTGCGCGCATTTTTTTGGTATTCTGTAAAATGTATTTTTTTTTTCCTTTTTCTTCTTTATCATTGTGTGTGTATCTCAAGGATTGTGTACAGTTAAAATGATTCATTAATAAAGAAAAGTGCTGCAGCAAACAATTTCGGCTGTATTTAATGTATTCCAGTTAATCATTACAAAAACACAGTCACTATTTTTTTTTCATTTGTCGATACCAGCGGTTCCTAAACATTTTCTCCTTGAGGACCTCTTCGAAATTCCAAAGTAAACTGGTGAACCGCCCTTAGCACTGTCAGTGTGTACTATTATTTTCTCAGACACTTTTATGCACCTGGCTAATCCCTGGGGGTTCGCGAACCTCCGTTTGGGAACTAATAGTCTATACCAGGGGTCTCCAAACTACGGCCCGCGGCCCAGGAGCCTCTCTCTGGAGATTTTTTTATGTACTGAAAAAAAAACCCCACAGAAATTTAATGTATCCTGCCAAGATCAGCCAAGATTTAAGTGAACATTAAGTTACGTTTTTACGTTTAGTTCACTGTTTTTCACTACATTGCAAAAAACCTTTATCGCTGCTTTCTTTTCCTACATCTGTTAACAGTCATTGAGATGATATAACAAACGTGCCTTCGGTAGAAGAAAAAATTAGTCTGAATCTCTCTCACGCCCCTGCTTATGCTGAGGACATCAAAACTAAAGCCAGAAATTTCTCGCTATTTTGGCATCCAATTAATTTCCCCATTTTCACTAATATAGGTGTCCATGTATGTATTATTAAATAATAACTGAATAAAATAATATTCAAGAAAGAATTAAAAACAACTTCTATGTTTTGATTCTTTTATTGGGATTTCAAGGGTGTAATCGGCACCTAAACTGCTTTTTTTTAATAGTTATTGCAGCCCGCAGGTTGTGAAGTTTGGAGAACCCTGGCTTATGCCATTGATCGTCCAACTCTCTGTTATCGTTGAACGCTATCTCTAAAAACCCTTTGTCATTAGTTAGAAAACAAAGTGTTTACT
Source organism: Cheiracanthium punctorium (assembly GCA_038373885.1). Taxonomy (NCBI): domain Eukaryota; kingdom Metazoa; phylum Arthropoda; class Arachnida; order Araneae; family Cheiracanthiidae; genus Cheiracanthium; species Cheiracanthium punctorium. The sequence goes on along the minus strand of JAWZYV010000576.1, from coordinate 334,815 downwards.
ACATTACTGTTGTGGTTTTATTGAGCGTGTGGAATGAATTTAATTTGCGAGGGACATCATTATTCGAGGGACATATTAAATTTATTAAAAGCGAGGAACATATTAAATTTATTAAAAAATCCAATGTATGTATTTTTACTATTAATGGCTAGGACTTGAATCTTGCCTTTGTATTTGCGTTTATTTTAATCGATGCATAGATATGGTTTATTGTATTTGACAGTTGTTTAATGACATTGTCGTCTAACAAAATTTTCGTTGATATTTCAAGGATCCAACAATATTATACGCTTGAATTACGGTACACTAAATTTTGTTAAATTCAACAAAACATTTTCGCGTGTAAAATTTAATTTTTAAATTTCAGAAAAATGCGCAGCTACATGCACTTTTTAATATTAATTCAACAATGAAAAATGTTAAAAGAAAGCCTAGCCTGAATTTAACGATTATCAAACTAAAACTATTTAGTGACACCCTTTCTTTAACTATTTTCAGCAAATTTATACTTCATTCATGTAATGCATTGAAAGAAGGATAAATAACTTCACTTTTTAAAATTTATATATAGTAAAAATTTTTGCAAATATTAAATAGCTGTGGCATAAAACAAATTTATCACCAGCAATTTCTTCAACTAAAAGAAAAAAAAAACCTACAAATAAAATAGTCATTTTTAACACAGAAAAAACTTGCAATATTTTTACTCAAGAGTTGTGCTGTATTCAAAAGTAACTAAAACATAACACATCTATATAAATAAAATTAGACTTTTGTCTGTACATTTCTTGGAATTCAAAAATTTTGCGATTTCTATCCGTTTCAAGCACCCGGGAATCCGATGCTGCCCTCAAAAAAAAGTTAGTCTGTCATTCTGTCATTCTGTCCGTGACGTTTTTTTTGTTTAAGCATCACGTAAAAATGGCAGAAGCGAATGATATGAAATTGGGTGTCATGATAGGTGGTCACTCAACTTAAAACATAGGCGTCGAATTTTAAAAAAATCTTGATTAGATTTTCCGATTTTGCGAAAATCGTTTCAAACTGCGTAAATTTGTGTTCAAGCATCACGTAAAAACGACTGAAGCGAATGATATGAAATTGGGTGTCATGATAGGTAGTCACTCAACTTAAAACATAGGCGTCGAATTTTTTAAAAATCTTGATTGAATTTTGAGATTTTGCGAAAATCCTTTCAAACTGCGTAAATTTGTGTTCAAGCATCACGTAAAAACGACTGAAGTGAATGATATGAAATTGGGTGTCATGATAGGTGGTCACTCATCTTAAAACATAGGCGTCGAATTTTTAAAAAATCTTGATTAGATTTTGAAATTTTGCGAAAATCATTTCAAACTGCGTAAATTTGTGTTCGCACATCACGTAATAACTGCAAAGGTGAAAAAATGATATTTGGTGACATGATAGGTGGTCACTCACCTTAAACTATAAGCATCTAATTAAAAAAAAATCGATCAGATTTCGAGATTTTGTGAAAATCGTTTAAAACTGATTGAATCTTTGTTCCCGCATTCCGTAATAACAACTAAAGTGATTGATATGAAATTTGGTCACACGATAGATGGTTGCTCAACGAAAACTATAGGAGTCCAATTTTTTAAACATTTTTGTTAGATTTTTAGATTTTGTGAAAATTCTCTCAAAATACATTTATATTTCTTCAAACATCACTTAATAACGACTAATACGAATGATGCGAAATTTAGTGATATGATAGGTAGTTGCTAATCTTAATTTATACGTGTTGAGAGAGAGAATTTAAAAAATATTTTGATTACATTTTGAGATTTTGCGAAAATCGTTTCAAAATGCTGAAAATTTGTTCCAGCATCACGAAATAAAGACTGCAGGGAATGAAACGAATTTGGGTGACATGATAGGTTGTCACTCAACTTAAATTCTAGGCTTCCAATTTTTCAAAAATGTTGATTAAATTTCGAGATTTTGCGAAAATTATTTCAATATGCGTAAATATTCGTTCGCGCATCACATAATTACGACTAAAGCAAATGAAATGATATTACTTAGTTACTCTCTAACCTGTAATATTTTAACAATGCATAAAAATCATAACTTCGCTTTCTTTACTTTGGCAACATACTACATCCATTCTGTGTACTCCTACAATGCTGACGAAAGTTCTTGCTTTTTGGAAATTTGCATTTACTAACCCGTCGAGGACGGGTACTTCAGCTAGTAAAAAATAAAATGAACATCTATTTGTAATACAGTCAATGTACTCACAAATAACTACAACACAACGAGCAGTTAAAGGCAACGCAGTTTTTTTTTTTTTCAATGAATTATAAGACATCAAAAATTTTACTCTAAAAGCTTAATTTAGTTAATGATAAATGCTTTACGAGGGGGAAGAAAATCTTCAGCCTTTTTTGTAGGTGAATGGTAATAAACCTCAGTTGATATAGTATTCACTTTAAATTGATTAGCTTAATTTAAGGTAAATTATAAAATGTTAGAACTGATTATATATTACATATGGATTTCATTATGTCGGTACATTTTATTAAATGCACGTTAAATTGGCATTGTTTCTTAACATTAAATTCTAACAAATAAACTTTAACAAATTTTTAAGTACAGACAAGCTGTGCTTAACATAAAATTCATATTTGTTACATTTTAAAACAAGAATTTTATAGATTGATTTTTTTTCCTTTTAAGAAACATACATGCTTAAAAAAAAAAAATTAACTCGCTCCGAAGGAACTCCTAAGGAAGGAATTAGCTCCTAAAAATTTAAAATTGGGACAAACTTTTTCTGATTTTAAATCCTTTGGAGCCAATTTAGTTCTTTCTGAGTGAATTTAGTTTTTTCTAAAGAGTGTTCATGAAAGAAAGGGAGAGAGTGGCCGTCTCCTCTCATTGGAGGACGAATTTCAAATAATGTCCTGGAGTTAATTTTTAGATATTCGTGGGAGATATTCATTTACAGCACGAAATTTAAGGACTTACACTTAATTATTAACAGAGATAATCTACTTCAAACAAAAGAGGCATGTGAAAAGAACGTTTTAGACTCCTCTCTTTCACAGGTTACACATGTTATAAAATGCTGTCTAACCTATTACCTATGATTAAAAATTTCAGATGCAAGCCAAATTTCGTATTATTGCTTCAGTAGTATTGCCTTTGAAAAATACGGACTTACGAAAAAAGATATTCATTTCAGCCTCCTGTAATATTTCAATTAATAATTTACTAGAGATGAAAGACAACCATTTTTTTTAAATTATGTGATTACATTTTTTTTCAAATTCATTATCAATCACAAAGTCAACTTCAAAAAGTCATAAATTGTTACACGCATAAATTTTGTTTTCACTAGAATTAGTCTATTTCGGAATCTTAGGAAATAAATATTGAATCCATTTAAACAAGTAGTTTTTAAAATATCAGCTAATTTAGCAACTATAAAAATTGAACTTTAATTGACCGTATGCTAGATTCTGCCATTCTGTATATAGTCCTATTCAGCTTCCTATTACAGTCTATCCTGATACAGTCAACAATTGCTAACATCCCCAAATATCACTGTAGATACAAAGTATAAGATATCAGAGGTGAGCAATTTTCAAGAAATCAAATGTAACAATTAAAAATACGGGTTTCAATTCAACTATTTTAAAGCCAATTAAAAATGTAAATATATTGCAGATAGCTCCTCTAAATGTTAAAATTTATAAAGAAAGATATGAATCATTAAACCACAAACATGAATCTAAACAGTTTATTTTTGTGACAGTTAAAATTAAAAATAAGCTTTTGGAGTTTTTTTTAATTTCACAAAACAATGCTCTTTCACATTTATCACATTCTTACTTCTGTGTAGATAGATACAAGATTCTAGAAGCTTATCAATTGCTATTCCATAACTAATATGGAACTTAAAGAAACATATTTTCTCTTTAAAAATTAATGTAATGTAGTTTATATAAAAATATTCGTTAAAAGTGCATGGTGGTTCAAAAAGTAAGGTAACAAAATCTTTCACGGATATACATGTTATCCCAGTAAATGACATTTCATGCCTAGGTACAACAGGCTCAAAACAATCAAATGCCTTTAGATAGACCTAGTAGTGCCGAAAAGTTAAGAAATTTGAGATAGAAAAGGTGGAAGTGTTGACGGATACACGGTCAAAAACTGAAATGGGAAGCGTAATACCATTTTTGTGGTTAAAGAAAACACCCCCTGCTGAAGTTCATCATCAACTAGTGGGAGTGTACAGAAAAAGTGTAATGCCAACAGTTACACGTGGCTGGCTACAAAATTTCGCATGAACGGATTCGTACATCCTCTCTACAACCAATGGATCCAATGATTTCCATCCCTTCGGCCCGTTGAAGAAGCTCCTGGAAGGACGGCATTTTCAAACCGATGCGCAGTTCAGAACGCCAGAGTTGAGTCTCTTGGAAGCCAGGACCCTGTTTCTTCAATATCGGTTTTGACAGATTGGTATGCAGACGGAACAAATGCTTTGATGTCCGTGGAGGTTATGTTAAAAAATAACCTGTACCTAATTCCTTGTTATGTCTGTGCATCTCCTGGATTTTATGAATAAACTTTTGGGTTAAAAGAATCGTCACCTTACTTTTTGAACCAACCTCGTAGCATTATTTTTCAGGATTAGTTCAAATCAATCCCTGAAATTACAGTGCGCTCGAATTCCGATTATACAAATTGCTAAATGTAATGTAAATCATGCATGCTATTTAATAAAGTTTCTCACATAACGGATGGAGATTAATTATTATAGCCTTCTTTTCAACTCAAATTTAACCAAATTATTACTCCAAAATTTTTCTAAAAACAGTTAAATATAATAACTTTATGTAAAACATTTCACGTGTGTGTTACTCGTATGTTTGTTTTATGCAAAGCTAGGTACAATCTGTTTACTTTTAAAACGCAACGGTGAGAAATAGGCTTATTACATCCAGCATTTCTAACCCACATTCATCTTTAAATACCCCACGAGGCCATTGAGCGTATGTCACATAAATCCATATTCAGTGTATTTTAAAGGTTGTTTGGAAACACTTCTTCTCATTGCGACAAAGAATAATGAAGAATGACCTTACTCCCGTGAAGTATCCTTCATACTCTATTGACGTAGTAATATAATGCAGTAAAAATCAGACGAATTAAAACTTAATAAAATTTATTTTTCAAATTTACATGGTTAGCCACTTAGAAATTACGATATGCTACAATTCGTTGTTTACCACACAGCTTTAGCAAGCCCTGGGGCAGCAAGAATTCCTGCTCCTTTCAAGCCGATGGGGCCAACAATACCATTTCCCCATGCAAGAGGTGAAGCAAGACCATTGACAAGAAGACCATTTGCAAGAGGAGCTCCAGCCCACAATCCATTAGTGCCGATGACACGTCTGTCACTGGTGACTGCTCCTGGAATAGAAACAACAGATGAGGTCTTAACAGCTGATGCAAGTGGAGCACCAACTGCGACACCTGGAGCTACGAGACCCCCATTGATGAGTCCCGGAGCTACGAGACCTCCATTAATAAGTCCTGGAGCAAGAATGCCTGATCCGATCCACGTGGCGTGGGCAGCTGCGACGACAGCACAGAAGACAAAAACCTACAAATGGTATTACACTTTTAGAAATGGAATAAAACATAACTTATAACTTTACTAAACTAACATTTCTTTCGTTCCAAAATATTTGATCTTTAATGAGTTGTTACTGAATTTCATTAAATTCTTGAGTAACTCTATTGTAACTGTTTACAACCGAAATCTGAACACTGAAACCAAATTAACAAGAGTGGAACATACTGCTTTCTTTTCTAACTATTTTGATTATGTGGTATAGAACTAACAACGCCTTAAAAATGCACTTTTTAAATTTCCTGAATTCATGAAATTTAATCATCTATCAGTCCATATCACCGGAGCAGAAAGAGCAGTTGGCACTAAAGTAATTTCGGTTTTTCAGGGTGAAACAAATTCAGTATTATTTATTCCAAAGGCTGAATTTAATAAATCATATTTTTTGTTGTTCTTCCACAACATTTTGCTATATTGATGGAAACTTTTGACTCTCTTAATAACGCTTTTGTTTAACTCTTTTCTCAGAAAAACAAAGTAATCTATCATTTTATATCCTTATTTTTAATAATAACATAAAGTCAGATCTATGTGAAACATGTACCATTACTTCCCAGAAAAACTTAAAATAATATTTTGAGTGTTAGCAAGGCTGTTTGAAATTTTACACTTTTTTGCGGAACACGATTTGTGATTCTTGTCGATTCTCTTTACCTGCGTTCGCCAGCTTCGTTAATTGTTGCCAGTAATAATTTTTATTTATAGTTTTTTTAAATCTAAAAAAAACACCAGAAACTTCAATAGTCTACCAGAACATTCATCATGTTATATAATCATATTAATCATTTTAATAGAAAAAATCTCCAGGTCGGAATTTTCACAAATCAATTCTGATGCATTACATTCTGATGCACAGTAAATTATTTCTAATAAGCTATGGCAACGTACGTTGCTTCATAAAATCCTACAATCAGAAAGCGCCGCCCCTGTGGTGTAGTGGCAAATGAACTATTCTATCACGCCTTGCGTACGGGTTCGAATCTGGGTATGAGTGTTAGCTTGTCCGTCCCGCCAGAGGCGTAATTTTTTCCGCCCATTGGTTGCCCCCCATAATAAAATTCCCAGTGTTTTGGGCCGTAATAGTGGCGAATGCTGGATAAGCCAGTGCCAGCCCATTGAAAAAAAATAAAAACATTCAGAAAGGATTTTAAAGGGAAAGTCTGAAATCGTTTATTTTCATTTAATGAATACATGGAGGTTTTATCCTGATCCGTGAATTTACAGGCATAAATAAAAATATTTCTTGCGAGCATAAGGAATTCTACCTAAATAATCTACTGGAAAACAGCTTGCAATTTAAATACGAAAACTAACTCACCAGATGAAATAACCGGAAGAAGGGAAACTTTTTGCTTTGTAAATGTTTTCAAATACGAAAATGATCGTCAGCTGTACAGGTAAAAGACAATCGATTCATATGTTTGACTTCTATTATATTATAATCTACAAATTATTTTAATGTGCTATACAAATTTTTATATGTATTACATGAAATTAAATATTTTTATCATGAAAGGGATAAAATATACGAATAACGATTTTTCTATTAATTGCCTTTGTAAGCACATGTTATGTTTTAACTGCCTGTGCAGTCCAATATTTTACAAGTGCTACAGCATAGCTTGCATTACAGTTTAAGAAATTGTCAGCTGATGTCTTCTAGTCAGATCTTGTCAGATTCATCTGCTAGTTAGTTAGTTTCGTTCTTCTCACGGGAGTAAGGTTTAATTTTATCTTGAAAATAGTTAATATTCTTGCCATCACCCTCCCCAAACGCAACTTTGCCTTTTAATGGAAGTAAGAAGTGAAAAATGTTGAAAAATAAATTCCCATTCATGTTACAAAATCTCAAAACTCACTCTAAATCCCAATTTTCTATTAAATTTTTGGAAAATCGTTTAAAAAAAATAAAATTTAGATATGATTCTCAAACAAATTTATTTATAAAAGTATTTTCGTGACCTTTCGATGGTAAAAGAAACATTTTTTTCGATGAAAATTCCGATTACGAGAACGCAAGATATACGAAAATTGTCAGAAAAGTGGACAAAACATGAAAATAAAAAGAAATAAAAGTAGAATTAATTCATTTTTTTTTCAGTAATTGCAATCCTTTATCCCATTTAGTCAATGTGCTCAATTTGGTTCAGATCCAACGAACGGGCTAGGTGCCTATAAAGGACTGACTGTTTATTTGTAGGATAACGGCCGATTATCTATACGAGAGATTTAGGCCGAGGGGGGAGGAGGTTCCCTCTGTGAAGGTCTTTCTAAGGGGTCCTAATCCGTATTTACGTGAAGTTTCGGAGAAAACAACGGAAAAATCCGAACGACTAGGTCGACGGTCCCGATCTGGGTTTGAACCCTGCACTTTCCGTCTCCTAGTTGAGAGCGCTATCTGTTCGGCCTCTGGCCGGCAAAGGACTCACAAACGTTTACAGGCTTAACTTTTCAATAACTTTCCAATGCTTTTTTTAATAATTTGTAAATGATTTTTTCAATAATTTCTCACTCACTATTGATTCTTAGTACATTTAAGTAGCTCCTTCATCGTGTATAAGAACAGCTTGAAGTTAATAGTAAAAAAAAATATTAAAATACATATCTCACAAGTATTTAAAAAAATCATGAACGTACAAAAATTTTCCAGACCTGAAAGTGTTGAATATTTAGTGTAAGGAGTTAAATTGTGTTATTTACGCTTACTTATTATAATCCTGTCCAAATAGATAAAATTTTACGGATAAATATATATTTATACGTGTGTTTTTAAATTTAAAGTTTATTTTAAAATGAGACTTTATATTAGATGTACCGGAAAGTAATGGCATATTTTCGTATGTCTGTATTCTGTCCATCCAAAACTGCTGAAGCTAAAAGTACGAAATTCGGCACACGTGAGATTTTAGCGTAAGTGCTCGATTGGAGAGCATTTCCCAAAATTCGAAACTTATAAGAGCTGGCGGGCAAAACATTATTTCACATATCCTGCGTGATCTCAAAGAAAAAAAAATCCATAAAATTCTTTCTGAAAAATACAACACTCACGAATACCTAAAAATCGATTTCAGATAATTTCGAATGTAATCCTCCAAGGAAGGTAGACGTGGAAAAGGGGAAGGATGTCTATTTTTCTTCACAAAAAGAAACGTTATTTATAAAATTCTCGCTTTAAAATTTTACAAATATGAGTGGCATGCTTAGGCACAGCTTGTTTGTTATTCAGTACTTGTTTAAAATTTATTTGCTTGAACTTTTGTTAAAGAAAATGTACTTTACGGTACGTGTAATTTATGGCAAAATACTTTTATTTTCTTGGCTACAGAAATAGTAATAAAAAAAAGAACGCTATCTAAGAAAGCACTTCTACTGATATTGCCTGGAATTTTTTGGTAAACTTTTAGAAAAAAAACCTAGAGTAATGATTTATTTCTGAAAACTTCACAAGCATATATTTTCACGTAGACCCCAAAACTAAAACCCTTTAAACAAGAACTTAAATGCAAAGAAAATTTATTAGTTACGTACCTTAGCAATCATTTTCAAAAGGTGGTTTGATCGAACTCCGGAACGATACTGACTGATTCCACGGTACAGAATGGAGTCTTTTATATTATTAAGCCCCGGAAAAAAATATCGAGACGGGCTCTGTTTACGGAAGCAAAATTCTTACATACAGGTTTTTCAGACATCAAAGGCCACTGGAAGGTACTCCACCTATAACCTTGATCATATATCCCGTTAGATAATAAAACAAACAAGAGAATATTCATTGCAATAAGCATCCATATTTCATCAGCTGAATGTTTTGTTTTAGTATGTTTAAAGTTTAAAAGGAGATAATATCGTAGGACGACGAAAAATCAAGGTTAGGATTATGTTTTCATAAGAAAAAAGACAGATAAACACAACATGATAATTACTGTATAATGGTTTTGATATCTGAAGTAAACATGATTTTATTAGTATCGAATTTATTTTCCTTATAATCTACATAGGGGAAGGGGGGAGACAAAATATTTTTGTATCTCAAATTAGCATTACTATAATTATTATTTAAATTATTCAAATTGAATGTAATATTTTTTATGAATTTGGAAATTCTTCTTACAAAATCAACTAATAAATTTTGTCGCTTTCTACTTTCTTTTCCCCTAATCAAAGTTTTATTATACAGCACAATTTTGATAATCTATATAAATAAAATTAGACTTTTGTCTGTACATTTCTTGGAATTCAAAAATTTTGCGATTTCTATCCGTTTCAAGCACCCGGGAATCCGATGCCACCCTCAAAAAAAAGTTTGTCTGTCTGTCATTCTGTCATTCTGTCATTCTGTCCATGACGCTTTTTTTGTTTAAGCATCACGTCAAAACGACTGAAGAGAATGGTATGAAATTGGATGTCATGATAGGTGGTCACTCAACTTAAAATATAGGGGTCGAATTTTTAAAAAATCTTGATTAGATTTTCAGATTTTGCGAAAATCGTTTCAAACTGCGTAAATTTGTGTTCAAGCATCACGTAAAAACGACTGAAGCGAATGATATGAAATTGGGTGTCATGATAGGTGGTCACTCAACTTAAAACATAGGCGTCGAATTTTTAAAAAATCTTCATTGGATTTTGAGATTTTGCGAAAATCCTTTCGAGCTGCGTAAATTTGTGTTCAAGCATCACGTAAAAACGACTGAAGCGAATGATATGAAATTGAGTGTCATAATAGGTGGTCACAGAACTTAAAACATAGGCGTCGAATTTTTAAAAAATCTTCATTGGATTTTGGGATTTTGCGAAAATCCTTTCAAACTGCGTAAATTTGTGTTCAAGCATCACGTAAAATCTACTGAAGCGAATGATATGAAATTGGGTGTCATGATAGGTGGTCACTCAACTTAAAACATAGGCGTCGAATTTTAAAAAAATCTTCATTGGATTTTGAGATTTTGCGAAAATCCTTCCAAACTGCGTAAATTTGTGTTCAAGCATCACGTAAAAACGACTGAAGCGAATGATATCAAATTGAGTGTCATGATAGGTGGTCACTCAACTTAAAACATAGGCGTCGAATTTTTAAAAAATCTTCATTGGATTTTGGGATTTTGCGAAAATCCTTTCAAACTGCGTAAATTTGTGTTCAAGCATCACGTAAAAACGACTGAAGCGAATGATATGAAATTGTGTGTCATGATAGGTGGTCACTCAACTTAAAACATAGGCGTCGAATTTTTAAAAAATCTTCATTGGATTTTGGGGTTTTGCGAAAATCCTTTCAAACTGCGTAAATTTGTGTTCAAGCATCACGTAAAAACGACTGAAGAGAATGATATGAAATTGGGTGTCATGATAGGTGGTCACTCAACTTAAAACATAGGCGTCGAATTTTTAAAAAATCTTCATTGGATTTTGGGGTTTTGCGAAAATCCTTTCAAACTGCGTAAATTTGTGTTCAAGCATCACGTAAAAACGACTGAAGAGAATGATATGAAATTGAGTGTCATGATAGGTGGTCACTCAACTTAAAACATAGGTGTAGAATTTTAAAAAAATCTTCATTGGATTTTGAGATTTTGCGAAAATCCTTCCAAACTGCGTAAATTTGTGTTCAAGCATCACGTAAAAACGACTGAAGCGAATGATATCAAATTGAGTGTCATGATAGGTGGTCACTCAACTTAAAACATACGCGTCGAATTTTTAAAAAATCTTCATTGGATTTTGGGATTTTGCGAAAATCCTTTCAAACTGCGTAAATTTGTGTTCAAGTATCAGGTACAAACGACTGAAGCGAATGATATGAAATTGGGTGTCATGATTGGTGGTCACTCAACTTAAAACATAGGTGTCCAATTTTTAAAAAATCTTCATTGGATTTTGGGATTTTGCGAAAATCCTTTCAAACTGCGTAAATTTGTGTTCAAGCATCACGTAAAAACGACTGAAGCGAATGATATGAAATTGGGTGTCATGATAGGTGGTCACTCAACTTAAAACATAGGCGTCGAATTTTTAAAAAATCTTCATTGGATTTTGGGATTTTGCGAAAATCCTTTCAAACTGCGTAAATTTGTCTTCAAGCATCACGTAATAACTGCAAAGGTGAAAAAATGATATTTGGTGAAATGATAGGTGGTTACTCAACTTAAACTATAAGCATCTAATTTTAAAAAATCGATCAGATTTCGAGATTTTGCGAAAATCGTTTCAAAGAGTGAATCTTTGTTCACGCATTACGTAATAACGACTAAAGCGAATGATATGAAATTTGGTCACATGATAGATGGCTGCTCAACAAAAACTATAGGTGTCCAATTTTTTAAACATTTTTATGAGATTTTGTGAAAATTCTCTCAAAATACGTTTATATTTCTACAAACATCACGTAATAACGACTAATACCAATGATACGAAATTTAGTGATAGGATAGGTAGTTGCTAATCTTAATTAATAGGCGTTGAATTTTAAAAATATTTTGATTCCATTTTGAGATTTTGTGAAAATCGTTTTAAAATGCTGAAATTTTGTTCCAGCATCACGAAATAAAGACTCAGGGAATGAAACGAAATTGGGTGACAAGATAGGTTGTCACTCAACTTAAATTCTAGGCTTCCAATTTTTCAAAAATATTGATTAGATTTTGAGATTTTGCAAAATTATTTCAATATGCGTAAATATTCGTTCGCGCGTCACATAGTTACGACTAAAGCGAATGAAATGATATTACTTAATTACTCTCTAACCTGTAATATTTTAACAATACATAAAAATTATAAATTCGCTTTCTTTACTTTGGCAACATACTACATCCACTCTTTGTACTCCTACAATGCTGACAAAAGTTCTTGCTTTTTGGAAATTTGCATTCCCTAACCCGTCAAGGACGGGTACTTCAGCTAGTACACACATATATAGGGCCGAAAATCTGCCGGATTGTAACAATTAACTGTATTTTGTCCTTCAGCAGACGCACTATTGGTTATTGAATCTCTTATAGTATTTACACGCTCAAATCTATTGAGTAAAATAAAAATCAAACGGAGTATATTTTTACTCAATTTTTGACTTCAAACAGCTATTCTCCCGATTGAGTAAAATTTGCTCCATTAACGGTGTTGTTCGAAAAAATCATGTGATTTTGGTACATAAGTACAAATAAACTAATTATGTCAGGCACTTCAAAATTTTGAAATTGTCTCTTTACAAGCTGTACTACATATTGAAATAAACGATAAATCTGTATCAGTTTCAAAACTTTTAGGAAAATTTCTTAAAAATCGGAAATTTTCGCAAAGCGTGTCACTCTTCGAAAAATTTTGCAGCTTAGATCCATGTTTGAGAATTTTTTCTGAAAATTTCAGAAAAGCCACAGCTTTTTCGCTTATTGCAGTGTGTAAACCAGCTTATAAAGAACCATCTGGAATTTTTTGGAGACAATGGTGCTATTAGTTTATTTCAATTTGTGTACCAAGACTAAAAACAGAGTTTGTTTTCTTCGACATACACCCTTAATCAACAAAAATCAATGGAGCGGAAAATTCTCAATTTTTGAGCATTCTACAACAGCTCCATTTAGGCTAAATAATAATAAAAAATGAGGGGTGTCTGCCCGTTTTTTGATTAATATAACTGTACTCAATTATGATTATAATTTAAGCTATAGAATGAGCGTTTTTGCAAAATCATCCCTTTTTTAATTAACATATCTGTACTCAATTAAGATTATTATTTTAAGCTAGAAAAAAGGGTGTTTTATTAAAATTTGCTGTTTTTGATTAATATATTGAATGAATCGTTTTCTTCATTTTTTATTATCAGAGCTGTAATATATGATTATAAGCGAGAAAATAAATGTTAAATCAAGACAAATACATTACATATATCTTAATACACTATAAAAAAGCATTTTTTTTAATAAGTAGAACATAATTTCACTATAGTCTGTAGTTATAAAACGAATTCACAGTACAGTCAGAATACAGAAATGCAATTATGGTTAAACCAGCTGTGAGATTTAATTAAAGCAGCAACCCAATTTATTGACATGAAAAAGGTAAAATACTACTTACTCACTTTGGGTGGAGATATCATAACTTCATTTGTTTTACAACAGCTTCTCATAATCCAATCGTAAGAAACTATGTTATTAAAGTGAAATCTTTACCTAAAGCATCTCCTCCATATCTAGGCTGAATTTATTTCACAATTCTGAATCTGAAAAAGATGCATTTGGTATTCGGATATAACATAAAATTATCACCAGCGAATACACACACAACTATGCCCGACTATGAACCGTTATCCGTTGAGAGCGTTGGTCACGTGATAGTAATAGGATATGGGTCGTGGGAGAGAAAGACAGAATACTCAAATAGACAATGTGAAAATTGAGCTAAGTAGGATCTAGCGAATCGGGAGGATAGAGGCGAATTGAGGAGATAACAAATTATTGTCTTTAATGAGTATTTTTTAGCGTAAAAGGATTTAAATCAGCCGATAAGAAATTTAATCAATAAAGGAGTGTTAGTTTTAATCAATAGATTTAAGCGAGTATTTGTAGGTCAGCCTCACGAGAATGTTAATGATTGTTTAAAAAGGTCTCAGCTTAAACTGTTCTCAAACGCTCCATTAACACTTTGTTATACTACAGGTATATTTTCAAGTAATATAAAAATATGAATAACTGTTTACTGAACTCTAAACAGCAAACACATTTTGGTTAATAACTTTTACATGAATGACAAAACTGAAAAAAGAAATTTAGTGTGTTTATAATCTTTTTCTGCACATTGCAGTAATTTTTTTTTTTAATTACAGTTGTTGAAATACGAAGGATTAACATATACAAACGGGGTTAACAGAGTTGTGTGCTATTTTGCTGGATCGTCATTCGTACAGTTTTCTTCGTCTTCCGTTTCATGGAGGTCTCTTTTATCATGTCAACTGTTTCGTCAAATCCTGTTGATGGATTTTCTTCCTCCATTATAGTAATATACAAAGCACCTTTCCAGTGGTAACATATTGTCGAACATTTAACCCGTTTTTCCAGCAAGTACAACCACCTTTGCACCCATTTGCGCATTTGCATAGCAAAGTGTTTAGGAAAGAGTTCTGGTAGTACAGCTCCGTTATTGGGGGTCACGGGAAATTAACCATATGTCGAATGATTTGGTGGGATCGAAGCAAGGTTGATTTGTGTTTTTAGAAGATTTTTCACAAAACTATCGTGTCGTAATTTGTGAAGTGTTGTGGCTTTGTCGTTGTCGACGTTGTCTCTGATGAAAATGAATTTCTTTCCAGTAACTCTCACATTCTGCGACAACTTACTGGTTATCAAATACATTTGGTGCATCTTGTAAGAGTGCATGCGCTTACAATAGCTTGAAAATTTTCAGTTTGGCTTGCCAAGAAGGTAATGTAGAATTGGATACATTTTTAGGTCTAAATCTATGAAGTAACAAAGTGGGGTTTTTTTTCCTCTCTCCCTCTCCTTTTCCCTCTCTCTCATAAAAGCATAGTCGAAAAGTAATTAAATTGTAATGGTGATTAGTAAGCATTGCTTTTCCAGGTTACAGTATCATGAATGGGTCAGGAACACATGCAGTTAAGAGCACAAAAAAATCAGTATCTTCGCTCTTATGATAATATAGTATATTGAATGTTGAGCAAGTTGGATGGCTTCCATTTCGATGGTAGCATCTGAATCTTGCTTCACACTTGTTGGGAGGTTGTTTTTCAGCAAAATTATCTAGGTCCAACCTTTCATTCAGCATTTTTATTGAATGCCGCTTATAGCCTTCATTTGCAAGGAATGGAAATGAAATGCGAATGCCATCCATGCTACCGAAACCATATACTCTAAGGGTGCGCAAAAATATATCCGGAACAGATGGTTTGCCTATCCCGGAGTCCCCCGTGTTTAATTACCTAAGCTAGCTTGATCCTCATTTTATGGATCAATTAAGATATGAAAGTTTGAAATAAACCAAAACTCTATGAAATTTTCAATCGGCTGGTGAATCAAAAGCAAAAGCTAGAGTAATTTGTCTGGGCTGAAGGACAAACATATCCGGTGGATTCCTGTTCGACTATTCCTTTATTGTTTGAGATCAAACATCAAAAGTTTTGGATTCTAATTTTATTTAACATTTTGGGAAAATGGACCTAAAATGCCTCTTAATTCTCTTCTGTACGTGTTTGTTTATCCCTGGAAAGCATGTAGATTTGATGGAATAGTACTCATGCCCAAAAATTATAGTTCTATTAATGTGTAAACGGTTTGTAATGTTTCAAAATGGTTACCATAAAGACCAGTGTTTGTGAGAGTAATTTTGATTCGATTAGATAATTAAATTTTAAGTTTTCGAAAGTCAAAAACCCGATTTCATGGGATTTTTTTCCCAAAAGTTTAAAAAATTTGTCTATTTTGACTTAAGATAAAACTCGCTTGCTAATCATAAAATTTTGAAACTTAGATATTTAATATAAGCACAATTTTGTTGCTCTAAAATTTCTTAATTAAGCATTTTTTTCTGTAAAAGTGATATTTTTTGAGTTTTCCGGAAAAACTAGTTAGAAATTTTCGAAGTTTTTGGGGTGCCACGTGAAAGCTCATTTCAAAAATGAAACAGTAAACTGCAAATCCATTCACTAAAATACAAAATAAAGAAATGTAAACAATTTCCAGCTTTCTCGAAATTAAGGCAAGGCACGGCCTTTTTAAAATTAATTTTGTTGCCTCAGTATTTAAAATTTTATTTATTTAATTTTTTTTCACAAAATAAATATTTTTCGAACATTTTGGTTTATAATTGACTTTGCAGCCTTTTTTAAAAGAATAAAAACATCGAATATTTTAAAAAATTAATAAAATACTGAAAACATTTTTTCCATTACATATTTCCCAAAACCTATTTCTTTTTATAACATTGAAATTAAACGTGAGCATTGCAAATGAACTAGTTTCATTTCTTCATTCTTTAACTAGCATTTTGAGCATTTTAAAAGTCCTTATATAACTCTGTATGGTAAGCACAAATACTTCCCCACGTGCTTTTTTGTATTGCATTTAAGATGTCTCATTATAAATTTAATTATGTAATCGCTGAATTTCCTTGAAATAAACTGGGGCATTTAGAATTTATCCAAGAAGAATTTTCTCTTGTAAATACACAAAATATCACAATATATATTGTAATTTATGTGACACTATAATTATGTTATTAAATATATGCATAACGATTTAGTTATGTTCAGCACAAGTTTCAACGTTTTAACACAGAAATAATTTACTCAACTGATTTCTAAAATATTATTAGACTAGATTCATGACTAAATATTAGATATTTATTTCTTATTTAATAGGAAACTATTTTAAGAGAGCTAGGTATGTCTTAAATTCTATAAAAATGAAAGGGCGAATAAAAATTACATTAGTTAAATAGTGAAATTTAGCATACTACATTAGGCGTTGATGGGTGTTAAAAGTTACTGTATTTTGAAAATATAACTATTAATTAACATATTTATTTGAAGTTTTAGAAATTAATTATCAGAATTAAGAACCACTTTCTTCATCAATTTGAAGTGAAAAATTTACATGGTATAGCTCATTAAAAACGTCCCTAAAGCAATATATTCAATCTCGACTGAATCAGGATAAGACAGCAAATTGTCGGGGAATCCTCGGGAAATCGCCCGGAGACGCACAGAATCCCTCAGGAGTAGACAGTCCAGGGACCATCACTCGACCTGACATCCCCAACCTACAACGGAAGTCCTGCGCCGAGGTCGAACGGGTGAAATTGGGGTCCTGTGAAGACAGTTGGCCGAGATGAGGCCGAGGATTTCTTGCTGCTTGGGAAAATACTGGTGTTAAATAAAATAAACTTTGAGCCATTCGTCTCGCAAAACGAAGGAACTCTATGTTCCTCTGTTTTGTGAGACGAAGGGCGTTGACTGAGGAAGTCTGGAAAATTTTTCAGGTGAAACGATCGTATCTTCTTATAAGTAACATTTTATGGTTTTTTTTTTTTTTTTTTTTTTTTTACAAAGTTTATATTTGTTCTAAAGATGTTTATTTTTGAGGATGAAGTTTAGATCTACCTCAGATTAAGCGGAGCTCGGATTAATATTATTCGTATTAGCGGGACACTACTGTACTCGTTCCTTATTAATGACTTTTTTTTTTAAGTTTCCATAAACATTTGACTCACCCTGTATTTAGTTTTTGCTTTTTGTCTTCTACTGTTATCGAAATTCTATGTAAGATGACACTTCATTGAAAATGTAGGCTTGTCATAGTTAAAAAACGCCAATAAAGTAATGGGAATCTGATTATATGTTAATTTGTATGGTCCGATGCTCTTTGTACGGCTCGAAATTACACCTCATTACAAAGAATTTTCCGTCTAAAACAATTTTGCAACGACTCTATAAAAATTTTCTGCAAGCTTTCACGGTTGTTTGAAGGCCGTCTTAATGACAGTATTCCATTTCAAACAATTTAAGAATCACATAAATTTTTTTTAATTTACAGCAGATCGTGTTCTTAGAAAAGTTTCGATTTTATTATTATTTTACGGGGACGAGAAAAAGAGCTTGGGCATACTTTTTCTAAAGCAAATGCGCTTTAATTAATGTCGAGCGAAAATTCACTTGGTATAATAGGTTAAAAATAGAAGATAAAAAATTCAAATAATGTACGCAATTTAGCTAATTTGATTGTAAATAAAATGATTTTGTTTCAAATCATTTTCATTAAATAATAATAATATTAACAATAATTCCAAAATAACAATATATTTTTATCCTGTTTTTTATGACGTTAAAAATGAACATAATAAGAAACAGGAAAACAGGAACTTCATTCATATTAAAATCTCTGAGAGAAATTATATGATTATAATTAATTTAATGACCTCTACTATTGTGCCGTAGTATTATTAGTATCCCCTCAATGAACGTGACTCTTTTAACTAACAAACCAATATCTGACTATTAAACTGGACTACAAAAACAGACATTTGAATACTGATTACAGAAAGGTGATTCAGATAACGGGACTCCACCCATTTAAAATATTTCATAATCATCAGAGACCTTGTATATGGATTTCTTTTATAGCTCTCTGAGGCAGTATATAAACTCGAATTTTCAGAATCAGGAATCCATATTGAATTTTGGTGAATTTCAATAGCTGAAAACATGATTGCTAAGGTAAGATGGCTTTTAATGATTGTGGAATTTAGTTAATCTTATTTATGGCTTACATTTTGTTTTTTACTCTATTTACAAATATTATTTTTACTCTGAATGCCTATATACGCACACTGAAGCCTAAAGCCCAAATTTAAGACAAAATTCTATACATTTGAGCATGTGGGGCTGACAAAAGCCTCTAAAAACTCTGTTGCAGTGACTTTGTGGAGTAGTCACTTAAAAATCGTCGAGTAATCAAAGGCTGTTAGAACAGTTTTTAAGTGAAATATTACCAGTTCCACAGATTCACGAGCACATTTTAACATATTTTTCCTTGAAAAGAAATTAAGCAAATTATTGTTTTTTATATTTCGCCTTAAAAAAATGCTTTCTAAAATTTATTTATTTACTTTTCATAAGGAAGGAAACTTTTCCAGAGACAAATTTGTAGCGTCTGATAAATTTCTTCATTTTTAAAACTGCTGGAATTTTCTTATTTTATATACATAGAAAGTGTGAGTATATCCTCTTCAATGCGGAGTATAAAAGGAGAAATGCTTTTCATGTTGCTCAGCCATTTCTAAGATCAATATACTATTAAAAAAATCTAATATTTTTCTGAGGTTATGCTCGCTTTTTTCTGTAGAGACATTAAATTGCTGACGGCCCGTTTTTGATAGGTTTCATTGAGTTAATTTTCTAACTATATATAATCATTTTTATTTCTTCATTTGAAAAAATAACTATACATAGATAATGGGTTTTAACGGCGTATAAATAATGAGTTTATTTTTTGAAATTCACACCTCTTAAAATAATTGGTGTCTCGAAGGACATTGATGATTGTGATCTTATGTTATGCAATTTCGAGTCATTTTATTCGTTCCCAAAATTTTCCGAGAGCAGGTGCATTTTGACGAAATCACCATAAGATTTTTCAGAGACCAAAATGAAAAAACTTGAATCATTTTTAAGTTTTTTGTTGAAACTTTTGCTGCCATATCATGTATATTATGTATACCGTATCAGCCCGAATAAAAAGCGATATTTTTTGACTCATCATTTCCAGTTAAAAACCTGACACGTGCTAAATTTGATGTCCAAATATAGGATTTTTCTAATTACCTGGATAAAAGAATTTCGGGGTAGCCTTATAATCGGGCTAATACGGTATGTATATATGTATATATAACTCAGTAACGCTTATCACTGGTTAGATGATGGTTTCAAATCATTTTTGCATCGGATATCGGTAGTCTTCTAATAATAAATATTATCTACTCCAAAAAATTGAAAGTTAAGAACGAAAACTGTAAGAAATTATTTAAAAGTTAAGGGCGTGAAATTTTTCATAATTATGCAAAAAAAAAGTATAGAAAATCATCTGCGCTACTTTAAAAATCTGAAAATCCACCCGTTTCCTAATGTTTCGCAATTTTCAGCTACTTCCTATATCCGAGAGTAAAAAGGAAAAAAAAGTTAATAATTTTGGTGATAAAATTGAGTATCTCAAATGATGTTGACGTCTCGGTTTTCAGGCTTTGAAGGGAATTTTGTTATTCCCATTCATTTAAAATATTTTTTCGAAACTGCCAAGTTTAACTCTTTTTTTTCATAAAGAAAATTATTTCCTCTCCTTGAAGCAATGATATAAGAGAGGCTGTTTCCAACGGAATGAGATCTTTTGAATGCAAAATATTTCCGAAAACAAGCAGAGAGATTCCGCGCGTTTTCTGAGGAGCAAGTAATTCTGATATACATCATAAAAATTGAATATGAAACAACTATTTATTTTAAGTGGACAAAACTAAATATATCGAGTGCAAACATATTTTTGCCAAATGTTTTTTTATCGCCATTTATAATTGCCCTTACAACGGACTTTATATTCTAGTAATAAATAGAACTGCAAGTTTTAATTCACATTTTAATTCATGCTTAATTTCGTTTTTTGCAGGTTTTTGTATTTTGTGCTGCTCTTGTAGCAGTTCACGGAACTGCCATTTTGACTGCTCCCATCGTTAGCACAGGTGTCAGTGCAAGTTCAAGGACACAGGATGTAAGTAATGTGTAAATTCAGTTTGTGTTTTGAGGCCAGTGTAACGTATTACACATTCTAGGAAATGTAATTTTAAAATATCTGAAACGTTGTGTTTCTAATAAGATTGAATTTTTTTTTACTGGCATATATTGTTAAAATTTTGCCCATGAAGATGCATACGATACCAGTACGTGTTCGTATTTACTCGCAAACTTTTTTTCCCCTCTGGCTGGCCTCTGGCTTGGAGGCATTGACCACTAAGGATGGAGTTGTTAGTCTCTTCATTA
The DNA here is from genome assembly GCA_038373885.1 of Cheiracanthium punctorium. Classification (NCBI taxonomy): domain Eukaryota; kingdom Metazoa; phylum Arthropoda; class Arachnida; order Araneae; family Cheiracanthiidae; genus Cheiracanthium; species Cheiracanthium punctorium. The sequence continues at coordinate 313,615 of JAWZYV010000576.1, read as the reverse complement.
TGGGGGAACCTAGTAGGTGGACAACGTCGCCCCTATGAAGGGATGGATGCAATGACATCCAAGCCCAGTCGGGGATCGAACCCCGACAGCCGGGAGTTAAACCCGGGACCGTAGTACGGTGCGTTTCCCATCATACAATGGTCGGCTTACTCGCAAACTTAAACTGCTATTTGAATTATCGTTTTATCGCAGGTATGGACAACCTTTTGAAAATTTGCTTGCCAAACTTTAGGATGTTAGCGAAGTCCGGGGCCGTATTTTTGGGATTTATATGGGATTTTGAATGGTTTATATGGGGTTTTGATATGTTTCGAGGGCCGGATCAACAGCCGTTGCTGGCCACATCCTGTCCGTGAGCCGGAGGTCGCCATATTTGTTTATCGTGATAGTTCTCTATTAGAATTTTATCTCACGCTGACTAAACTCTCCAAATTTCAATCACATAAATCTGAATTTTTATGTTGATCTAAGTCACAACTGTAATTAAACAAGAATGGGGGATTTTGAATGGACGATTCCTTCTAAGAAATGTGCATAAGAACTTCCCCACAAGAGAAAACAAAAATGTTTTGAATCAATCTTTAACTTAAAATACGTTTACTGTGCCAGACAATATACAACACGGACATACATAGTTTCTGCTTCCTTAGATTAAAACTACAGCTGTTTTATGGCTTTGTCATTTCTATTTATATGGCTAAATTATTTCTTACAGAAAATCATTTTCACTCTAATTTGATAATGTAAAATCATTCATACTAACTGCTCAGTACAATACAAAAATATACTACCACATAAATATGAATTTATATCAGGTAAGGTGGACAAAAGTCGTGTTTAGGTTAAGATACATAGTACTTTGTAAATACTGAAAAAGTTTGTTTTTCTGATCGCTAGTTTCCCTCACAAAACGTGTAGAAATAGGACTGTCAGCGCCCTATTTTTATGTGCTTCTGAATACGCATTTGCGTATGACAAGATTAACAGGCCTTTCTTTCTCACGTTCTGTACAGGCTGCCGGAAACTACGCTTTCGGCTACGACATCGTCGACGGGACAGGAGCCTCCAACTCCCGCGCCGAAGTCGGAGATGCCGCCGGCAACAAGAAGGGATCCTACAGCCTGGCCGACATCGACGGAAGGGCCCGAAGAGTGGACTACGTAGCCGACGGAATGGGATTCCGCGCCGCCGTCAAGACCAACGAGCCAGGCACTGCCATGAGTGCACCCGCGGCCGCCGTTATAAACAGCCCCTACGCCCCTCCCGTGGCCCCTGTAGCAGCAGCTGCCGCACCCGTCATCGCAGCCGCTCCTCTGGCAGCTATGGGACACGGAGCTGTCTTGGCCGCACCCTGGGGAGTGTGGGGAAATGGACTCGGACTCGGACTTGGAGTGGCCAAGAACATTTGGTGGTAAAGGATGTAAGTTCTGCATTCATCCCCATTTCGAAAACCTCTAATATAAATACGTATACATCGTTCGATAAGTAATTTTAAATACATTATCAAATTCTTATTTTTTAAATACATTCTGAACTAGGCATGATTACTTTTTCTTGTTTATAATAATACGATCACTATACGTAGAAAACTTCCATCCATGAAAATAAACACTCAAAAAACTGGTGTTATAAGATAAAATAAATAAAAACTTTGTGAAAAAAACACACATAAAAGGTTACTTCGAGGCGTAACGATCGTTTCGCCCGCAAATTCCCTTCCGTCAAACAGAGCAGAGGGAGTTCCCTCTGCTCTCTTTGACGGAAGGGTTTGTCTGAAGAAGACCGAACGAGTTTTCGGTCGAAGCGATCGTTACGCCTTGAAGTAACATTTTATGTGTGTTTTTTTCACAAAGTTTTTATTTATTTTAACTTCCATCCATGTTGAAAATTCTTCCAACAAGTTAACAAGTATTTTGTTGTAATATGTGAAAATTTTTAACTGAACTCTTGCTTTACTGTAAAAGCACTTATTTTAAAGATTTTTGAGAGCAAGTTATAATCGCGAATCAAATAATAATTAAGGGGAAAAAAAAAGCAGAAATTTTTCACTTGCCAAAACTCAATGATGCACTGCGAAATTAAAAGCTCTTTCTTACAACTTGACTTTCTTTCTTAGAACTTTTCTTGAATACTATACAACTGTTTCTTGAATATAAAATAATAATACAATTAATGGAATGTAGCTCCATTCACATATAATATTTATACTAGCTTCTTTGAAGCGATTAAAAATGCGGAAGGGACGAACTTTTCGAACAAAAGGGAGTTTCTTAAAATCCCTTAAGAAAAAGAGGTTCTATATTTAGGTACTTTCGCGATTTTTTAACTTTCGATTCTATTCGTATAAAATTCGAGAAATTTTCAGCTCGCAAAATTACCGATATCTTCACTTTCGCGAAAATACAGCCTTTTACGGTAATCTTTTTACGGCTGCTTGGATGTTCGAATCAGCTCGAAACTGCTTACATTCAAACTTAGTACACTTTTTTTTTTTTTCATTTAACATACAGGTAAAGCAGATCTTGCCACAACAAAGACTATTATCACTGATAATTTACTTCTAAAAAATCCTGTTTGGGAAAAGAGGAACTAATAAAAGAAAACAAGACCGCTGCGTCCTTTTCTGCAAGTTGTACATCGCGTAAGACTGAAGGGAAGCTTGTGGGTTCGATCTCGTGAAACCCGCGTGGTAGATCGATTTTCCAGCCGAACAAAAGGTATTTATTTCCCCGGCCTTCAGTTTTCGAGGTGCTGCATATGCGGAGGCGATCTTGTTTCTCCGGCCGCAAGAGCGAAAGGATATCAGAGGGATCTCGCACTAAGCAAAAGCACTGTAATGTACGGAAACATCTCAAGCCTAAAAAAAAAATCAAATTATAATTTAAATTAAATAAAGAACATAAGTAATACAGGACGTTTGGATTATGCATCATTTTACGACACAATAAAATTGGGGGCACCCACTTAACGAACAAAATTAAACTGTCGGCTTCCTTCTTTGCAAAGACGAGGCGCAAGCGATTCCGTGCCTGAACCTGAATGCTTCGTTGTAGCTCACCGTTACTCTCATTCAACGCAACAGATTAACACAAATTAGATACTAAGTGACTTCCCTGCCCATATACATAATGTGATCCACGACGAGCGTCGAAATTTTTCGCAGGGTTACCTTTCGTACTGTTGGTGCAGCTCTGGAAAAAAAAGGTATATTGGAAAAGTTAATTAGGTCCTTTCCAAAATTTGTGACCTAAACTTTATAGCGAAATCAGAAATATCATATTTTCATTTTTATAAGACAAACCTGAAACACTAATTCTAAGTTTGCAGTAATTCCTTTTTGGAACATTTTGTCGTTTCAATAACTCTGGTTAAATAGCTATATTAAAAAAAAATCTTTTTAAAGATAGGGGAAAGGGCTAATTTCGCACAAACCTACTAAAACTAATCACTACTAGTACAATTAAACTATTCGCAGTTAGTAGATGTTTGTTTACATTCAAAAATCTGTTAAGGCATTAGAAGCAAAAAGAAAGGTACCCTTCGTGAATATTTAGCAAATTAAAGAAATATGATTTAACATTGCATCAAAATAGTAAAGACGATGATTAAGGGCGTTAAAAAAAAAAATCTTATGATTGAAGAAATTTTCCGTAACAGTTTACAGATATTGTAAGAGTGTAGACTCCGTGATGAATAAATTTCCTAAAACATTTCAAAACAAGGTTTAAAAGCATGGAATTTCATATAAGATGAGAAGTCTATAAAAATGTTCTGACTTTTAATGAAAATTTTAGAAGTACTTGTACTGCAAGGATTCCTTAAACTGTGAAGAATTTAAAAACTTCTACTAATTGGAGTTGCCATAAATATTCGCTTACTCATTACTGGTTCTAAACAAAAGTTTCGGTTTCATTATTATTTGTACTAAACAAAAAATGACTATAGATTGTTTTTAAATGTATTGCATCTCAACTAAAAATTAGTATGTGTTCCCATGATTGAATTATTCTTAAATCTGTTCTTTGAAAAAAATGTCTGTGGAAGTGGTTAGGTATGGTTATTGAAACTACGAACTAGGAATGAATGCGAGACCAGCCGTGACAGCGATTTATAAATTTTATACAAAACAAGACAGACAGTTTTATCATTTAGGGATTTTGCGAAACGAGCTAGGCTTAATTTCCATTCCTACTACGAATTAAATAGGAAACTCTCGCCGAATTCCATTACGAAATTGCCTGAAGTGTGACGTGTTTACCAAAATATTTCTGTTTAAGATTTTTTTTCTTCTCCGTATTACATAATTCTCATAAGTTAGCTGTTTATGAGCTATAGATAACATTAAGTATACTGAGATTCAAAGCTGCAGCAGTTCGAATAGTTTTCAATAAATCCATCCCTCCTCATTTTAAAAGTGTAGTTTATTCCTATTTTAAAAGATACACTACAAATTGCTGTACAAAAGTAAACATACTTGTGAAAAATCTATATTTTGTGTTTTGTTTTGCAGATTTTGCTCAAGAAAGAAAACATTAGTCATTGTTCAAGCATTCTAAAAGTCAGTATGATGTCTCACATCTTGTGAGATCTTTCGACCCTGATCTTGTGTTTTGTATTCTGCACAACTTTAAATAAAATGTTATGTTCATAAAGTGTTTGTTGATTGATTATTGAAGGAATATATTATAATTTCGGCTGTTTATTCAAGGTAAAGCTACGCGACGGCTATCTGCCTAAGGGGGTGCCTTGAGTGAAGGACTTTTTGAGGAATTCTAACGGGTTTTCACATTACATCTGGAGAAAAATTCCTTACACTTCAGACAGTTAGATCAATAGCCGCCCGGTAGGGCCAAACCTTCACACTTCTACCATTTACCAATGTATTAAAAGTTTGACAGCTAGTCCGCACGATAAGATGATGCCATGCAATGTATGGGCGATATTTCAAGATATTAGAAAAAATTAGCTCAGCAGGGTAATTCAAATTAGTATTCATAAGCACGCAACCGTAAAAGGAATGTTTTGCATATTATATTAGTATTTACTATACTTTGCCTCAATATTATTTGCTACCATTCAATGCAGGAAAATATGTAATTAAAAACATGCGATAGCAAAAATTATGTTAAAGTGGTCATGAGAAATATAATAATTAAAAATGTATTTTATGTTTTAATTAATATTTGACTAACTCGATGAAAATCAACTTTCCTTTATATGTTCTCAACCTTCAGGGGCTGCCTGCTTCTTTCAAACGAAAACGTTTATACATATATTTAACAGATAGCAGCACCAAAACTGACAAATTTGATTATCTGTTTGGAGGTAATGTAATTTTAGATGTAAAGATACTTCTTGAGTTCCATGAATAAGCTACTGTCATCTAACTACTTATGCAGTCACGAAATTAAGAAATTTGCAGTTTGCAATTTAAGTTATGAGTCTAACGTCGTTGCACTTTTCATTAAAAAAATTACATTTTAAAGAAAAAGCCATGGTTTTAATTAAAATGCGGTGTAACCATTTAAATGCTGTTTTAATTCAATTCATGGTACACTTTGAAATACTGGCAAATTTAAATTAAATTTTGGTAAAAATTTGAATTTATGCCAGACCTCTTGAGACCGATTCTAATAAATATTTCATTAAATAAGTTTTGTACTGTACATAAAAAAAAAATATTTATCTGAGTTATGAACCAAAAGCTTTGTAAAAGCTCTATCAGTTATAAAAGTACCTCAATTTTTATATGAACTCAGCATTTTTTCTTGAAGAAGGAATTTTTAAAGAAGTCTTTTTAGAGTAAAAAATAGTCAACAAAAAAAAAATCAATAAATAAGCCCACGAATACTCGAATTACATTCTACTTCATAACACAGCTAACAATGATGAAAATATCCAAGCGAAATTTCAATATCTGAAACACGTTATGAGATATGACACTTGTCGTAAAGGAAATTTACGAAAAAAACAGCTTTCTTTTTGAAATTCCTTCAGAAAACGCGCTTTATTTTAATTCTGGACAAAATGCTATCCTTCCGGTTCATTATTTCTTGAATAACTTAGTTTCTAGTTATCGTGGAACCAAAAACAAAACATTTTTAAATCCTAATCGTGTGACCTATAACACAAGAAAATAAAAAAAAAAAGTGAAAATTTTCGGAAAAGGATTTTTCTTTCTTTTTTTTTTTTTTTTGGTCAGTCTCATACCTTAAATTACACTAGCCAAAAACAAAAATGTATTCGGCTCAAACATAGTTATTCCCGAAACGTATTTTCTAGCTTAACACTGAAATCCCCATAAAATGTTGATATTAGCTCTTGTTTCCAAGATAGAGAACCAATTTGGGTAATAAAATCTCACTATGGCTGGATTGTATGGCTACTATGGCTCATATAGTATCCATGGGTTCCATCAGCCATTCGGTCCGTTCCTGACTCGTCTAATCTGACAGCTTCTGAACCATTTCAAAATTTTCAGATTGAAAAGGATAATGCTCAAGAAGAAGAAGTCACTAGACCTGGGACTTCCCATGATCCATATTTCTTGGCAAACGTTTTGAATGAGCCCCACAGATTAAATCAGACAGAACTCAGTGATCTCGCAAGAGATCTTGACTTGCCAAAGGAGAAGGCAGAGCTTCTGGCATCAAGACTGAAGCAATCGCATCTAAGAAGTCAAGATACTAACTGAAACGGGTGCGACGTTGCCTCTTGCTCCGTCTGCTTCCCTAAATCACTTAATTAAAATCACCAGGGGTTCGTGATGGACGCAGGCATGACTCTCGTGGCATGAACACACATTTTATTTCTAGGTTAAGATAAAGTTTACATTGATATTTACAAAACTCAGAATATATCTCATGCGGTTAGTTCTGCAGCATCTCTCAGAGGTCGTGCCTCTTTCAGTTCTCTGGCGTCTCTGTTTTTCCCCGGAAGCCACGCGCTCCCCTGGTCGCCTCATACTTACGTCACGGCGTTGATGGGTAGCGGCTGGGCCGCAACACTAACAGAGTACAGGACTCGTCACGAGAATCTTCCTCATTGAAAAGAAAGGATATTTCCTTGCTATTAATGATGTCAACTGCTTGATGAATTCTATTGGAGGTTGATTGTAGACTCTTTCAAGCTTAGGTGGACATTCCGTTCACATTAACGCGACTTACAGATATGAGCTAACTTTTTGAGTCAATGAAATACGAGAATCACAAATGGCAGATCCGTGGGGACTTAAAAGTTATTGCTGTACTGGAAATGGAGTTAGGCTATATTAAATAACCGCTGTTTTCTATGATGAGGGGACTCTTAAGATTGAAAATCTCACTACATAAAATGTAAATGGTGTTCAAGAAATCTAAATTCTGGGAAGAAAAAGGTTGAAAATGAACTTCTAGTAGATCCAAACATGCTTTAGAGCGATGGAAAGAAAGTTCTTCATTTTAACATCCTAATTCCGCTTCCACACCTGCATATTGAGATGGGAATAATGAAGAGCTTTGCGGTTTCCATAAACATGGCTTTCCAATACCTTAGAACGAAATTACAAAGGTTGATCTATGCAAAGGTTGAGGAGGGAGTCTGTGGGCTCTCAAATACTCACAATTATAAAAGGCCTTATAAAATATCAGAAGGGTAGGTAAAAGCAGCCTGGGAATTCCTAAAAGTGTGGTACAAGGATTTCTAGGCAACAGAAAAGACGAAAATTGCCAACAATTTGTGAAAAAGCTCCTACAAAATTTCTATGACCTTGTATTCAATATAAGTCTGACACTTTATGTTCCTTACCTTCCATCTTGAGGAATTTTCCTTAAAACTGTGGAGCTGTAAGCGATGAGCACAGTAAAAGATTACATCAAGATATCTCTTCAATGAAACGCAGATATCAAATCATTGGATACAGTTTAGGCTGCATAACTACTGCTGGACTAGTATAACAGATGTTCCGTCTTGACGTTCAGTACAAGAGGCAGACCAAAAGGAAGCGTTCACAGAAATAAGCTAAAAGTACTTGCTTTCTGAAAAACGAGCATTGCTTAATGGAGCATGATCTATTGCATTATATACGAGGGTTGTAAATTAAATAGTGGTAATATAACTTAGAAATTTGCAGAAGAGTGGGTGTGCGTAAATAGGATATGGTAGCGGGGAGATGGCGCTGTTGTCGATGTGTAGAGTCCAAAAAACAGTCGATTTAGTTAGAAAGGTATTTCTTGTGTGGTGTTAAAGTGAAGAACTTCGTTTCCCTCGCTCTAAAGCATGTTTTCAAAAGGTGATCGGAGGTCGAGGCTTAAAATAGAGGTTGCCATTACCAAAAATGCAACAGAATGTTACCGAGGATTACGGTAAGCCTGTGGCGAAAATGCATTACCGTATAGGATGGTTGCACGATGGATTGTGGGGAGGGTGTGATTCTTACGCATGCTGTGCTTGCAGGACAAACTGTCAACGCAGATTGCTATTGCCGATTTTTGCAGAACAATCTGCGTCCGGCTATGCGGCGTAAAACTCCGCGTTTGTTGCAAAACAATGTCCCAGTCGTGTTGCAGAGAACAGTAAACGAGACACTTGTTATTAAATGATAAATTGATGACTGAATGAAAAATGATTGAATTGATTGACTGAATGAAAAAATGAAATATTAAATATTCCGAGCCAGAAATTGAGACTTTTAGCTGCTCGGAATTTGTTAATGGTGTTCTGAATTTTTTCTTTAAATGTGAGTTTGGAGTCTAAGATTACTATAAGGTATTTACAAGACTCATACCATGATAGGGGGGTGTTTTAAAAACTAGTTGATATTTATTTTTTGTTCTTGTAATGTTAGAGAAGAGTACAGCTTCGGTCTTATCGATGTTCACTGTGATTTTCCAATTATTAAGCCATTGGCTGATGATATTAAGGTGTTTATTTAGTGAGGTTATTGCGTATTTGATGTTTTTAGATGAGGTGAAAATCGCAGCGTCATCGGCGAAAAAAGCTGTATTCGTGTGGGTGTGAGAGGGAAAATCATTAATATACAAATTGAACAGTGTGGGAGAGAGAACTGAACCTTGTGGTAGTCCACTTAAACAATAATGTATATGAAATTGGGCATTTTTAATTTTAACTGTGAAAAAAAAAACATTATTAATTAGGTGAATAAGGTGGTTTGGGAAATTATATTTAATGAGTTTGAAGATGAGTTCCTTAATCCAGATATTATCGTAAGCCTTCGCTACATCGAGGAAAACTGCCGGGGTGTGAAGTTTTGGAGTTTTGCCAGTAGTGGTGATTTCAACTAGTCTATAAACCTGATGAGGGGCGGAAAGATGGGGGCGGAAGCCAAATTGGTTGGGTGTGATCAGGTTGTTCTCGTTGATGTGAGAATTAACTAGTTGAAGAATAAAGTATTCAGCAATTTTGCTAATTGAATTGAGTAGACTTATTGGTCTATAGCTGACAGAGTAGCGCTGGGTGTAGCCGCCCCGTCCGCTCAAACATGTAAAATAATTAAAAAATAATAATTGTAATAAAAATTTGATATTTTGTACTTGTGCTTATCACGTTATATACAAATGAAAAAATAGTCAGCCGACTTATAGCGGTGGATTATACGTCAGCTGCCGATGATGATCTGCATTCGGCTGTAAAGCGAAGGATCGCACAAAACAATAATAAAAAAGCTGAAATTTGGTAAGGTGGCAGTTAACTTTATCAGTTTAATGGAAAAAATAGTCCGCTGAGTTTTTCGTGGTGGAAAAGTCCTCAGCTATCGATTGAAACTTACAGCGCCTAGCTACAAGTACAGGCGCCTGATGTATTTCACTTGCATCAGCTGATCTCTTTTACACCACGAAAAATTCGGCGGACAACGTCTTTCAGTTAACTCGTGTTCAAAAGCTGAGCAAAAAAATAAATTACACATAACTTGAGGTACGAAAGTTTCGTTTTTACGAAATAAAGGCGAATTTGTGCGAAAATTTCTTCGATGTTTACATAAGGTGACCCAAAATGATTCCCTTAAAGGAAAATTTGCACAAAATAAGATAAATGTTAAATAAAACTTTGACCTTTTACAACAATATTTTACACTCTATTTTGCATCATAAGCATATTTTAATAATATTTTATGCTCAAATTGAGTAACGAAAATAAATAAATAAATAAAAATAGAATTTTGAAGAGTTCAAAGGATCATTTTACTCTCACCCACGGGCAAAATGATGCTTCCCTTGAAAATAATTGCCAATTGTTTTTCATCGGCAGAATAAAAGATGTTAAAGTAATTATGACTATACATTATGAAATAAAATAAGTTTTACAATCATATAGTATGCATAATTTGTTTTATGAAAATTTTAAAATAGAAAAGTATCACAAACAATAAATGGAATATTTCAAAATTATAATTAAAAAATTGTGGTCTACAATAAACGCAGACATGAATTAAATAATTTAATGGTGAGTCGCATTTTGAGATCGTTTGAAGGGCTGCCATGATGACTAGGACCCGGTACTGGAGTTTCTTCAGTCGATGGATCATTTTAAGCGGCAGTATGGCTGCTCACTTTAGTTCATAATACTGGAACTCGCCGAGAAACATAAACTAAGTAAGTGCATTTCACATCTAAAAACATACTCTGTTCAGTCAACCAAATCATATTTCTGTAAATATTGTATTTCTCAATAAATAAGAAAGTTAGTGCTTACCACGTAATAGATATTATAAAACCCATTTTTTGAAGAATAATACTCAGACACGTAACACAGCGATCGCTTAAATATCGCCATTGCTTCTTCTTGACTTGGCACAACTAGTTTATGTGCTATCCGATAGGTAGCGCAACCTGTATCTAAGAAAACATATGCGGATCGATTTGCCCCACCTTCCCCTATATTTTTCTCATTGTTATGTACACTCTATAACAAAAAAATCGACGCACCAAGAAACAATCATCCGATTGCTTTGAAATTTCGTATGCATGAATGTTTTGAACAGATATGTAAATGATTCAAATTTGGTGTCCAATGAATGAATAGTTTGATCTCTAACGCATCGGAATTGCGCATCCAGCAGACGTATATAAGGAGCAGTTCTTCAACGGTTGTTAAAACTTTCGGTTTGATTGTGATTCAGATGACCTTTCAACAACTTAAAAAATGCCTTGCTGCAGGATTCGTGCTCCTTACGAGCAACTTTCAGAGTTTGACAGAGGTCGTATCATTGGATTGAAAGAGGTCGGTTGGACTAATCGGAGAATCGCTCGTCATTTGAGTCGAAGCAATGCGACGATTCCAGGATGCTGGCAAGGATCGGTGGAAAATGGCAGAGTGCAGCGTCAGGATGGTAGCGGTCGACTAGGGCTACAACAGATCGTGAGCACAGAGTGATGGTCCGATCAGCTGTCACAGCGCCTTCTTCATCTTTATCAACCATCAGACGTTCAACCCAAACACCAGTGTCCATCATGACCATTCACAGACGGTTGAGAGAGCGAAATCTACGCTCGCGCCAACCGTTACGCCACCTGCCACTCACGCCTGCACACTGCCGAGCCAGATTACAGTGGTGCAGGGCTCGATCAGGTTGGAATGATGCCGACTGGGGACGTATAGTCTTTAGCAACGAATCCAGCTTCCAACTGTGTCCTGACGATCATCGAAGACGTGTTTGGAGACGCACAGGGCAGAGGGGGGATCCTGCTTTCACTATCCACGCCACACTGGCCCTCAACAAGGCATTATGGTCTGGGGTGCCATTTCCTTTGACAGCCGGACCCCTTTGGTCGTCATTAGAGGTACACTTACTGCACAGCGGTACGTGGAAGACATCCTAAGACCTGTTTTGCTACCGTTCCTTTTGCAGTGCCCTGGGCTGGTTTTTCAGCAGGACAATGCCAGACCACATACGGCTCGTGTTGCTCTAAACTGTCTGCAAGCTTGTCAAACTCTTCCTTGGCCTTCCAGATCGCCATATCTCTCTCCCATGAGCATGTCTGGGATATGATGGGAAGGCGATTGCATCTGGCACGGACTGTTGATGACCTCGTTCGACAATTGGAGTGAATTTGGCAGAAATACCGCAGGAGACCATCCGGGAGCTTTATCGGTCTATGTCACGCCGTGTGGCAGCTTGTATCCAGGTTAGCGGCGGGTCAACACCTTATTGAACTTGTTACTGTAACTCTGAAATAAATTATTCAATTGTTCTTAAATTTTAATCATTTACTTTTCTGTACATTGTCTTCCTATCCACCAATTTTCGTCTCAATCGGACACCTCCTTCTTGGTGCGTCGATTTGTTTGTTATAGAGTGTATTTTAAATGCATAATTGAGAGTTAAAAAAAAAGATTTAGATATCGTCAGCCGATTCATGGACGCACTGTGAGACGCACCATGTAACATTAAAAATTTATAGATATCAGAAACGAAGAAAGCTGAAGCTTTGTAAAGTAGTTCTTTATAAAAGTTACCTGAAAGAAGTTGTTCGCTGAATTTTCCGCGGTGTAAATGTGATCAGCTAATGCAGGGAAATACAACAGGCGCCTGTGCGTGTAGCAATACGCTATAACTTCCAATCGTCAGCTGGCCACGTTTCCATCCCCGAAAACTCAGCTGACTATTTATTTCCTAAAACTGGTAAAGTTAACTGTCACTTCACCAAATTTCAGCTTTTTTATTGTTATTTTACTTTACGGATGTTCTTTACATGTTGACGTATAATCCACCGCTATGCATCGAATGCAGATGATCGTCGGCAGATGACTTATAATCCAACGCTATAAAGCTAGCTGACTATTTTTTTTTTCATCTGTATACAACGTGATAAAACGATACACAAAGTTTCTAATTTTTTATTATAATTATTATTTTTTAATTATTTTACATGTTTGGGCAGCCGGGGCCCAACATGTAAAGCTGGCGCATTGCGGTGGCTGTAACCACCGCAAATGCGCCAGCTGACGTTCTCTTCTCGCAATCGCACTTTTTATCATCGTGATTTTATTTACGTTGGCTGCGTTCTGACTGCCACGCTTGGGTAAATCCCAAGTAAAATATGAGCTGCTCGGGGAGATTGACATCGCGGACAGTTTTGGGTAGTTAATAGGAAAAAACATGGCGGTATGTATTTACCACACAGCGGAGCTAAAGGAGACGTTAGATGCAACTCCGTAGAAGGAGGAGAATTTTTCTCTGTGCTTTATCACTAGCGGAAAAGGGCAGGGCCGGCCCAAGGGGGGTGCGAATGTAGACGATCGCCTAAGGCCCCGCGCTTATAGAGGCCCCGCTCCTGGGTCTTTTTATTGCTATCTAATAAGACAGAGAAGAGGCCCCGCTCTTGCGCTTCGCCTGGGGCCCGCACGCCCCTCGGGCCGGCTCTGAAAAGGGGATACTTTGGGTCGGGCTAGTTAGAGCAGAGCAGATGCAACCCTGAGGAAAGACGATTCTTCTTTGTGGAGCATCACGTGCGTGCAGCAACAAAAGTAGCTCAAAACTTTCAGTCAAATAAAAATTGCCGTTTTTAAAGTATGTTATGATAAAATAAATAGTTACAAACCTTCATATATTAAAAATGGTAGGACGGAGACGTGAGTGTCGTTTCAGTTTTAATGATAAAACATAAGAAAAATATTTTTAGGCAAATAGCTATACATAAACTGGAAATCTATTAATTAAAAAAGGAATAAAATTCCAGTTTGATTTTAGCTCATAGATTAGTCTTAATTGCTCCCAGATAGCAGCATATTGTCAGCAATGGCTACAGTAATAATCCGGGAGCCAGCTGGCATTTTTGATGACTAATAACAAAAAATCTGAAATTTCGTCCTATAGTTCATTTAGTTATACATAAAATAAGAAAAGCAATTTTGAAAAGCAATTAGAAAAGCAATTTTGAAAAGAAAGTCATAGAATTAAAAAAGTTCTAAATGTCGTCACTAAGTGGCGCTGCTGGATAAAAATTACATAACGGCTGCATTCGTAAACGACAAACTCGTTGCACGAGTTTTCGTAAGAAAACTGGAATGTGTGTGTTGAGTGCTGTCAGTGGTTATCAGTTTCTTTTGCCTTTACGAACAACTTCAGTTTATTGAGCTAATTGTTTAATATTGTTTATTGTACGAACGCTCTAGTTTTTAAACTGAAAGCACTCAGTTTCCTTTACGAACACCTTAGATAGAAACTCGTTGCACGAGTGCAACTCGTTTGGCGTTTACGAATGCGGCCAAGTATACTCTTTCGATATAGCCGCCCTTTCAGAAAGTATATGGCCTAATTTCAGACATTCAGTTTTAAGGTGTCGTCTCTATCTTGTGGCAAAATTTGGAACTATTAAAAAAAAATTCTTTGAGTTTAAAATTTGTTGCTTTGCTCATAGCAATGCAGCAAAATGTGCAATTTTTTTTTTTCCAATCATGTATTTGTTATTTCCGTTTAAAACATACCTGGCATTTAGTAGACACAGTATATTTATGTACATAGTATATAGAAACTTATTAGTACATTTATACATTTTTATAATATATTGACCTTCAAAATAATTTTTTTCATGAAAATAAAAGTTCCCCTTCGCGTTTGGTACTGCCCACAAGAACACTCGTAGTTAGGGATGGACGCGAGACGACTTTTTTGCGAGACGAGACAGATATTTACAGCTTTTTTGCGAGACGAGACACACATTCTTAACATTACGATATAAGGATTTTTGCGAGACGAGACAGGCTTTTAGGTTATTTTGCGAGACGCGAGACGCTTATTTTTAGTCTCGCGTCCATCCCTACTCGTAGTTGACGAACTGAGGTTTCTTGCCAGCTACAAGAAAACGCATTATTGATATTGTTTAAATCGATGACAGCGTAAATTGCTGTCAAAACACATGCACTGTTGAGACGGTTTTTTGAAATGTGCGTACTAAAACGGGCATTTCGTAACCTAACGTAACGTAAAGATCGTCGAAAAAGTCCTGATTTATCGCAAACCAAGATTGCACTAGAAAATAAAGCCCGTTGTGGAGGCAATTAGAGCAGGCGCTAGAAAAAAACATTTGACAAAAATATGTGCACACTGAAAGTGTGCATCTTCGTGCATCTATGTGCATCTTCGTGCATCTATGTGCATCTTCGTCCACTTAAAATAAGTAATTTAAAATTCAATTTTTATTGTGTACCGAAGTCGAATTTCATGCTATTCTGAAAACGTGTGGAAGCTTCTCATACTGACGATTTCGTGTTGAGGAAACAGCCCTTTTATGTCAATACTTCATACAGAGGAAATCAGTTTATTTGTGAAAATAATTAAGCTGGGTAATCTGGAAAAACTATTTTAAACGAATTGCGATAACAAATTTCCCTTCAAAGTCTGATAACAGTGACTTCAATATGACGTCAATGTCAAGTACGACAGCTAATTTCGTCAGGCAAATGATTACCCCTTTCTACTCTCGTAAATAAATGGAGCTGAAAATAGTGAAAATTCGCTTAAATATTAGGGAACGGGAGGATATCCAGATTTTTATAGTAGCGCAGATTGTCTTCCTTTTTTTTAATTACGTTTGTAAGCCATATTTGTTTAATCTGTTTGGATTATTAATGGCGGTAATAGTTTTGTTTTGAAATTTTTGAACCGGAATTCTGACAGAGTCAGTCAGTTAAGGATCAGTGTAATTTTAAAGTACATGGGTGCCGGCAGAATATTTACCAGGGGGGAGGGGGGCAAAGACTACTTCAACGTATGGTTACCATGTTGGAAAGAGCAAAAAAGCAAGGGAAAACACTGCATACAAAAATCCATGGGGGTGGGCATTGCCCCCCCCCCTGCCCTATGCTGCCGGCGCCCATGATAAAGTAAGATTCCATTTTTCTTTTTTTAATGTAACTCTACCTTTGCAATAAAATCTTAAAACTTATTTTTCGAAAAGTTTTCATTACTTTGCAATAATTAAATATTTCTTAATAAATACATTTTCAAAATAAATACATTTTCTACAAGTAAAATAAAAGGAATAAATATTTAAAATAATCAGTTAAATTGCACTAAATAATAGCCTAAACTTAAGGGAGGGAAACAGTTTGAAAGTCCCTCCTCCGGCTACGCCCCTAACCAAGGAGTAAAGTAATGATACGTCCGATAACAGTTACTTTGAATCACTCAATTTCGGATGTCAATGTCAAGTACGTTAGCTAATTTCGTCAGGCAAATGATTAACCTTTTTTATACTCGTAAATAAAATAAAGAAAATTCGCTTAAAAATTAGGGAACGGTTGGATTTCCAGATTATTTAAAGTAGCGCAGATTGTGTTCTGTATTATTTTTTCATGGTAATGAAAAATTTCAAACCGATCGCTCTAACAACGGTGTGAATTTTATTACGTTTGTAGACAGTAATTTTTTTTATTTGTTTGGATTATTGATGGCGGTAATAGTTTTGTTTTGAAGTTTTTGAGCCGAAATTGTGGGAGAGTCAGTGAGTCGGGGATCAGCGTAATTATAATGATTTTTTTTTTTTTTAATGCAACCCCGCCTTTGCAATAAAACCTTAAAAACTTTTTTCTAAAAGTTTTTAATACTTTGCTGTAACTAAGCATTTATCAATTTCTCCGCCTAAAAGGCCTTTGGATTGCACCAAAAAGCTGAATTCGAATTAACAAGCGTCCACTGTATTTTGTTTTCAAGGCGATAAATATTTTTTCTACAAGTAAAAAAAAAGGAATAAATACTTAAAATTGTCAGTTAAATTGCACGGAATAATAGTCTAAACTTAAGGGAGGGAAACAGTCTGAAAATCCCTCCTCCGGCTACGCCTCCCAACTATGAAGTAAAGTAATGATATGTCTCAAGTGCAATATTTATTTACATCAGTCATACAAGAATAAACTACAGAACAAATAATCAGTGTGATTTAATAGCTGTGCATTGTATCTAAGGAGAAATTTTAAGAAAGGAAAAGTTAAAAATAAAGGAGGGCGGGTATAGTGGCGCACACAAGGGGGGGGGGTCCAGGGGGTCTGGACCCCCCCATCGGCTTTGATTTTTTTTTCGATTGATTATTACCCTATATCTATAGTAAATAAAATGATTCCAAAAAAAGGTAGCAATAGTTTCAGTTCTAATAAATAAAAAAAGAAATTTTTTTCTCGTTTTCCACAACTTTTCAAAAACGAACTGAAAGTGAACATAAAACACCATCTTGTTCTCAAAACTGTACAACTATTATTTTGATTCCTATTGTATTGTGTAGTGTATTCTTAGGGAACTGGATGGGATGAGTTTTGATGAATTCCATCTAATGAAAACGAGTTCTTTCATCACTGATTTTTGTCAATCTGGAACATCCATAAAAGTTGGACCCGTCCAAACCGTAAAAGTTGGACCCCCCAACTGTAAAAGTTGGAACACCCCCCCCCCCCAAACTGTAAAAGTTGGATCTTTCCCCCCAAACTGTAAAAGTTGGACCCCCCCCCCTCAACCAAAAATCCTGTGTGCGCGCCTGGGCGGGTAGGATGAAAATGATTTAAAAACTATGTGAAAGAAGGATGTACTTTTTTTCCTGGTTTAATACTCAATATTAAACAGTTGCAGCCAAATTTACGTTAAATTTGGTACCTTTAATTTGGAAAATGTTTTATTCTCCCGAAAGAAAACACCTCTCGGCGTCAATGAAATTTTCTTAATTCTTAGGACGGGATTTTAAAAACGGACAAATAAATCTTATTGCACTGAATTAAAAGAAAAGACACTCAACTGATTTGTTTCTAAAAAAGAATAAGAAAATTTCAGGAAACCCCCGAAACTTAGTGGAGATCATTATGTCACACCTAAAATACACTCCAATCGCATTAGAGAAAGAAAAGAAAAGAAAAAGTGGAAATCTCTAACACCAGAATTTAAGACGGAAACTATTATCTATAAAAACTATCGCTGCTTGAAAGTTGACGCAGATTCTCAAAATCGACATCGAATTTTCAAGAACGCTCGGTTGATTGGGCGAAGTACTTCAGCATAGGATTTACGAGCCTTCCGCCGCCGAGGTGTAGGCCGGCGCGGCTTCATGACTTATCTAAAAAGTTTAACGCAAGCTCTCAACTGCTTGTTTTTTCCTGGATACTTCTTAACGCTAGTAATTTGTAAAGATACAATTTAAATTTTTTGAGTCAATGATATAATTTGATTGCTTTAAAAACATTGCAGTATACCGCAGAACATTATAGGTTTGGAATGGTTCATGAGAAAGTTGTGGAGGGAGAAAAAAAGGCTAAAAAGCAAATTTCTGTATATAAAGGAAGATTCCTGACTAAATTTCTGACTGACGATCAACGCCCAGCCAAATCTACTGGGGATATAGACACGAAATTTTAGAAGCTTATAGCTTTTGTGACCAAGGCGTCATTTAAGAAGAGGATTTCTTAAAATTCGTACCCAGACGGGTGGTGGCCCAAAACGTTGTTTTCAGATTTGCCTTCATATCTCAGAGGAAAAAAGAGATAGCCGTAAAATTCCTGAGTTAAAATGTAACTAACAGCAATATCTAAAAATATGTTTCAGGGTTTTTAGATTTCGCACCCAAAAGGGGTAAGGGTTTAAAACATTCTTTTCACGTTTAATTCACATGTCAGAGGAAAAAAAAATAGACTATAAAATTCTTGCTTTAAAATGTAGCTAACAAAAATAAACAGAATAAAGATTCATTTAGTAGAATGGTGGGTACAGTGTTTGCCGTTTTAATAAATTTTAGTGAAAATTTACTAAAAAAGCAGCAATTTCTCCAAATGTATGAATTTCTAAAAAAAAAATTGAGTAATTTTCTTATTATATTATACAATTTTTCTGAAAATTATTTTTAAAAAATCTAAATTGTAACTTAAAATTTTCACGAACGTAGACGGATACCTTAAAGATAACAGAATTTGTATTGTGTTAGACAGGGGCGTAGCCAGAGGGGGGGGGATATCGGGATATATCCCCCCCCGAAATTTTTGGATTAGTGATGAAATTCCGTCTATTTCTACACATATAAGTTCATATCCCCCCCCCCCCGAAAAATTTTCCTGGCTACGCGCCTGGTGTCAGATTCACAAGCTTCTGAAGTTCTACATACTGCAGAACTTCTAATAGCAATAAGATGCAGTTCGACACTTCTTACGCTATATACGAAAAGTAAATTAAGAAAATCGTGTTTCAAAACATACTGAGAATCACTAGTATTCCTTATTCTTTCACCTGGAATATATTGCTTCTAAATGGTAAATATTTTATTGAACTCTAATATTTTATTGAACTCTAATATTTTATTGAACTCTCTTTTATTGAACTCTAATAACTGAAAATTTAGGGAGAAATAGTCTGTTCTTTGTAATGATCTTATTTTTGAGTTTATATATAATATATAAAGCTATTTCTATGAAATATGTTTTCCGATACTTTTTTTTAAATATTAAATAAGCATTGAGAAGGAAAAGGGTTAAATAAGTAAATGATTGAAAATTTCATATTTCTTCGAATATTTGCATTTTCTTTCTTTGAAATTTATAACCGAGATGAGTAAAGTCCATATACTTGTTTGAATCCTATGCTAAAAAAGTACTCCCCCCCCCCCCGAAAATTGTGATATACGATATAGGATGCTATTTTATATAGGTTATTTTTTCACCATAACTAACGTTACTAGCGTATTTTTAACAAAAAATTTGGGTGTTCCTTTAACCCTTTGGGGCGCAACCCTTTCCCAATGCTGAGAAAAGGACAGCCGTTGCTATCTCTCGACTTAACTACAAGCAAGATGGCGGACGATGGAAACGTTCACCGCGTGCCACAGATCGAGAGACCCTTTTTTGACGACAGCTGGCTGTGCGCGGGCACTTTTGGAATAGTTTTGTTTTGAAGTGTTTGAGCCGGAAATGTGGGAGAGTCAGTGAGTCGGGGATCTGCGTAACTATAATATTTTTTTTTTTAATGCAACCCCGACTTTGCAATAAAACCTTAAAAACTTTTTTCTAAAAGTTTTTAATACTTTGCTGTAACTAAGCATTTATCAATTTCTCCGCCTAAAAGGCCTTTGGATTGCACCAAAAAGCTGAATTCGAATTAACAAGCGTCCACTGTATTTTGTTTTCAAGGCGATAAATATTTTTTCTACAAGTAAAAAAAAGGAATAAATACCTAAAATTGTCAGTTAAATTGCACGGAATAATAGTCTAAACTGAACGGAGGGAAACCGTTTGAAAATCCCTCCTCCGGCTACGCCCCCAACTATGAAGTAAAGTAATGGTATGTCTCAAGTGCAATATTTATTCACATCAGTCCTACAAGAATAAACTACAGAACAAATAATCAGTGTGATTTAATAGCTATGCATTGTATCTAAGGAGAGATTTTAAGAAAGGAAAAGTTAAAAATAAAGGAGGGCGGGTGCAATATTAATAAGGTAAAAATTATGTGAAAGCAGGATGGAATATTTTTTTTTTTTTTTTTTTGCGGTATAATACTAAATACTAAACAATAATAGCCAAATGTATGCTAAATATGACATCTTTATTTTGGAAACTGTTTTGTTCTCCTGAAAGAAAGCAATTCTCGACGCGAATGAAAATCTCTTTTAAATTCTTAGTATGGGATTTTAGAAACGGACAAATAAATCTTATTGTACTGAATCAAAAGAAATGGCACTCACTAACTTGCTTCTATAAAAGAATAAGAAAAATTCGGAAAAGCAAAAAGTTAGTGGAGATTATTAAGTATACACACATAAAATACTCTTGAATCGTGTTTTAGGAGAAAAGATGGATACCTTTAACCAGGGGCGTAGCTACCGCCGTATCCGCCGTATCAATTATTAACGAGGGCCCCCAACGTGTGTAAGCAAAAATTAATAAAAACTTCCCAATTTTTTTTCAGAAAGGGATAAAGTCAAAAAAAGGAATTTCTTTTTTTCCCGCGTAAAGTGTGCGTTCTAAAGTTGGCAACACCCTACATCGGTTATCGCGGGCGGCGGGATTTCCCCGTTTAAGTCATTTACTTCAACAGAGGCGGCTGCTCCCAAGTCGGTGACAGCACCTGATTGGACACCTAATTGGAAATTCCAAGACCATGGTTATGTTATTCTAATGTTTTAAACAAACCGTATTGCCACTTCTGTTGGTTATTAGCAGATCGTCAAAGCAAATCGTACTCCTCCTCTGCATGGGTGAACGGTGTTTCCATTGGAAGAAATTTTACGCAAACTGTACTTGACCATGAAAAGTCAAAGCAGCATATTAATGCATCCCTATCTTATAATAATTGGTTACGAGGAAATACCGTCGATACTCTATTACAAAGTGAAATCAATTGTAAAATTACATTCTGGAGAGATGCATTGCATCGTATAATTAATGTTATAATTACTTTAGCATCTTGTAATCTACCTTTAAGAGGCCATGATTCTGATTCTGGAAATTTAATGGCAATTTTACGTTTGCTATCTAATTATGATGCAACTTTAAAAGAACTTAAAAATAAGTTTAAATTAATTTATACAAATGTAAATTTGATTTATTTTCATTGTTCATACTTTATAATTAAAAAAATTATTTAACTTCTGAATTTTTTTTTATACTTTGTAATTTTATTTTAAAACTACAAAAGTGTAAGATGTAAGATTTTTGGGCCCTAAAATCTGTAGGCCCTGGGCAGTTGCCCCTTTTTCCCTGCCGGTAATATGGCACTGGTAATAAAATAAAACACATCTTTTACGAACTTTCAGCAAATTTGAGGACGCTAGACAATTAATGTCCATTCTCTTTCACAGATGGCGCAATCACTGCGCACTTTGAAAGCTAAAATCAAGCTAGTATCACTTGTCAAGCTTAAATCAAGCTGTATTTAAGCTTGAGAATTCTACTTGACTATTGCAAGCTTGCTGCCAGCTTAAAATGAGTTGAACTGTCAAGCTTGCATTAATACGTCAAATTCAAGGAAATGTCAAGCTTGATTTAAGCTTATGTGCTATCTGGACGAATCAGAATGCACTTTTTCTGGCGATCTTTTAGTTGGAACTAAGAAACCAGAAATGCTCGTTTCATTAATTGCGCGATGTTTCACCGATATATTTTCGATGAAAGCATTGATAATGCGTTTTCAAATTTTTTTAAATTATAGACAAAAAAAAAATTATAGACTACACTCAAAGCAACAAACTTTTTCTGGAGCAGACATATTTACCGTTCTGCGCGTGTGTGTGGTGTGGTTCTTTTTCCGGAACATTGGGATATCGGAAGAGCACAGACGGTCAGACGCCCTTTCGATGATAACTTACTTTGAATAATTATTCTCTCCGGTACCCCTCCTTTCCTCATTGTGATTGTTCTGCTGCGGATCTCTTAGTTCTGCGACACATGTCGTCGACTTGGACAGGGTCTGTGCTGGGGTGCTCTGCGAGCAATTCTGTGTCTCCGCAAAGACATTAAAATACTTTGTGTCTGCGAGGGGGGGGGGGTTAATGGATCTCCACACATGGGCTTTCTATAGATAAGAAACTGTACTAAGGAAAAAAGGAATTTTTCGGAAACCATAAACGTGTTTTTCTTGGACAATAATCGCTTAAATTAAGTCGTTTTCGTTTCTCCTTTCCAGTCCTTTTCCTCATCCGTGATTTATTTATTTATTTGCCAGGAGAGGACAGCTCGCGTCACTGAATGTTGGAGCTACATATACGTCCTTCCCGGAATTTCCCGCCACAATTTGGAACCTCATCAGAAGCTGGGGGACTTCTGAATATTTGCACCCCTCGGAAACAGCTAGCGACCGCCGAGAGGACTTTCGGAACCACGGATTTAGCGTGCACATACACCGCATGTACACGGTGGTCTTTAGTGATACGCCGGTATCGAACTCACAACCTTCCGGTTACCAGTCCAACGTCTTAACCACTGGGCTACCACGGCCCTCTTCATCCGTGATTGTTCTGCAAAGGAGTTCTTTGTTCTGCGCCCTTTAGATCGCTGCACCCTGGGCCATGGCCTAGGTTGGCCTTATAAGGAATCCGGCCCTGACACTGACATTGAGCCACTCGGGGTTGGAATTGCATGTTAAAAATAAATAACCAATCAATAATTGCTTGCTAGCATAAAAATGGATTGGAGGTTCAATTTTATATTCAGAAATTGTTTTTCAGAAAATTATTATTATTTAGTTTACAAGCTAGTAAAATAATTTTAAAATAAATACATTTATTATTTATCCACTTAAGTTTATTCAATTTATTTACTAAAACAAAAGATACTTTTATTACGGTTTTCTAAAATGAAAGTTTAAAAAATCTTTAAAATTTTTTTAATATTCAAGCGCATGAAACTTAAAAATATAAAAATCAATGCATATATTGTTTACCACTTGGTTTAATATAATTTCCTTGATTAAAAAATAGGTTTTTTAATGACCATTTTTAAAAAAAATAAGTGATCCTTAATGGAGTTAATGATCCTTTAAATAAACTAAATGAACTCCATACTTATAAAGGAAAGAATATAACAAAAGCAAAAATTTTGTATGTAATTAATGGCGTAATTAATGTTAAATCAATAAGTAATTAGCGAGATATAAAATAATACGTTAATTAATTAGATTGATTACTATTAATTAATTATTAATACAGTAATATCTAACTGGGAGGGAAACTCCCACCCCAAGAATAAAAGGAAAGGAGTTACATAAAAAATGTAAGAATTCTTATTTTATTTCCATAAAATGGACATTTAAAATAACTTTGAAAATTTTTAGTGTTTGTGAATAATGTTCACGTCACATGATTAATTAGGATAATTAATGTTAAAGCAATAAGTAATTAGACAGATTTATTGATTATTAATTGATGAAGTTTGTTCAAAATCCAGAAAACACCCTGAATATACATAATGTTATTAAATGGACTTGCAAAAGAGATGAATACTTAATAGTAAAAATTTAATAATTTCTATTAAAAAACATTGTAATAAATTAACTAAATATATTATTATGTTTTGTTGATCTCCAGTAGTCATTCAATAAAAACAAAATTAATGATTTAATTACAATGTATAATTAATATTTTTTTTAACTAATCACCTTTCTTTAACTTGAATAAACATGAAGATATCACGCTTGAAAACTAAATGGAGACACATATTTAGTAACACTGGACAAAGAAGAGGAATCTCAGTCACTGTTGTGTCTCCTCATTGTTGACTGCTAGATGCTGGACCGCAGCGGGGCATTTACTCTTATTGTGAGTAGTAACACTGGACTCAGAAGAGGAATCTTAGTGACTGAGTCTCTTCAGTGTTGGTTGCAAGATCCTGTGCCAGAGCGGGGCATTTACTCTCATTGTAAGCAACAATATCGGCCTTCTTTGGTAAAAAGTGGCATGTAGCATTGAGGGGAGGGGGAAAATGGTTTCTTTTGTAGAAAATATTTCCGAAAAGGTTGAATTCTTTTTTTTTTGGGGGGGGGGCAGTTACCCCTCCGTCTTCCCTTTTAATCCGTCCTTGGCATCGAATGATGGGAAATAGAACAGTTATGGAACTTGATTGTGAATTCGAGACTTTTCAACTACAAAAAGAAACGAAAAAAATCCTCTGTGAATTTGATATATTTATTTTAGACTTGCGGGTGAGGGGAGGGGGGGGGGACTTTTATGTGCAAAACTACGCATCGAAACCAATGGACCAACCAGACAAATCGGCATAATGATTTTTAGCAGTGCAGGGCATCACTTGATCTGACGTCATACTATGACGTCACCTTAGCGACTCTTTCTTCAGCTACTTGCGACTTATGTGCAAAAGTTTCTGGCAACACTGGTCGGAGGTGACGCTCTGGGTCGGCTAATGAACGATACGTACCGTTCACCTCACCATGGCACAGCGTTTATGTCACTGGAAATGGTATACGGGCGAAGTGTGAAAGTCCCGGGTTCGGGTCCCATCGCGCGTCCGTCGACCGTTAACCGTTCAGAGTTTTCCGTGGTGTTCTCCGGAAGTTAGCGTAAATACGGATTAGGACCCCTTCGAAAGACCCCCACGGATGGCTCCCCTTTTCAAGGAAACCTCCCCAAAGCTCACTCACCAAATGGAACGAATTTCACACAATCACAAGTACACACTAAAAGGAACGTACTGTGTGAAAATTAGCTGCTATCTTCTCATAGAATTTGAGAAATTAAAGGTTAAAAATTAGTTAAAATCGCGCCAATTGTAACCCTTTAGCTAGTATTTGGCGACAGGGATAATTGGTCGAAATGTTGAAACGCTCACGCGAGTACGTACTCGAAATATTTATAAATCAGTGTTTGCTATACCGTGTTATATTTCAACGTACTGGGTTTTTAAGTAGCTTAATCTCGTTTTCTACTAGTTAAACTGAAGTCCTATAATCTTTTTATTTTAGTTCTGAAAGTCCCTGAAGAAAGTAATTTCTTTTTATTTGTATTAACACATTGCAAGCTGCAAATTCAGTTTACGCATAAGTGAGTCATTTATTTTAACTCGATTCTTTTTATCCACATGATGATACTATGGAGCAAATATACTTAATGTTGTTTTTATGCTTTACGCGGACTTTTCTTCGAAAAATATGACATTGTATCCATGCACAGACGAAGAAAAAGTCTGCAAAATCAAATTGTTGAAAGCTTGCAAAATTATCAGAAAGTAAATGCAACAGATTTGGTAGCAAATGAGCAATGCTGAAGATCCTATATTTTCTAGTTTAGAAAGCGAAAGCATTGATTTCATGTCCAGTGAGGACATTATGCAAAATAAGCAATTTTTTCTTGAAAAGATAAGGAGACTGCAGTAAAATACTGGCGGGATACAATAGTGGCAAAATCCCGCAGTTTACAGAGTGTTCAAAATTATTTTAAATTTGTTACAAATAAAAGGCAGTTATATCTGTGGGAAAAGTAAATTCAGAAGAATGGCGATTATAAACTAAATCAAATTAAAAAATATACGATTTAACACTTCTAACACGCAAGAAAATTACAGAAAAATGTACATGATTGTGATTTACAAACTTGAGCTTCAGAAAAGGCATTCGAATTAGGACTGAAATTCCGTGCATCTAAAGGAATGCAGTACAGATTTTTAAAGAAGAATAAGATTGTGAGCAGGAAAGTTACAAAATTTGTTTTGCTGAAAAACTCTCGGTCAAAGAAAATCATTAAGAAATTAACGCAGGCGTTCGTAAGTGATGCAAATGTCTTCGTTGTTAAAAGACGATCAAATTTTTATGCTGATCAGTCAGGTTTTAATTTAGAAATCCTTCTAGACGAACCCTGGAACATAGAAGATCGAAGCAAGTAGAAAGTGAGATTCAATCACAAAATGCAGTGACACAATCCTACACTACAATGCCGATTTTAAGTAAAAACAATAGATTGTTATAGCCATTACATATTGAACATCCCGAAAAAACTGGGAAATTCGGAAAAAATTAAGTGCAGCAATTTTCTGACATTGTGTTAATGAAACAACTTAATAATATATTTCTTTCAGGGTCAAATCAAAGGGGTGGGGGAGGGAATTATAGGGTGAACCCCTCCCCTCCAAAAAAATTACCTTACAATTTTTAAAAATTATTTTTTTAATACCATTGTTTATTTCAATTCTTATTTCGCTAAAAAGCTAAGCTTCTTCTAAAAAGCTTCGTTTAACCTCCTATGCATGCATAGATTTTATGTTTAAAAAATATTTTTGGCCAATTTCCTCCACCCCCCCTCTCCAAAACGGAACCAGTTACCAGCCTGATTTTTTTCTCACCATATGTTCTGCGGGATATCCAGTGAATCATTGCTGTAGATGAATCCTGATATGTGCTTACTTAAAATGCTTATTAAATAAGCATCTTTTTGTAAAAGCATTTATAAAAGAAAATAGAAAGCGCCTATAGAGGCTCTATTCTCTCGGCTCATACTCAGTTTTTATTAATTAATTTTAGCTTTAATTTGAGGAGATAGCAACTAATTTTTACACATTAGGTTTCTTTAAGTGTGTACTTATGACTGGATTAAATTCGTTACCTTTGGTGAGTGAGCTTCGGGGAGGTTTCCTTGTTTGTGTTGTCCTTCTGACGAGGATTTATAAGCGGACTTCGAGCCAATCGCACAAATCCTATATACTTGTTCACAACTACGTACCGCAATTTTTTCTTGGTTTTGGGGGAAATGAACAATAGCAACTTCATGTAACAAGTTAAGTACTACTCATAAACTGTTTCTCATAAGTTATTTCCTAAGTGTTTGTTTATATTCATTGCACTTGCTAAGTGGTTCTAGAACTGTAGTTAGCATTTCTTATTATATAGTTATCGATATGTTAAATATTT
This sequence comes from Cheiracanthium punctorium, assembly GCA_038373885.1. NCBI lineage: Eukaryota > Metazoa > Arthropoda > Arachnida > Araneae > Cheiracanthiidae > Cheiracanthium > Cheiracanthium punctorium. The sequence goes on along the minus strand of JAWZYV010000576.1, from coordinate 286,302 downwards.
TGGAATGAGTGTTTTTGTTCGCAATCATTTTGTTTGCAGTGCTCCAGTAAGTGAAAGAATATCGCTGAACTTAAACATCGTGGCACTGTGATAAATATATTGTTTATTTTCAGTGTTTGTGTTTGAATAGTCGTCTAACACGGAACAATTTATGATGTTTTTAGTGTGCATGTGTGCTCTGGGGGATTTCACATCAAATATAATATATACACTTCCCGGACATATAAATTTCTATCTTATATACTTACAATAAGAATTCTGATTTTCTAGGAGTATCTTAAACTTTCCTAACGCGTAAGTGCCGTCAATAATTTAAATCAATGGATATATCTTAATCAAGTTTATGAGGTAAACACAATTAAAGAAATGATATATTTCACCTTTTAACGTATAAGAGAACAGAAGAATTGTATCTACAAATTATTTATAATTTCCTTGTAATATTTGTTATGTAGTTTTAAATATGTACACACTTTGCAATTCTTTTTGCATATTGCATACTATTATTTCTTAATCCTAGTAAAAATGAATCAAAGATGCATAGTTATACACTTTTTTTTCAAAGTTAATGAAACACTTTTAACTAGAATTTTGTAAACATATAAATAAATCAAACCATAGCAATATTTTAAAAAGTATGAAATTTATATGTCATGTAACTGTTTTTTTTATTTTTTTAATGCACAACTGGTAATTAAAATAGCAACACCAAGAAGGTGACATGCTACACACAGTGCAGCAATTTTAATGTCGAGTAGTATATCTTGTCAAAGAAATATTTCTTGCTTCATAACATTGTGATTTTCTTTTTTCTACAAATTATGCCATTATCAAAAACAATAATCATTTTCTTCAGTATTAAAAGTAATTTTTCATTTGTATGAAATAAACAGCTAGATTTTGATTTGAAGTAATTTTACAGTGGGGATTTTCTTTTTGTATATTCAGGGGCGACTTGGAATTCAGGGAACGTGGAAAATTTTATGTCTGGAAAAGTCAGGGAATTCTGCAAAAATCTCTTCTAAATCAGGAAGATTTAAAACTCTTTACAATGTTTATCGTCATTTGATGCAAAATACCGTGTTTACTCGCGTAATAGTCGCACCCCCGTTTTGAAGCAGAAAAAATAGCTTTAGAGTTACAATATTATATAGTAGATTTTACCCGCATAATAGTCGCACCTGGACTTTCAACATGAAAAATTGGCAAAAACGTGCGACTATTACGGGAACAAACATGGTAGTTTTGGCTTCTGGTGATCGGAACAGCTCTAGTATTGATCATTATTGGCAGTCTTTGTCATAACTTTGTGAAATTTTCAATGGCATTAATATTTTATTTAAATATTATGTATCCAGTTTTTAAATTCTTAAACAGGGATGCATAGATTTTTTTATAATTCTTATTCACTATATTTTAAGTTAACATTTACTCTGTGAGGGGGGTTCCACACCCTCAAACCCCGTTTCTTTCTTTTAAATAAATACAATTTCATTTTACTAACAACCAAAGTCAGATAAAAGAAAAAAACTATCTGCGCACATAATCCAAAACTATCTGCAAACTCATATGACGTATTTAACGAGGAGAGGGGGGAGTGGGGGGTCCTGAGAGTTCGGATCTTCCCCCCCCCCTAAAATTTTGATTTTTGCCACTATAATGATAGTCTTTTTGTGAAAAATTCTGCTTTTTTACGGTTTGGACTCCCCCCTTCCCAAAATGTTTCCTGAATACGTGCCTGCTCGTGATAACTGAATACATATTGCGTATATGAACACGTGCATATGCATTCGAAGCACACATCTGTGCAACGCGCCTGCGCTATAGTGACTACCTGCTGTTGTTGTGAACATGTATATCGGATTTGTGTGCTTGGCTCGAAATCCGCTTGTAAATCCTCGTCCGAATGACAAAACAAGGGAGTTACCCTCTGTGGGGGTCTTTGTAAGGGGTCCTAACCCGTATTTACCCTAAGTTTCGGAGAAAACCGCGAAAAACAACGAACGGTTAGGTCGACGGATGTGCGATGGAACCCGAACCCGTCACCTTCACACTTCGGCCGTCTACCATTTTCAGTGATATAACCACTGTGCCATGAGGCTTTGTGCAAGATAAATTGTTTATTTATTTTAAAGCGTAAATTTTAAATCCATTTCATATCACTGTCTAGTTATAAAAGTATTTTTTTAATATTTTGCTTATTATACAGTCTGATCATCAACGTTTTAAATTCGAATCATAAGTGTACTCAGTGGCCAATATCCTGAATCAGGAACACTAAACATAGATAGAAATTTTTTATTCAATACTTGATATGTAAGAAAGTAATTAAAAATTAGCGCAGATCTGATCGCTCTGTAAGCAGTTCTTTATAAAAGTTTTACATTTAAAAAGAGAGGAATGCTTAAAAATTTGAGCTTTCTCCTTTTAAAAAGTTGAAAATTTGACTTTTTTCTTATTCATTATTTTTTCAAAAAGATTCTACGAAAATTAAGCATATTGTTAAATGTAGTAAAAATATTTTATCATGCAAATTTATTTCGTGTGTTCAATAGCAATGATGCAAACAAGATGGTAATTTTGACATTTTAATTTGGAAGGGCAGGCCCATGGTCAGTATTTTTATTCGGGGATGCTCAAATATCCAAATACCATAACTTAAACATAGGTATTATGGGGTCCTATGAAAGGTGCAAGAATGAGCCCCCCACCCTCCGACATAGGCAAGGCATAATTATCATTTTAAAAATATTCTGAAACTTTTTGTATTTTAGTACTGAAGAGTCTGAAATACTGAAATAAGCCTTCTCTAGAATAAGGGTCTTCCCTAGAATATAAGCCTTCCCTAGAATACTGGGTGGATTGGGGTAATGGGGCCCCTTGGGTGCCCCTCTCTTGTAGAGGACGCGAGGCCGCAGAGCCTGTTTCCTTAAATCCACCCCTGTATATAAATATACATATTTGAACTTTCGGGGGAGGGTGTACCTCCTCAAGCCTCCCCTTCCCTGGCTACGTGCCTGTCGAGGGGGAATTACAACAAATGCTGCTGAAAAGTAAAATTATTATGCTCCTAGCTTGTGCTAACAAATTTCAGTTTATAGATGAGTCAAAAGTAAAATGTGATTTTTTAAATATGTTTAATTCACTGAAGTAAATTATTTTGTTTCTAGGTGTTTGCTTGGAATAAATCCTAACAGAGGATGCAAGAAGAATCCTGATGTGAAAAAACGCGAGGCCGTTAATATGAAAATTCTCAATTTACTTAATAAAATGTCGGCATATGAGCTAACTGACCACTAATTATATATTAAGGAATACCCATGAATACTGGGAAGCAAATCTATAAAATTATAAACAATAAACTTTGTAAATATTCCTTTGTTTGTACTTTATAAATAATGTATTTTTTTCTTAAAATAAATCAAATTTTTCACAGTTTTTCGGGACGTATTTCTTTGATTATTAATGGATATTACAAAAATCTAAGCATAGATATATCATGCAAGAATAATTTTAAATTCCTAAAACTATTTCTGAAAAATAAGATGCATATATGCATATACATTAAAACCTCTACTAACGGTCACCTCCGAAGACTGGTCATCTCTTAAAACAGACACTGTTAGAAGTTTACAGAATTGAATTGAGACAATTGAATTAACATTATTGTAAACCTCCAAAGAACGGTTGTCTCATATAATGGCCATTATTTTATGGGACCAAACATAGCTGATTTTCAGAGGTTTCACTCTATATATATAGTATTTACTTGTACGACGCCATCACTACATTAATCAATAGTTTAGAAGCAAACAATATATTCTTTTAACTACAATGAGGCGATACAATTACCTAAAAAATAAACGTTATAGTAAATACTTCCACTAACTTCATTTACTACAAATACCCCAACCATTTATTTAGCGACAATTAACATGACAAACTGATACGCTTCCCTACCCATGAACATAGACATTAATAGATACTTGATAGATAATATCAAGAAATAATTTTGAAAGCATTAAAAAATAAACTTTAAGCTATATGCTTGGAACATCTACACTCCCACCCCTGATCCATTGATTTGTGTATAAATTTTCGTGCTTTGAAATGCATTGATTCATTTGAAATCAGCTTCTTTGATTACTGTTTCACTTGATTGATAGCAATCGTTCTTATAAATCTTTCTTTTTCAACATTAATATTTTATTTTGTACAGTTACTTAATTTTAAAGTATGCCCTTGGATGCAATTGATTGAAAATAATTAATGTCACCTATGATTTCAAAACATACTCAAGACTTTATTTTCATTAACATTTCGTAGCAGATTTTTTTTACCACTTAACAGGGCCAAGGTCGTCGAAAGAAGCTAGTATATCATAAAATTACTGAATTTTTTAAGTAATTGTAAGTAAGTAATTTTTTAAAGTAATTTTAAGTAAGGTATTGAATTATTAAAAACGAAAGAAAGTTGTTATAAATACAAAATATATTTCATAAATAAAATGGTTTTTTCTGTAAATTCCTTAAATCAAGCTGTAAAAAAAATGGTTTAAGTCTGCTACATTGACAGAAATATACCATCCACAAAACACGGGGAATCTGGAAAAATTACAGATTTCTTGAGTATCTAAAAAAAAAATACAAAACATTTCTATAAAATAAACGGAGAATCTGTAAAATTTTAAAAAATACAGAAGAAATCAGTAAAACGCATAGAAGATTTCTGTAAAAGAAACAGTGACTCTGTAAAAAATTACGGAAGACTTCTGTAAAACACACAAAATATTTCTGTAAAATTGATGAAGAATCTGTAAAAAATTACAGAGGACTTCTGTAAAACACACAGAAGATTTCTGTAAGATAGATGGAGAATCTGTAAAAAATTACGGAAGACTTCTGTAAAACACACAGAAGATTTCTGTAAAAGAAACAGAGAATCTGTGAAAAATTACGAAGACTTCTGTAAAACATACAGAAGATTTCTGTAAAATAAACGGAGAATCTGTAAAAAATTACAGAAAACTTCTGTGTCTTTTACAGAAGACTCCTGTAAAACACACAGAAGTTTTCTGTAAAATAAACAGGGAATCTGTAAAAATTATGGAAGACTTCTGTAAAACATACAGAAGATTTCTGTAAAATAAACGGATAATCTGTAAAAAATTACAGGACATTTCTGTTAAATATACGGTTTTAAACTGGCGTCCTGGCTGACAGTTTTTTTCTGTAAATTTGACAGACTTTTTTTTGCAGTGTAGAACAGTAGAAATGTCGGAAGCCATCATCCAGTTTCGATGGTTAATGGGAAAAACAAAGCAACACTATTTTAAGCTTCATGACATTTGTGCTAGGCAGCCACGCAACTCAGTCTTGTCACATACATTCTACATTTCAAGATGCGTTTGTAAAATTCTCAAACACCAACTCACAAACAGAACTGTCGAATACGAAATATATTTTTTAACTGTGGAAGTCGTTACTTTTCGTCTGGTTAAATGAATCTTGTACACCACTAAATGAAGACCGATACCTACCTTTTACGACTAATAATTTTTGTTCCAGATGCTTAAAAATGGGTAAAAATCTCTTCTCAAAACAGTTTTTGCTTTGACAGCATTTCAGGTAGAGTTATAAAAAGCTTACGTGTACATTAAAGTCGCTTTATCATTTTATTTCAGTTAATTCAAATACAAATGGTTAGACCGATTGACTTGAAGCTTGGTATAGAATAAGTATGCAAAACAATTCAGTGAAAAAAATCAGTCTAAAAAAAAATCAATCTATCTTTCCCCGATTCTTATGTATCTATCTATCTATCTCTCTCTCTCTCTCTCTCTCTCTCTCTCTATATATATATATATATATATATATATATTGCAATTTTCAACTTTTTCTTTTAAAATCTCCGATAACGTCAAACAAATGAGCTTGCATTTTTGAATAAGTAAGCATAAAAATATAACGAAAATATTACTTGCGTTTAAATGTTTCAACCCAATGAACGACAAACGAACATATAAATCTTTCACATTTAAATACGTATTATTATGAAGGAAAAAAATCCGTCATACACAAAATAAATCATAGGATTTTATGCATCACTGTGAAAATTTGCAAACAGTGAAAGTGAAAAAGAAGTGTTCATTGAAGGTGGATTAAGAAGAAATGAAAAAAAACGAAAACTTTGTAGAATAACACGCACAAGCAAGAAAGTACTTATCGGCATAACGATCGCTTAGAGCAGAGGTTTCCAACCGGTCTGGGAGCTCGACTAGTGGCTGAGCGCATAGCTCTTTGAACTGGGAGACGGAAGGTGCCTGGTTCAAAACCAGGTCGCGTTCGCCGACCTAATCGGAGTTTTCCGTGGTTTCTTCCGATACTTAGCGTAGATACGGGTTAGGATCACTTAGAAAGACCCCCATGGAGGGCACCCAACCTATCGGCCAAGATCCCAGATATAGATAATTGGCCGTAAAGGCCAACGTAGACTCACGTGAGATTGCCAGACGCTGCAGGGCATGAAGGGAGTCTTTTAATGGTCAATTTGCACGTGTAGGCTCTGTAAAAGGGGGGAAACAGTGCAGGGTCGAAGAATTTATAGGCTTTAACCTTTTAACGCGCAGTGTGTCCACTCCGGGAACGCCAAACTCTGACGTTTTGACTGTTGTCAGTCACGAAGAATAGATTTGATTTCTATAAAAATAGTTGCGGGTGACAGAGCTCCACGAGAATCCTTTACTTTTTAGCACGTCATTTCCGTAAAAAAAAATGTCACGATTATTTTTAACAGCACTGACATCTCCCGAAAAATGGAAGAACGCTAGAACAGCTGGATAGATTGCCCAATGCTGAAAAAAGGGCAGCCGTTGCCATCGCTCGACTTAACTACCAGCAAGATGGCGGACGATCGAAACGTTCATCGCGTGCCACAAATCTAGAGACTCTTTTGTGCCCGGCACAGCCAGCTGTCGTCAAAAAAGAGTCTCTAGATCTGTGTCACGCGATGAACGTTTCGATCGTCCGCCATCTTGCTGGTAGTTAAGTCGAGTGATGGCAACGGCTGTCCTTTTTTCAGCATTGGGAAAGGGTTGCGCTTCAAAGGGTTAAATGACCGGTCGGAATTCGCCGACAAAGGATAACCCGTGAAACCACAAAAGCACGCTAAGCACATAATAGGGACACTTTTCTCCGCAATCCGTCTTCCAGATACTGAAAAATACATTGAGTTCCCATTCTAGCGTACGAAAAAGCACTGAATAAGTCTACGTTGGCCTTAAACCCACAACGCAATACAACACAACATCCACCCGGTAGAGAGCGCCTCCCTGCCCCCACGCCTGCGTCTTGGGGGATGCAGAGCTTTTGCAGGGGGCCCCAGAAATACAGTCAAAGAGAGTGATAATGCATGCTTTGAAAATGAATCTCAGTTATTCCTATTTTTACTCGAAAGCATATCTACTTTCGCTTAAAATGTTCCTTCAAATTTCACCGGTAACATTATTTTTGTAGAAAAAGCAACTAAATGTCCATTGTTGAGGAATAAAAAACTGAATGCATACTGAGGAATGTAATGGGGGGGGTGCCGTCTCTGTTGGGGGGTGGTAAAGAGTAAAAGAGTAAAAGGCTGTCTAGGGTGTTAGAAGATTCCACTTTTCAGTTCTATACTTTCAGCTCGTGTTGATGGTGGAAAATGTTTAGAACTGAAGAAGCGTGTACTTTTTGTATCGCCCGAAACGATTGTCTTGTCGATAAGTCCCTTTTTGTGCGTGCTATTTTACAACGTTTTTAATTATTTTTGCTTTTTAATGTCAGTTTTTTCTTTTTTTTTTTTTAGGTGGTCCTTTTACTAATAGGAAATGTAACAAAAGGTATATACGTCATTTACACACACACACTAAATAAATAAAAACCGTTTAGAGAAAAAGGTTCAAACAAATTAAACTGCTCTTAACATAATCACCTACGAAAAACATCGAAAATACATCTGATATAATTATTGTTCTGCTGGGAGCCGAAGGTCTTAGCAGCCCTTTCGAACAGCTGGGTGGAGTTGGTTTACTATTATGAATATTAATTACTTGATGCTATACTTTGGGCGATTCTTTAGAAAAGAAAATTCTTACTCGTATGAGGTCTTGTATATGGCTTACGATCTTTTCTGCAAAGTGACCTTGACAAGGTCTTTGATTGCTACTTGTAAAACATAGTAAAGAATTCCGGTAGATTAATGATAAGAAATCATTCCATGCAAATGTAAAAATAATGGAGTATATTTTTAAATTAAAAAGTATTGAAATTAAATAATTTACAATGATTTTTTTTTAAATTTAATTTTTTTAGTAGTGAGAAGAATTAGAACATGTTCACTCCTGAGAGAAAAAAAAAAGAGAATATAAATTTATAAAGGTATATGTGCTGGTATATTTTTTCGTATTATCGCTTCCTTCTTCCAAAAATTTCGTTTAATGAGACACTGTTAAAGCTGTCCTAAACGGAACCGAAATTATGTTATCGCTAAAGAGAGGTTATGATTGAAGGTGTAAGGGCAAGTGATTCACAGGATCTGAAAATTTCGTTAAATGCAAGTTTCCTTTTGATAAAGGCTAAACTAAGTTTCCAAAACTGAATCCAGTTCGTTAATACCTTCTACATTTGACGAGAAATGACCAAACCAAACTATTTCACTATGGGAATAATTTTTTGTGTGTCGTAAAATGATTTGAAGTCGATTTCCTCTAAGAAAATCACACTTTTTTTTAAACACGGTAAATCTAAAAATTGTGGAAAGAAGTGGAAACTGTGGGAGAATTCCCAGGCTCAGGATACCTGAATGCAAAAAAGAAATGCCAGTATGAAATGTACGTAAGCGGCTACGTCTGTTTTGTGATAGTTAAATATATTTAGGGAGACCGTAAAGTAATGTTTTTTTTTTTACATTAACTTCAAACAAATGAATCAAGCAAGCTGAGCCTAAACATAGGAGAATTGTCGGTACATTGCGTAAGCACAGTGGCTCTTGTTTACGCCCCTCGAGACAAACTAAGTTTACATTACAGAAGATAGTTGACTTCTTTCGAAAATTAAAAGGAGAAAAAGTGAGACAAAAAAATGTTGTCTCCATTCACATACGTGCACATAGGCTATAGAGTAAAAATTAAGAGCCCGAAAAGTCCATTTAAACTGAAAGTTGTCTCTGTAGAAACATACTCAAAACACCACATCACGTAACACTAATTGAGATTAACAGTACATAGTTAAAGAACTACTCTCTTCAACCTTTCTGTAGAGATGGCAGGAAAAAAAGTTTTATAGGAGGAAGGTGGTCCCCCTTAAGGTTAAAATGTGCATGAAAAAATTATTAATTTGTTAAAAACTTATTATTAACTGGTTAAAATTTGTATAAAATACCTTATAAGAGATATGATAAAACCCAGTGTTTTGAAAAATTCTACTCAGACACGTAATACACAGATCGCTTAAATACCGTCATTGCTTCTTCTTGATAAACGCAAATGTTTAACTAAAACTTTGGCCCTTTACTAGCATATTTTACACTATATTTTGTATCATAAACATATTTCAATAGCACAACGAGTAACGAAAAAAATAGAATTTTTAGAAAGTGTCTAAAGGGTCATTTTACCCTCAACGCAAGGGCAAAATGATCTTCCATTTGAAAATAATTATAAATTGTTTTTTTATCGACGAAATAAAAAATATAAAAGTAATTATGACTATACATAATGAAATAAAATAAATTTAAAATCATATAGTATGCATGATTTATTTTATGAAAATTTTAATATAAAAAAGTGTCACAAAATGGGATATTTTATAATTATAATTAAAAAATCATGGTCTATAATAAATGCTGAAATAAATTAAATAATGCAATAGGGAGTCACGCATTTTGAGAACCGTTGAAGGACTGTCATGATGCCTAGGACCCGGTACTGGAGTTTCTTCAGTAGAGGGATAATTTTACCCGGCAATATGGTTTCCCACTTAAAGGCCCTTGCAAATATCCAGAGACATGTCGCGGCTACAATGTATTTGAACGGGGAAATTCGACATGGTTAGGAAGCTGCGACACTTGGAGTGTCCTCTACCGAACAATAGATGGGGGATGTGCGAAATCGCAATATTATTCACGGTCCCCAATTATCTTTTGTTGGTTTAATACCGGAGTATCACCACCTTTTTAAAGGAAATGGTTACACTATTCCATGAAACCGTCGCCAAAATGTTCAGCCAAATCTTAGTGAAGCTAGTGTGATGTAATTTGTAGAGGCATAGAGAAGGGAATCGAGTGGCATACAGAAAATTACTCATTTGTATAAATTATAATAATACAATGTACTTACTATTTAAAATTTAATAGTCAATTATTTAAAGGATGGCGATGGTTTTTTATCGAATGATTAAAATTGGAGGTTTAAATCGTGATATTAATCAACGATAAAAAATAACATTTTATAAAATTATTAAAAGTTAAAGATTATCACTGTATATAATGTTTTTCAGCGACCTTACTTTTTGAAAGCTATCACAAAAAATCACTTACACAATACTCATACAATTGAAACTGAACAGTCAATGAACTGGTATTTAATAGAACGTGTGAGATGAATCTTTGTCTCTCATGGAACCACACACACAAACAAACAAACAACGTAAAATTATTACGTACATAAAACTAAAATTTCGGTTTCAAGATTTTTATAACCTTAGAAATAAAATGATTTTAAACTTTGTATTTTTACAGTTTTCTATGAAAAGCATGCAATTGTAAAGTTATTTATTTTAATTCGCTTTATTAAGCGTTTCTTATTTAATTTTTGTAACTTTGTTTATTTAGCACTAATCATAATAAACTAGTTGATAAGAAATCGGCATGTTGATCTAACAGCACCCCATAAAAAAAGGTGAACGTACACACTAAATTTGTGAGCAGAGACTGATTATGACCAACTAGGGCCCCGTGCATTGATGAATTTATTTGGGCCCTCATCGATAAAATTTGTTTTTTTCATAAAATTTTAATATAAAAAATAATATTTCAAAACAACATTTGATATTGGGGGCCCTTTCGAGCAAAGTTCCGATTTGCCCATGCGATAATAAGGCTCAGTGTGAGGTACTACATCCTTTTCTGAGTTGTCTGTTGAGGAAGAAATGGTAGTTAAAAGTGAAAGTTACCATTATTAGAAATTGCTTCTATTTCTTGGAAAATAACTCATTTTGGCCAATGTTCTACAGGCAAAAATCAAATCTGTTCAAAATGGCAAATTTACTGATTTATTTAATTATTCACACCTTTTGATCTACAGTAAAATCCGTTAAGAAGTTCCTGCTTAAAATGTTCTTATTTATGTGTCCCATATTTTCCTTTTCCTTACAGTGTTAAAACAACCCGTTTAAAAAGTTTCGTTCCTGTTCCAAACACTTTCCCACTTAGAAAGTTTTTTTTCTTCGCTTCTAAGGTTACTTTTAAAACGCGTTTACATGTGCCTATCGTTTATAATCCATATTATAAACCGTTACGAAAGATCAACACATGATGAATTATGAAAAATCCCCCTCCCCCCAAAAAAAATCGTAACTTTAATATTTTGCAATATTTCCCCTGCACGGATACAGTGCCGTAACTTGGGTTTACGAGGCCCAAGGGTAAGAATGAATCTGGGGGCCCTTTTAATCTTATATTTGGTAAAAACGAAAATAGGTTAGCACGCACATACATTTGTATGTACGAAAAGACAGAATTAAACACTTAGATAATAATAGATATGATATAATTTTGTAAGTATTTATACAATTTAAAAAAAATCAGACCACTATTTTAAATAAATAAATTTTCTATTTCTGAAAAATTCCCTTTAAGAACACAATTTACAACAGGCTATCTTATATGTGATCTTAAATGTCAATCTATCTTGTATGTGATAAGTATCAATCTTTAGTCATGTGGGAATATCATGAAATAAAGAGAATTTTAAAAAAAGAAGAAAAAACTATTGAAATATAATGTAATTAAAATTCTCAATTCGGACGCAAGTTGGAAGATTAAACAGATGTTAGCTATAATTCATACTAAATCACAATCACAATACTTAAGTGTAGGTTTATGCAGTAGCGCACAGCATGGGTGCCCATAAGATAGAATAATTTTAGTGATGGCTCCTGGATTTGTGTGAAGGGACTCATCTCAAGCTTTGAAATATTTTAGAACGAAAACAATACAAAACTACAAATGAATTCAGAACGCAGTAAAAATGCTCATTTCGCAATCCCCACAGAGCGGAATGATTTATTTTTAAAATGACATGAAGTACTTTCCAATCCTTATTCTTTTCTTTTTCATTTGAGAACTAAAAACCTTTTTTTTTTTTTTTTTTTTTTTTATATAAAGAAGGGACAAAACTGCATACTTGTTATAAATAAGTCACTGACTAGAAGTAGAAGAGTTCCAAAGCTTTACAAAGTAATTTTTCCGCTCGCCTCGTCTCTTTTATCATAGAACTTTATGGTTTCCCTATCTTAAATAATTACAAAATTACATTACTTGATAAAAATTTAATAAATCAGGCCCCACCATGGACGAATGGAAAGAACACTCAACATTCAACATGGTAAGATGGCTAAAGTGTGAAAGTTCAGGGTTCTGTGCTGCCGTGCGGCTGTCGATCTAGGTTTGGACGGTTTTCTCCAGATGTAACATGAATATGCGTTAGAGGTCCTCCGCCCATTGCACCCCATCTAAGCAGATAACTCTTGCGTATATTTGCCTTAACACAACACAACATTAATAAATCATCAATATAGCTCTTATGTGTTCGTGATATAAGTAGTATTATTCCTAAAAAAAGCGTTTTCAACCATTAACTGAGCTCTTGATTTGCAACAAAAAGACATTTTTTTATTTCATATATTGAAGTAATTAATAGATTTTATATGAATTCCAGCTGAAATGTTGCATCTATTTTCATTTTTAGTTTAAGTGTTTATACAAATAATAATTGAATCATTTGTATAATGAATGTAAAAAGAATGTACAAAACGTTGATTTTAACACAAGTAAAACAAAAGTACGACCAAAAAATATTGAAATATTTTGCACGAGGGGACTTAGATTATTGTTTTTTACAGCGGTAAAATTAAAGGACATAGTGTCAATTTAAGTAGGATAATTTTGGGTTTTATAATATGAAAGAAAAAGCAGCTCATGCGAATTGACATTTGGAGCTTTGCTATGCCATTCCTGATTTAGATTCTCATTAAAAGGAAAAGTAAATTTCCGAGCATTGACTTACTCTAGAAAAGTGTGGAAGGAAACTTCAGATCCATATGTATTTGCTATGTACGCTACTAGACTGATTTCCAGAGTACCTGGGGGCCTCTGCTCCCTCCAACTTCGCTCTTAAGGCATTCATTGTATTAAAGGTTAAATATGTACAGAGCACTGAGTATCAATAAATAAAAAATGGGGGGGGGGCACAGGGTACACAAATGTGAACAGTTAAAATAATAAAAGACTATCTGAGTTCAGGAAAAATTAAAATTACACAATGCAAAAATACACTAATTGTTTGTACCGTATGAACGTATTTCGGAGATTTCAAGCCAAATATATTAACCGCACTTTCTGCGGTGTGTAAAATTTATTGCTTACAAGTGAGAATTGGTGAATTGGTTCCGCTATTGGCACCCTACTGCTAGCGTCCCGCGACATGTCTCTGGATATTTGCAAGGGCCTTAAGGGGGTTGGAAGGTTCAGCTCGTACTGCGAATCCTAAA